>CM030838.1:18467352-18899852 GCA_018105865.1 Metaphire vulgaris | reverse complement strand
ATCTATTCGATTTGAAGAAATTCGCCGACAAAATCTGTATTTTCTTCTTGTTCATTATTCATTGCTTTAACATTTGCAAAAAGAATCAATAATATCATTATCAATTTCGATCTACAGAGTTCTATATAGAGCACCCCCAGCCTTTTCATACTACACACTAACGCCATTGACTGTACGAGAACGAGGGACATCAACTAAATGAAAGACCTGGAGAATATATAACGGAATGCCTAGTAGGGCGATCGAGGGAAGAGCCGCGTATTAAGACATCTGGTTCATTATAGATATGCAAGAGGTTTTATAGACATATTAGCGTCGCTACGAGGAGTAAATAGGGGCAACTGCCCCTCAACCTGCCCCAGACCACCTACCAGATTCGCACAAATCCGGTGAGAAAGTTTTCTGTGGAGAGGTGAGGGGTTGGTACGGAATCTGACACGCTAGCCAATTAGGCCCCCCACCAACCAAAAATTCCTGTCGACGCCACTGCGTTCTAAACACAGAAGACTATGGCTTAAGTTTGCAAAAGCTATTGATATCGATGTAGTATAGGATGCTAAAGACATTCCCTCAATATGCTCTTTGACGTCGATCTCTAACAGTGCGAAATAACTGTCAAAAATGCGGCTGCATTTACACAAATCCTATGCATTATTAGCAGTATGGAATAACGAGGGTTGTCATGGATGCGCCGTTTTAAATGGAGAAGGTGATGGCCTATCATTGCAATCGCGATAGATATCGATGTAGTAAAGGATGCTAAAGACAGTCGCTCAATATGGTCCTTGACGTCGATCTCTAACAAGGCGAAATAACCTTCAAAAATGCGGTTGCATTTACACAAATCCTATGCATTATATAAATATTAGCATTATGGAATGACGAAGTTGTCATGATGGAGGCGTTCTAATATTATAGCGTCGACACGGGAACGGGACATATGGGGCAACTGCCCCCACAACCTGCTCCAGACCACCTACCAGATTCGCGCAAATCCGGTGAGTAAGTTTTCTGTGGAAGGGATGAGGTGTGGGTAAGGAATCTTACACGCTAGCCCCGTTTGCCCTTCCAAGCATAAATTCCTGGCGACGCCACTGTATAGATATCTAAAACAAGTTTTATAATTAATTCGCTTTGTGAGAGAAGCCTAATGCATGCCTGTTGAAAAGAAGATATATAGGCCCTAGATATGTAAAAATCTAATCGATTTGAAGAAATTCGCCGACAAAATCTATATTTTCTTCTTGTTCCTTATTCATTGCTTTAACATTTGCAAAAAGAATCAATAATATCATTATCAATTTCGATCTACAGAGTTCTATATAGAGCACCCCCAGCCTTTTCATACTACACACTAACGCCATTGACTGTACGAGAACGAGGGACATCAACTAAATGAAAGACCTGGAGAATATATAACGGAATGCCTAGTAGGGCGATCGAGGGAAGAGCCGCGTATTAAGACATCCGGTTCATTATAGACATGCAAGAGGTTTTATAGACATACTAGCGTGGCCACGAGGGGTAAATGGGGGCAACTGCCCCTCAACCTGCCACAGACCGCCTACTAGATTCGCACAAATCCGGTGAGAAAGTTTTCTGTGGAGAGGTGAGGGCTTGGTACGGAATCTGACACGCTAGCCAATTAGGCCCCCCACCAACCAAAAATTCATGTCGACGCCACTGCGTTCTAAACACAGAAGACGATGGCTTAAGTTTGCAAAAGCCATTGATATCGATGTAGTATAGGATGCTAAAGACATTCCCTCAATATGGTCTTTGACGTCGATCTCTAACAGTGCGACATAGCTGTCAAAGTGCGGCTGCATTTACACCAATCCTATGCATTAGCAGTATGGAATAATGAAAGTTGTCATGGATGAACCGTTTTAAATGGAGAAGGTGATGGCCTATGATTGCAATCGCGATCGATATCGATGTAGTAGAGGATGCTAAAGACAGTCGCTCAATATGGTCCTTGACGTCGATCTCTAACAAGGCGAAATAACCTTCAAAAATGCGGTTGCATTTACACAAATCCTATGCATTATGTAACTATTAGCATTATGGAATGACGAAGTTGTCATGATGGAGGCGTTCTAACATTATAGCGTCGACACGAGGAGGGGACATATGGGGCAACTGCCTCCACAACCTGCCCCAGACCACCTACCAGATTCGCGCAAATCCGGTAAGTTTTCTGTGGAAGGGATGAGGTGTGGGTAAGGAATCTTACACGCTACCCCTTTTTGCCCCTCCAAACATAAATTCCTGGCGACGCCACTGTATAGATGTCAAAAACAAGTTTCATAATTAATTCGCTCTGTGAGAGAAGCCTAATGCTTGCCTGTTGAATAGAAGATATATAGACCTTAGATATGTAAAAATCTAATCGATTTGAAGAAATTCTCCGACAATGTCTACATTTTGATCTTGTTCCTTATTCATTGCTTTAACATTTGCAAGAATAATCAATAATATCATTATCATTTTCGATCTACAGGGTTCTATATAGAGCACACCCAGCCTTTTCATACTACACACTAACGCCATTGACTGTACGAGAACGAGGGACATCAACTAAATGAAAGACCTGGAGAATATATAGCGGAATTCCTAGTAGGGCGATCGAAGGAAGAGCCGCGTATTAAGGCATCTGGTTCATTATAGACATGCAAGAGTTTTTATAGACATATTAGCGTCGCCACAAAAGGTAAATGGGGGCAACTGCCCCTCAACCTGCCTCAGACCACCTACCAGAATCGCACAAATGCGGTGAGAAAGTTTTCTCTGGAGAGGTGAGGGGTTGGTACGGAATCTGACACGCTAGCCAATTTGGCCCACCACCAACCAAAAATTCCTGTCGACGCCACTGCGTTCTAAACACAGAAGACGATGGCTTAAGTTTGCAAAAGCCATTGATATCGATGTAGTATAGGATGCTAAAGACATTCCCTCAAAATGGTCTTTGACGTCGATCTCTAACAAGGCGAAATAACTGTCAAAAATGCGGCTGCATTTACACAAATCCTATGCATTAGCAGTATGGAATAAGGAGGGTTGCCATGGATGCACCGTTTTAAATGGAGAAGGTGATGGCCTATCAGTGCAATATCGTTGGATATCGATATTGTATAGGATGCTAAAGACATTACCTCAATATGCTCTTTGACGTCGATCTCTAACAGTGCGAAATAACTGTCAAAAATGCGGCTGCATTTACACAAATCCTATGCATTAGCAGTATGGAATAAGGAGGGTTGTCATGGATGCACCGTTTTAAATGGAGAAGGTGATGGCCTATCATTGCAATAGCGTTTGATATCGATGTAATATAGGATGCTAAAGACAGTCGCTCAATAAGGTCCTTGACTTCGATCTCTAACAGTGGGAAATAACTGTAATAAATGCGGCTGCATTTACACAAATCCTATGCATTATTAGCAGTATGGAATAATGAAAGTTGTCATGGATGCACCGTTTTAAATGGATAAGGTGATGGCCTATGATTGCAATCGCGATCGATATCGATGTAGTATAGATGCTAAAGACAGTCGCTCAATATGGTCCTTGACGTCCATCTCTAACAAGGCGAAATAACCTTCAAAAATGCGGCTGCATTTACACAAATCTTATGCATTATATAACTATTAGCATTATGGAATGACGAAGTTGTCATGATGGAGGCGTTCTAACATTACAGCGTCGACACGGGGCGGGGACAAATGAAGCAACTGCTCCCACAACCTGCCCCAGACCACCAGTAGCGATCGATATCGATGTAGTAGGGGATGCTAAAGACAGTCGCTCAATATGGTCCTTGACGTCGTACTCTAACAAAGCGAACTAACCTTCAATAATGCGGCTGCATTTACACAAATCCTATGCATTATACAACTTTTAGCATTATGGAATGACGAAGTTGTCATGTGCCAGCCAGCACGGGTGCCAGCCAGCACGGGTGCCAGCCAGCTCGGGTGACAGCCAGCACTGGTGCCAGCCAGCACGGGTGCCAGCCAGCACGGGTGCCAGCCAGCACGGGTGCCATGGGTGCCAACCAGAACGGGGGCCAGCCAGCACGGGTACCAGCCAGCACGGATGCATTCCAGGACGGGTGCCAGCCAGCACGGGTGCCAGGCAGAACGGGTGCCAGCCAGCACGTGTTCCAGCGAGCACGGGTGCCAGCCAGCACGGGTGCCATGGGTGCCAGCCAGCACGGGTGCCGGCCAGAACGCGTGCCAGCCAGCATCTAACAACAACAACAACTACTACTGGCTACTATACTACTCTGCTACTGCTGCTACTACTACTACTACTGCTACTACTACTACAACTACTAAGACTATCTAATAATAATAATAATAATTCAGATTCGAAGTCTTTTAGGACACTATGAGCCACTGTTAAAAAAGAGCAGTGCGCCAAAAACGGAGCACTGCGTAAATAGAGCATTACTACCTACTACTACTACTACTACTACTACTACTACTACTAGACCTACTACTACTACTACTACTACTACTACTACTACTAATAATAATAATAATAATAATAATAATAATAATTCAGGTTGGAAGTCTTTTGGGACAGCATGAGCCACTGAGAGAAGCCTAATGCATGCCTGTTGAAAAGAAGATATATAGGCCTTAGATATGTAAAAATCTAATCGATTTGAAGAAATTCGCCGACAAAATCTATATTTTCTTCTTGTTCATTATTCATTACTTTAACTTTTGTAAAAGAATCAATAATATCATTATCAATTTCGATCTACAGAGTTCTATATAGAGCACCCCAGCCTTTTCATACTACACACTAACGCCATTGACTGTACGAGAACGAGGACATCAACTAAATGAAAGACCTGGAGAATATATAACGGAATGCCTAGTAGGGCGATCGAGGAAGAGCCGCGTATTAAGACATCCGGTTCATTATAGACATGCAAGAGGTTTTATAGACATATTAGCGTCGCTAAAGGGGTAAATGGGGCAACTGCCCTCAACCTGCCCCAGACCACCTACCAGATTCGCACAAATCCGGTGAGAAAGTTTTCTGTGGAGAGGTGAGGGGTTGGTACGGAATCTGACACGCTTGTCCCCCACCAACCAAAAATTCCGTCGACGCCACTTTCTAAAACACAGAAGACTATGGCTTAAGTTTGCAAAAGCTATTGATATCGATGTAGTATAGGATGCTAAAGACATTCCCTCAATATGCTCTTTGACGTCGATCTCTAACAGTGCGAAATAACTGTCAAAAATGCGGCTGCATTTACACAAATCCTATGCATTATTAGCAGTATGGAATAACGAGGGTTGTCATGGATGCGCCGTTTTAAATGGAGAAGGTGATGGCCTATCATTGCAATCGCGATCGATATCGATGTAGTAAAGGATGCTAAAGACAGTCGCTCAATATGGTCCTTGACGTCGATCTCTAACAAGGCGAAATAACCTTCAAAAATGCGGTTGCATTTACACAAATCCTATGCATTATATAAATATTAGCATTATGGAATGACGAAGTTGTCATGATGGAGGCGTTCTAACATTATAGCGTCGACACGGGGACGGGACATATGGGGCAACTGCCCCCACAACCTGCTCCAGACCACCTACCAGATTCGCGCAAATCCGGTGAGTAAGTTTTCTGTGGAAGGGATGAGGTGTGGGTAAGGAATCTTACACGCTAGCCCCGTTTGCCCTTCCAAACATAAATTCCTGGCGACGCCACTGTATAGATATCAAAAACAAGTTTTATAATTAATTCGCTTTGTGAGAGAAGCCTAATACATGCCTGTTGAAAAGAAGGTATATAGGCCTTAGATATGTAAAAATCTAATCGATTTGAAAAAATTCGCCGACAAAATCTATATTTTCTTCTTGTTCCTTATTCATTGCTTTAACATTTGCAAAAAGAATCAATAATATCATTATCAATTTCGATCTACAGAGTTCTATATAGAGCACCCCCAGCCTTTTCATACTACACACTAACGCCATTGACTGTACGAGAACGAGGGACATCAACTAAATGAAAGACCTGGAGAATATATAACGGAATGCCTAGTAGGGCGATCGAGGGAAGAGCCGCGTATTAAAACATCTGGTTCATTATAGACATGCAAGAGGTTTTATAGACATACTAGCGTGGCCACGAGGGGTAAATGGAGGCAACTGCCCCTCAACCTGCCACAGACCGCCTACTAGATTCGCACAAATCCGGTGAGAAAGTTTTCTGTGGAAAGGTGAGGGCTTGGTACGGAATCTGACACGCTAGCCAATTAGGCCCCCCACCAACCAAAAATTCATGTCGACGCCACTGCGTTCTAAACACAGAAGACGATGGCTTAAGTTTGCAAAAGCCATTGATATCGATGTAGTATAAGATGCTAAAGACATTCCCTCAATATGCTCTTTGACGTCGATCTCTAACAGTGCGAAATAACTGTCAAAAATGCGGCTGCATTTACACAAATCCTATGCATTACCAGTATGGAATAACGAGGGTTGTCATGGATGCACCGTTTTAAATGGAGAAGGTGATGGCCTATCAGTGCAATATCGTTGGATATCGATATTGTATAGGATGCTAAAGACATTACCTCAATATGCTCTTTGACGTCGATCTCTAACAGTGCGACATAGCTGTCAAAAATGCGGCTGCATTTACACAAATCCTATGCATTAGCAGTATGGAATAAGGAGGGTTGTCATGGATGCACCGTTTTAAATGGAGGTGATGGGCTATCAGTGCAATAGCGTTTGATATCGATGTAATATAGGATGCTAAAGACAGTCGCTCAATATGGTCCTTGACGTCGATCTCTAACAAGGCGAAATAACTGTCAAAAATGCGGCTGCATTTACACAAATCCTATGCATTAGCAGTATGGAATAAGGAGGGTTGTCATGGATGCACCGTTTTAAATGGAGAAGGTGATGGGCTATCAGTGCAATAGCGTTTGATATCGATGTAATATAGGATGCTAAAGACAGTCGCTCAATAAGGTCCTTGACTTCGATCTCTAACAGTGGGAAATAACTGTAATAAATGCGGCTGCATTTACACAAATCCTATGCATTATTAGCAGTATGGAATAATGAAAGTTGTCATGGATGCACCGTTTTAAATGGATAAGGTGATGGCCTATGATTGCAATCGCGATCGATATCGATGTAGTATAGGATGCTAAAGACAGTCGCTCAATATGGTCCTTGACGTCCATCTCTAACAAGGCGAAATAACCTTCAAAAATGCGGCTGCATTTACACAAATCTTATGCATTATATAACTATTAGCATTATGGAATGACGAAGTTGTCATGATGGAGGCGTTCTAACATTATAGCGTCGACACGGGGAGGGGACATATGGGGCAACTGCCCCAGACCACCTACTAGATTCGCGCAAATCCGGTGAGTAAGTTTTCTGTGGAAGGGATGTGGTGTGGGTAAGGAATCTTGCACGCTAGCCCCGTTTGCCCCTCCACACAAAAATTCCTGGCGACGCCACTGTATAGATATCAAAAACAAGTTTTATAATTAATTCGCTCTGTGTGAGAAGCCTAATACATGCCTGTTGAAAAGAAGGTATATAGGCCTTAGATATGTAAAAATCTAATCGATTTGAAAAAATTCGCCGACAAAATCTATATTTTCTTCTTGTTCATTATTCATTGCTTTAACTTTTGTAAAAAGAATCAATAATATCATTATCAATTTCGATCTACAGAGTTCTATATAGAGCACCCCCAGCCTTTTCATACTACACACTAACGCCATTGACTGTACGAGAACGAGGGACATCAACTAAATGAAAGACCTGGAGAATATATAACGGAATGCCTAGTAGGGCGATCGAGGGAAGAGCCGCGTATTAAGACATCCGGTTCATTATAGACATGCAAGAGGTTTTATAGACATATTAGCGTCGCTACGAGGGGTAAATGGGGCAACTGCCCCTCAACCTGCCCCAGACCACCTACCAGATTCGCACAAATCCGGTGAGAAAGTTTTCTGTGGAGAGGTGAGGGGTTGGTACGGAATCTGACACGCTAGCCAATTTGGCCCCCCACCAACCAAAAATTCATGTCGACGCCACTGCGTTCTAAACACAGAAGACGATGGCTTAAGTTTGCAAAAGCCATTGATATCGATGTAGTATAAGATGCTAAAGACATTCCCTCAATATGCTCTTTGACGTCGATTTCTAACAGTGCGAAATAACTGTCAAAAATGCGGCTGCATTTACACAAATCCTATGCATTACCAGTATGGAATAAGGAGGGTTGTCATGGATGCACCGTTTTAAATGGAGAAGGTGATGGTCTATCAGTGCAAAAGCGTTTGATATCGATGTAATATAGGATGCTAAAGACAATCCCTCAATATGGTCTTTGATGTCGATCTCTAACAGGACGAAATAACTTTCAAAATGCGGCTGCATTTACACAAATACTATACATCATTAGCAGTATGGAATAAGGAGGGTTGCCATGTGTGCACCGTTTTAAGTGGAGAAGGTGATGGCCTATCATTGCTATAGCGTTAGAAATTGATGTAGTATAGGATGCTAAAGACAGTCGCTCAATATGCTCTTTGACGTCGATCTCTAACAGTGCGAAATAACTGTCAAAAATGCGGCTGTATTTACACAAATCCTATGCATTATTAGCAGTATGGAATAACGAGGGTTGTCATGGATGCACCGTTTTAAATGGAGAAGGTGATGGCCTATGATTGCAAGAGCGATTAATATCGATGCAGTAGGGGATGCTAAAGACAGTCGCTCAATATGGTCCTTGACGTCGATCTCTAACAAGGCGAAATAACCTTCAAAAATGCGGTTGCATTTACACAAATCCTATGCATTATATAAATATTAGCATTATGGAATGACGAAGTTGTCATGATGGAGGCGTTCTAACACTATAGCGTCGACACGGGGACGGGACATATGGGGCAACTGCCCCCACAACCTGCTCCAGACCACCTACCAGATTCGCGCAAATCCGGTGAGTAAGTTTTCTGTGGAAGGGATGAGGTGTGGGTAAGGAATCTTGCACGCTAGCCCCGTTTGCCCCTCCAAACAAAAATTCCTGGCGACGCCACTGTATAGATATCAAAAACAAGTTTTATAATTAATTCGCTCTGTGTGAGAAGCCTATTGCTTGCCTGTTGAATAGAAGGTATATAGACCTTAGATATGTAAAAATCTAATCGATTTGAAGAAATTCTCCGACAAAATCTACATTTTCTTCTTGTTCCTTATTCATTGCTTTAACATTTGCAAGAATAATCAATAATATCATTATCAATTTCGATCTACAGGGTTCTATATAGAGCACCCCAGCCATTTCATACTACACACTAACGCCATTGACTGTACGAGAACGAGGGACATCAACTAAATGAAAGACCTGGCGAATATATATCGGAATGCCTAGTAGGGCGATCGAGGGAAGAGCCGCGTATTAAGACATCTGGTTCATTATAGACATGCAAGAGGTTTTATAGACATACTAGCGTGGCCACGAGGGGTAAATGGAGGCAACTGCCCCTCAACCTGCCACAGACCGCCTACTAGATTCGCACAAATCCGGTGAGAAAGTTTTCTGTGGAGAGGTGAGGAGTTGGTACGGAATCTGACACGCTAGCCAATTAGGCCCCCCACCAACCAAAAATTCCTGTCGACGCCACTGCGTTCTAAACACACAAGACGATGGCTTAAGTTTGCAAAAGCCATTGATATCGATGTAGTAAAGGTTGCTAAAGACATTCCCTCAATATGGTCTTTGACGTCGATCTCTAACAGTGCGACATAGCTGTCAAAGTGCGGCTGCATTTACACCAATCCTATGCATTAGCAGTATGGAATAATGAAAGTTGTCATGGATGAACCGTTTTAAATGGAGAAGGTGATGGCCTATGATTGCAATCGCGATCGATATCGATGTAGTAGAGGATGCTAAAGACAGTCGCTCAATATGGTCCTTGACGTCGATCTCTAACAAGGCGAAATAACCTTCAAAAATGCGGTTGCATTTACACAAATCCTATGCATTATATAAATATTAGCATTATGGAATGACGAAGTTGTCATGATGGAGGCGTTCTAACACTATAGCGTCGACACGGGGACGGGACATATGGGGCAACTGCCCCCACAACCTGCTCCAGACCACCTACCAGATTCGCGCAAATCCGGTGAGTAAGTTTTCTGTGGAAGGGATGAGGTGTGGGTAAGGAATCTTACACGCTAGCCCCGTTTGCCCTTCCAAACATAAATTCCTGGCGACGCCACTGTATAGATATCAAAAACAAGTTTTATAATTAATTCGCTCTGTGTGAGAAGCCTATTGCTTGCCTGTTGAATAGAAGGTATATAGACCTTAGATATGTAAAAATCTAATCGATTTGAAGAAATTCTCCGACAAAATCTACATTTTCTTCTTGTTCCTTATTCATTGCTTTAACATTTGCAAGAATAATCAATAATATCATTATCAATTTCGATCTACAGGGTTCTATAAAGAGCACCCCCAGCCTTTTCATACTACACACTAACGCCATTGACTTTACGAGAACGAGGGACATCAACTAAATGAAAGACCTGGAGAATATATAACGGAATGCCTAGTAGGGCGATCGAGGGAAGAGCCGCGTATTAAGACATCTGGTTCATTATAGACATGCAAGAGGTTTTATAGACATATTAGCGTCGCCACGAGGGGTAAATGGGGGGCAACTGCCCCTCAACCTGCCTCACACCACCTACCAGATTCGCACAAATCCGGTGAGAAAGTTTTGTGTGGAGAGGTGAAGGGTTAGTACGGAATCTGACACGCTAGCCAATTTGGCCCCCCACCAACCAAAAATTCCTGTCGACGCCACTGCGTTCTAAACACAGAAGACGATGGCTTAAGTTTGCAAAAGCCATTGATATCGATGTAGTATAGGATGCTAAAGACATTCCCTCAATATGCTCTTTGACGTCGATCTCTGACAGTGCGAAATAACTGTCAAAAATGCGGCTGCATTTACACAAATCCTATGCATTATTAGCAGTATGGAATAATGAAGGTTGTCATGGATGAACCGTTTTAAATGGAGAAGGTGATGGCCTATGATTGCAATCGCGATCGATATCGATGTAGTAGGGGATGCTAAAGACAGTCGCTCAATATGGTCCTTGACATCGATCTCTAACAAGGCGAACTAACCTTCAAAACAGCGGTTGCATTTACACAAATCCTATGCATTATATAACTATTAGCATTATGGAATGACGAAGTTGTCATGATGGAGGCGTTCTAACATTATAGCGTCGACACGGGGAGGGGACATATGGGGCAACTGACTCCACAACCTGCCCCAGACCACCTACCAGATTCGAGCAAATCCGGTGAGAAAGTTTTCTGTGGAAGGGGTGAGTGGCGGGTAAGGAATCTGACACCCGAGCCCCTTTCTGCCCTCTTCCCTACCAACAATTTCTGGCGACGCCACTGGAACGATTTATTTCTAAAAGACGCTAATCACACTACTGAATTGCCCCATCCATGATCCAGAATAGGGTGCCCACCTTCCTTGGCTAGCCTAAACTGATGAAAGGCCTGAGTAATGTAGGCCTACCAACGCTCGCTGTGCTGTGCTTGTATAATTTATAAACTGCGAAATACAGTAAAGCCCTAGTAGCTGTCTATCAAAAACAGTTGCTATAAGAAATATCTAACAAATCAGCGCACACAATTAGGCCTACCACCTACAACGATTGTCTGATCACAGGAGCACAGGGCATGACAGAAAGGGATTAATGATAAGAAAAACGCGTGACAAACTAATTCGTAGGAATTAGGCTTCAACAAACGCTTTAGAAATTAGCTGATACGTTATTAGATAATAGATAGACGCAAATTTACTAAATTCTCCGAACGTTTGTGTAACAGTCCTGAAAACTTACAGTTTAAAGCAAAATCCAACTATCTATATTATTTTGTTATTTCGTCTCGATATCAGTTCTACAAAGACAAAGCCAGCGGTCGCTAGGGGGCGAGGGCGAAATTGCTGCCCCCTAATCCAACGGTGGGGCCAGTTGGCCCCAAGGTTTTCGCCCTCGGGAGGTTCAGCGGAGCTTCCGTTGTTGTTGGGCTGAACGACCGCTTTGTGTTTTGCTCTTGCAGCCGAGGGCCGCCATGATGCTCCCGACACTGGAGTGACTTTCTCTTGAAATTCTTCAATCAGCACACTGTCCAAAATGTTTTCCTCCGGTTCCCAGGAATTATATTTGCTGCTCCAACCTTTCCATTTCACCAGGTATTCGAATTTTCGTTTTCGCGTTCTGCGCTTCAGAATGCATTGCGCCTCGAAGACCTTCTCCCAATCTCGGAGAGTTCCATTCGGTGCCCCAAAAATCCGACCAATTTGCTTGATTTCTGGCGAAAAATGGTTGAAACTATTTCCGTGTTGTTGTAGCTGCTGCTGTTGTTGCTGTAGCACCAGCTGTTGCTGTTGCTCCGGTTGTTGATGCTGCTCGCGTGATGAAATTAGCCTTGCTGAGCGTCTCCGTTGAGTTGTCCCCGCTTCTTCCTTGAGTCCCATAGACTTCCGGTCTCGGTGACCTCGGAACACCGATTGATTTTTGACGGCCGATCTGTTCTGTATCATCTCCTGTGTAATATTTCTAGAGCAATTCAGACTGTAATTGGTTTGGATTTTGAGGGCGACAGCTTCGTTGTCTGAACTCGACTAACAGTCTACTTGATTTGCAAAACGACCAGCGAAAGCACTGCTGCCTGCTGGACCCTCGATCATGGCCGCCATTGGTGTCGTCTAAGGCAGTAGCTGTTGGTGTTGTGTTATTAACAGAAGTTTAATCGCGTTTTCTCGATTTAATTATTTATTTCGAACGATCATACTTGCGGCGAAGATGTTTAACTTCGGATCGGTAAATGTTTTTTTGACTTCTCAGCTGAATTTCTTTAGAAATGTTTATGTTTATGCCTCCATCAACAAATTGCAATCAATACAAAATGCACTTGCTCGTGCTGTTACTAAGTCACCTAAATTCTCCCATATTTCACCCATACTAAAATCATTACATTGGCTTAAAATAACAGAACGTATCCAATATAAGATAATAACACTTACACATAGCTCACTTCAGTCATCAAAACCTGTCTACCTTAGATCACTATTAACCCCTCAGCCTCCTCGACCCACACGTTCGTCATCTCATCTCACTCTGTCACGCCCGCTAAATCAGTCATCCCTGAAAATTTGCAACCGTGCCTTCTCATATGCTGCACCTGAACTCTGGAACTCGATCCCAGCTTCCCTTCGCACACTTGGACACTTTAAAACAATAAAATCTGATTCCTCATTTCCTATAATTCCCGCACTATCTCCTCAAGTCTTCAGGTCTAAGCTTAAATCCTTCCTGTTTCTGAAATCATTTCCGCCATAGCTGTAACAACCTAGCCTCACTGCCCTTCGGATATTGACCATTGCCTGGCTGATCCCACACCTTTCCTATAGCTATTTTAAGAGAGGCTGAGCGCCTGAGAATAAGCAGCTACTGTTGTGCTGCTTTCCAAGGCGCTATAGAAATCCACGAGATTTTACTTACTTACTTACTTACTTATGTTGCTGCTTTTGTGTTCTTGATGTACCGTACTGTAAATAGTCATGGGCGATCGCAGAGATGATTAACCATAAACCATGAAAACTATTTAATTGTATCCAATACTTTATTCCAATCATCAACCATTGCTAGAAATCTAGTCAAATAACCTTTGACTTGACCTCAACCATGATCCTGAATACAATATTTGTTTACTCTCAGCTATTTTCATAATATAGACAGGATGTTTTTTGTGGGGATGTGTGGTGCCTTTGCTGACCGATCCGGGCAATACCCTTGGGTTTGGTGATCCTGTGAAATAACACCTTGCAATCTAATGTGATATACTGCTGTACATTTTGAAGCGAGACCCCATGCGTGCTTTCAAATAAGCAGTATGGTAGACTGCTAACAATTTTTATTATTGAGTTCTGAAAGGCTATAAGATTTGCTCAGGCCTTGTATTTGAGTGTTAACCGTAAATGCAGCCAGTAATGAAGCATGTATCAGTCGTGAAGGGAGTGGGTCAATATTTGATGACTTTCCATGGCCATTGAAATGCCCTTTAGGGGCTGTCCATTAATTATATCAACAATTTTGGGCAATTTTTGACCCCCTCCCCTTTCAACAACTGTCAACTTTCACTTAACCCCCCCATAATTACATCAAAAACTGTTGACCCCCTTCCCAAGATCAATGACAGGTCCCAATAACAAGGCTATTATTTTTGGTGGTGATGATCATTTTTTCCATTTTTTTCTCACCGAGTGTCAAAATGTGGTGATGACCTTTTTCTATGCTTTTTTCCATTGTAATAAGTAGTATTCCATGAAATTTCCTATTTTTTGATTATCTGTAAAAAGTGAAATTGTTGACGTCAACTTCTCTTGACTCCCCCTTCCCCCTGTCAACAATTGTCAAACTTTTTCACACACCTACATTGTTGACGTAATTAATGGACAGCTCCTTATCTAGACTTTCTTGGTGTCCCTGAACCAGAGATTTCAGTTGTTTTTAAAAACTCTGCATTAAACTTCCCTATTGCTAATATTAGCTGCACACAATTTGAGCAGTCCATTTTATGTGGCATCAACTGATTTTTGCAATATTCTGTGTCAAATTTGGATTAAATTATTCTTAATTTGCAAGTATTTTTTTGTTTTATTCAGTATTTTGTTTGGTTTATGTAGACCTGTAAAATATTTAGACTGTTAGGATTGAAGTTTATTCAAATATGTATTCATCTTAAAGTTGGTCTTTGTTTCTGAGGACATTATCATTCACTCTTTGTCATGTGATTTGAGGAGTTATTGTAGTATTCACATGATTTTGTTTGAACGTTTTGTATAGATACTTTAATTTCTAAATTGGCTATTAAGGGTGTTGGATTGAGATCAATTAGTGATGGGAATGTCTTGTATTTTTAGGGACTTGACAAGTTGCACTATCACTTTTATTCAAGTCAATATTATTGTCACAAGACAAACAGAACAGTTTTTCTTAATTAAGTTTGTTCAGAATACTGTCAATGTATTTGCTGAAATTAATTGAAGTTGACATTAATGTGAGGTAAAATACCTAATGTGTTTTTAGTTGTTGGTCATAATTTCTTTTTTAGAAAAGGGAGTTGACATATGTTACTTCCTAAGAATTTTTTTCTCTGAGGGAAAAAATTTCAGGGCATATTTTGGGCTTAGTGTGTCTGTACCTGTAATGCTTTGCTGGCAATTGTTTCACATAATTATTACCTCGGGTTGCCATTCTAATAATAATCTCATACTGTGTCTGCCCAGGGCTATTTCTGAAATGCATGAACTAATGAAAGTCAATTGAGAATTTCTTGCCTGTGCCAGATTTAAACTGAGTTCTATGTATTTGATGGGGATACTTTATAGTTGGGTAGTGCTTTGATACACCTGGCCCAGTTCTGGTGTACAGCTTTTGTTGTTTTTATTACTGCAGTTCCGCTACAGTGGCAGAGGCTCTAATGCTGATTCACCTGTACTAAGCCAGCCATTGAGATGATGGCTTCTATGTCTTGTTAAGGGACTGCTCTGTTGGCGTTTGTTTGCCTTTTGCTGTCTTTCTATGTACCTCTATTGTCTGGTTGTTCAGTTTCAGTCTTCTTTCAAATTTTCTGAAGATTTTTTTTCTTAATTTTTGCCTTCATTCAACAATTCTATTCTGAATATTCTGACTTCTTAATTCTGCTTTCTGTAGGTTTTCTGTACATTTAAGCATTCTTTTTAATGCATAGACAGGACTGCTAAAAAAATTGTGAACACGTGGATTTTGAAGCAAAACAAAGTTTAAGGCTTGTTAAAACATTGCAATCACAAAAAAGAACACAAATGCTGTAGTTTTCATTAATGATACTATTCTACGATTGATGTACAGAAGGCTATAGATATGCAAAATTCAGAAGTCTGTTGAAACAAATTTTATCCACATTTTCTTGTGTCCCCATCTTCATTGCATCAAACCTTACTAGAATAATCAGTATATTCGGTCTCGATTGTATTCTAGAGCGTTTGAAATGCCACGAAAAATGGCCAACTATTTTTGCATATCTATAGCCTTCTGTACATCAATCGTAGAATAGTATCATTAATGAAAAATACAGTAGAAAAATACGTTTTGCTTTGAAATCCATGTGTGTTCACAATTTTTTGAGCAGTACTGTACATATCTACACACATGCACAAGGACTAACTAATGACATTGGTTCCATCCAAGAATTCTCCCTGAATTGCATTATGGTCAGCAGGTCGACCAAGCATTTACATATTGGCTTTATCCAAAAATTGCAGAGAATCCTTGAAAATTCTTCAGAAAGCCAAATGATTAAAATTAAAGTCATAATGTGAAGAGAGGCTATAGATAATCAAATCAAATACCTTTGCACAAAAATTTCCCTATTTCCTCAATACACTTACACTATTCAAAATTAAAGCAGTAAGAATAGGACCTCTTGGTTCTACAGTATATCATGGGGCTCTTGGCTAGCTACCCTGGCTTCTGGTGATTTTAATTTTTACGATTACTTTACTGATTTTCATTAAAATTACAGTGGTTGACTATGACCATATTTGTAATTCCTGACAAGTAATTTGATGAGTGCATAAAGTTTTGTTGCAAAGTTTTGTGCCGTCGTCTGTTTTGCAGTTGGGAGGTGCCTTGAAGTCGCTCCAGAAGGAGGCGACCAAGTTCATCGGTGACATCCAGAGCGACACCGGCTTCTCCATCGGCGGCGGCAGCATCAATCTGGCCGGCGGTAAGATCGGCCTGAATCTGCCAAATCTGCCGAAGATGCCTCTCGGCCGAACCTACGTCAAAGGCTGGACGCCGCACACGCCCGACTCCGACGTGGTGTACCGGTCGACCATCCGTGACACGGGTCGCGGTCAGGCACAGACCTCTGATTATGTGCCGCGTCGACCCGGAGAAGAGCCGGCAACATATGACGACATTAAGGCCCAGTGCCTCAAGAGTGGCGTCCTCTGGGAAGATCCGGATTTTCCGCCCGTTGCCAGCTCCATCTACTTTCGAAAGCCACCCTCTGCATGGCCAAATATCCAGTGGAAGAGACCTCGTGTCTGTGGTTGAATTCTTATTTAGTCTATTTTATGATCATCATTGCAGTTGTTTTCTCTTAAGCTCAGTCAATTCAGCATTTCAGTTCATTTAACTCCTGAAAATATATGGCCAGAAGTTGCTTTTCATTATTACAATTTTTTATTTAATTAATGACTGTAGTGTGTCTTTATCACAGTGGAAATCTATGAAATTCCTGCAGTTTATCATTGGAAATGTGCACATTGTTTACCTTGTAGTTTTCAACGTTAAGTATTTTTGTAGGACATATGTTCAAATCCTCAGTTATTCGTTGGTGGTGCAAATCGAATGGATGTTATTCAAGGAATATTGGGTAGGAAAGTGGTAATTTATATTTTTAGTTTCTGTGATATTGACTGTTTAAGTGTAATTTGTTATTTCTTGAGTAAAGTGAATCTTATGCAGACTGTATTGATATTTGGTTTGAACTTGTTGCTGAGATGTGTTCAAATTCTGTTGAAGCCATAGATCAAGATCAAAGAAATCAAGACTCACACAAACTGCCTACACACTGTCTTAATGTGACACTGCCTTGAGGCATCACATGTGCTAGTTGAATAGGTTATCTGAATTTGCACTGTCTTATTAATGTCACTTTATTCTTTAGTGTGTATCATTCTTGTATTTTTACCCCAAGTGATTTGTGTCATTGTATTCTTTCTCACTGGAGAGAGATGTATGTGGAACATATTTGCAGCTGCCATATCGTATGCCTGGAAGAAATCTCTCTTTCTGTCTCTGTCTGTCTGTCTGTCTGTCTCTGTATATTTCTTGTGAACATTATGTGCATAGGTGTGCTGTAATGGTGGCCAGATGTGAGATGTGCAGGGGTATATACCGTAGTATCTCTTACAGGAACATTACTTCCATACTGTGTATATATCTGTAGGCAGTTTATTCTTGGGTTCAAATAGTTAATAGTACAATATTTGATTTAGTTAAATACAAAGGAGATTTTGCTTTATACTTATCGATAGTACTCTGGAGTCTGTTGTCTCTGAGCACCAGCTCATAGACTGCAGTAACATTACCTGTGAATTGCTGAGTTATAGTACTTAGGGAATGGATTTCTTTGTGGTAGCAATTGGACAGGAAGCAGTAGGTGTGCCTTGGAATGTGTTTTATTCATGCTGTTGTTGTCACTTTGTGGATAAACTTGTTTCCATCCAAATGTACTAGACTTAAAACTTTTTACACTGTCTGTTGACTTCATTAATACTTAAAGCCAAGACAGATGCAGGCATGTTATCCGATTGGCTGGATAAGTGATTTGTCTGCTTGAGATAAACATGTTTTATGTAACAGGAAAGTATTTTTGGATGCCTAAGATATTTTGTGCATACAGACATGTCCTTAATGTGAATTTTAGAGAGATTTGTTAATCTGCATAGGCCAAAATTGAATAGTAGAGTATGATTGAAATCATTTTCTTTTATGGGCAGAAACTTTTACTGTTGCAAATTGTCTGTGTTGCATGTTGTCTGTGTTGCATGTTGTCTGTGTTGCATGTTGCAGGTGACTGTTGGCTGTTGGCGGCTGTTGCCAGCCTTACCGCCAACGAGGAACTCCTGAACAAAGTTGTTCCACCTGACCAATCCTTCACAAAAGATTACGCTGGTAAAGTAATTTAGGCCAACCATTGTTATGTTATGTACTGCATTTAATTATAATATTCTTGTGCTTTGAAGATTCTGAGAAACGTATTATTTCAATCTCAATCAATGTTATTGAAGTTGATTTTTTTGCACTGTAAGCTTGGCAAAGTCCAAAACGAAAGACCTTTTAGCAGACTTCACTGCAGTAAGATTATTTCAAGCATTTGTGTTCAGCAGGACTTCAATACACTGTTTTATGTTTAGCTGCTATTGGCATTTACTCCGTTCACTTTTTAAGTGGCCCTTGAGTATTTGGCCGCAATGATTATTTAAATATATGCGCATATTTTAAAATGTTGCTCTGACGTTATCTCGGTGTTGAATGTTGCATATAGATTCTTGCCCAAAGATGTGATGTAATATAATTTAGTAAGGCATTCCTACAGCACCTCTTCTGCATGGGCGCTCAGAATCAGGCACTTAGAATTGGAAATAGGCAGAAGGATTTGTGCTTCCATGTCAGAATGGTTGGAACTGGTTTTGCTTGCTTTGTCTGATAATTTTCGCTGACTATTGTTGTAGGAGTGTTCCGCTTTCAGTTCTGGCAGTATGGAAGATGGATCGAGGTTCTCATCGACGATCGACTTCCCGTTCAAGGAAACAAACTCATCTACATGCACTCTGAAGATAGGAACGAGTTCTGGAGCGCCATGCTGGAGAAAGCATTTGCTAAGTAACTGTGTCTTATTCATTTTTCATTCATTCATTGCGCCTTATTCATTTTGTTCTGCACTGTCTGAGCTATGTTCTGTTCTGACGTTTGTATCTTGTGTGCACAGATTGAATGGGTCTTATGAATCGTTGAGCGGTGGTCTTACCAGCGAAGCCTTGACCGACTTCACCGGCGGAGTGGTTGAGCGGTATGAGCTGAAGTCTGAAACTCCTCCGGATCTTTTCCAGCTGATGTACAAGGCTCACAAGAAAGGCTCTCTGATGGGCTGCTCCATCGACGTGAGTCGCAGTTTTATGACCTTTTAAGTTTTGTGTCGCTTTTTTAGGTCGGTACGGTATTGTACTAGTTATTTTCCTAGCTATTTTTCTCCTAGTGGTCACAATTACCCGGTATTTCAAATGCAGACATTAAGTCTCGGATTTTATTCACCAATCAGTCAGCTCAGAAATTTCAATTTACCAACTGGTTTGAGTATTATTGATTCTAAGTCAATTGTAAATTGTTTGATTATAATATTATTCTGTGCATTTCTTTAAATTAATAAATTTGGCATTAAAAATTGTTCCAGGCCCCGGAAGGAAAACTGGAAGCCCAACTGAGCAACGGACTCATCATCGGCCATGCATACAGCATCACGGATGTCCGAACGGTAAATGGTTTGTGGGGAATTTGTTGGGGGGGGGGGCTGTTTGTTTTGAGTGGATTGTCTTCACTTCGAGATACTATTCAAGAGGTGTGTTTAAAGTACTTAGCACAAAGTATTTATTCTTGTTAATTAGATCCAAGTTGAAACGTCAAGAGTTTCTGGAAAAATCCAGATGATACGTATTCGTAATCCGTGGGGAGACAGCCACGAATGGAAGGGTGCCTGGAGTGATGGGTAACAGCTTCTTATATGGTGTTTCTGAATTGTTACTGACTAGAGAACGTCTGGTACTTCTAGGCTAAAGCTTCAGGTCATTTTAATCACAAAGGCACAAAGTACCAGAGACTTGACTCATGGTCATATATATATACATCATCATTTTTGAAATTCAGCCTGTTTTAGGGTTTTTTAATTTGGTATTTTTGGCATTACAGTTCTCAGGAATGGAACAATGTTCCAAGTGCAGAGAAGGTTTCCCTTGGCCTCTCCTATGAGCACGATGGAGAATTTTGGTTGGTCGTTAGTCCCAGCGGTTTATATGTTGCCATAGCGATACGGCGGCCTTGCACTGCTTCTAGATATATGTTATATATATATTTTTATATATATATTTGGACTTCTAGTTCTCATTTTTCCCTGGATTTTGGTCAAAACATTTAAACTGGATTTTCAATTTCATTATGCTTTGAAGCAATATTTTCAAATTCTTTGTCAAAATTTGTAACTTTTCAATCTGTTGCTTTTCATATGTTTTCAAACTGAGTGGAAAGTGAAAATTTTCAATCAGCATTAAGGTTTTAACCTCATTTTCAGAAGTAATTGAAATTTGTTGTTTTAAGTTTGAAACATCTCACATATTAGGGTAATTGTTATTGTATTGTAGTGTTTTGAATTATTTTCTTCACTTTTCACTCACATATTTTCTAGATGTGAAACTTTTATATATCATTTTAAAATATGAGGACATCTTATGTTTAGAGTGCACCTCAAAATTCTATTTACATTCATAATTAAATTTATTTTGTCCACTATTTTTCACCCTTAATTTCAGCTTCTCCCTTTATATAGTATGGCCTTGCTAATGTAGCTATGTTGGTAAATGCCAGCTGTTTGGCTGGGCTATCTCAGCAATAGGTTCTAATTGTAAATTACGTTGTAAGGAATTGAAGCATGACCCAAGCTGCCTGCATAACATGTGCTGTATGGCATTGTATGTATTACCGGTACACACTTCTGTAAATATTAAGAAGATCCGTCGTAAATTTTTCACAATGATTACCTATGTTTGCACAAGTTATTTGTGATTGAAATTCCATTTTTTTGTTGGATTCATTTTGTGTTTTTAATTTTTCAGCTTTAATGATTATTTTAGTTTATTAGTATAAGAATTTTTTTCTGAATGTTCCAATAAAAATGATTATTTTGCCATTTTATGTCTATGGAGTTTGAAGTAAGTTTTAAAACCATGGGGAAAATGTTGTGCCTTGTATTTTGATAAGCTGTATTGTCGGAGTTTTACCTTAAGTAGTTATGTGTTACGCTTGCTGTAATGTACTTATTCTGTTTGTGGAGTGCGTGCATTAGTGTTGCCAGATTGGCCCATTTGTGCATTTTGTTTTTGTAATGACTCGGCATTTTGCAAGTGATGGCTCTTGTGCTGCAGTGTGGCATTGTAGTTCTTGGTCGGAGTGTTCTGGTGATGGAGTAGTTGTATTGTTTTAACTTTTGCTTTCTCTTATATGTTTTCTTTGAATATATATATATTATATATATGTGTTGTCTAATGCCTATACCTTGTGTTCTTCTGTGTCTTTTCTCGTAAGTGTGTGTGTGTGTGACCTGGGAGCTGTCATGCCAAATCCATTATGGGTCACAGTCTTGAACTTATGCTCATATGAGTTCCAGTGTTGTCATGACATCTGCAATCAAATGCCACTGTATATTTAGATCGATGTATCAATATTGGGGTTTGACCGTAATTATGGTGTGCGAAAATATGTAGCATGTGTAGATGATCTTGTTCCTGGAGAGGGTGTTTGTTCTTTTCATTTTCAGTCTTTGTTTGTTGTGTGGTTTCGTAGACGGTAGAGACTGTTAACAGTTTCAGCTGAATGTCGTTGCTAATATGTTCAGATCGCAGGAGTGGCAGACTGTTCCGATGGACGAAAAGCGCAGCATGGGACTGACTTTTGACCATGATGGGGAGTTTTGGTGAGTCTTGCGTGGTTCAACGGTGTCTCCAGTTGTTTTAATGCTCACTGATACGCGTTTGAAATGTTATGAGAATCAAGAGAGAGCGTTCAACGTTGAGATCGAGTCTTGAACAAAGAATTAGAAAGATTTTACTTGTATGAGAATGCTGAGACCGTTGATCTGTGCTGGAAATCTGATGTATTCAGAAATATTTTGAGTTTTAGTGTTTTGGAATTTTAAAAATTGTATATTGTAAATTGTCCTTTATCTTTACACTATAAGCAGATATCCCCCCTACTGTCTACATAAGTCTGTAATAAGCTTAAAATTCTTGCTTTGCAGCAAGTCTGTGAGCCTTCACTCCATAACATTGTTTGCCTGCATGATTTTTTGGTTTGCCATGTTTTATTATTATTATTATTATTATTATTATTATTATTATTATTATTATTATTATTATTATTATTTGTAATATCGGACTGTATTTTCTTGGTAGAAAACTTTCAGTGCATTAACAATAAGTAAATGTTTTACAGAGTGGTTGAGAATTATCCAATCATGTAACTTTTATTAGTCTCCACTGTGTAATAACATTTGACAGCCAGTGTGGTTATTTCTTGGCTTTAGTAATTGTAGAAGGAAAAAGTGGTCTTTAATCATATAGCATTTAAATAGCATAGCATTTAAAACTACTGCTCTTAGCAGCTGCATTTTTTTGTTGCTGCATGTTTTTATTCTGGTAGAGTAGTTAAGATTTGTGGTGTGGAACTTGTGCTTGTTTGGAGTCAGAGTTAGATGCTTGTGTGATTTCTGATTGTGTTTCTATAGTTCAGTTGTCTTACTTGGTTGCTAGGGCACAATTGCCATGGCAACAGTGAGTAATTGCTCTGTTTTGCTAACTACCAAAATATATTTAAGACTGAAGTAGCCTGAAAGTGTCTTGGTGTGTGAAGATCATTGTTTTGAATGTTTTCAATTACTAATATTTTCAATTTATGTTATCTAACATAATTCTTACAGTTGCAAAATTGGAAACATTTAAGTAATTAACAAAGATTCATTCTTTTTGCCAAATTATAGATAAATGAATTTATTTTTATAAAAGTTTTTTCAGTATTTTCTATCAGCTGAAAATTTAAAATATAATGATTTTACATAGCTGTTTATTTTCAAATATATGGACTTGCATATGGATTATTCATCGTAGTTGAAGCCATTTACAGTATTTGGCTTAGCACTAATTGAAGTTACTTGAGCTTGTCAGGCTATAGTAGTATTCTATTATGTTTACATTTTGTTATGTTTAGTTTACATCTGTTTGAAAATTATTTTGCATGTCAAATTATTTCATTCTCCAAGTATCAACTGTATCATGATAATTACTGCACCATTACATAGCTTTACAAAAGTATTAGAAAATTTATCGTTATCATTTCTCTATTTTGCATTGCACTCATCTTCTGGTTTAGGATATATTTTTTTAGAGATATGAATGTTTATAAGAACTTCTTGATGTACAGTAACATGATTCAAGTTTAGTGAAATTGTCAAGAACAGAACAAGAGTAATCAAACAGGAAAAATAGGTAACCTGAACTAATAATGTTTGCTAATGGCTACCCAATGGAAGGTGGAACAGAGAAGCAGGGCTACTGGATGCAATGATCAAAATCGTTTCAAATTTAATCTGTTAATAGGTTTTGCAAGTGAAAGAGATAGATGAATAATAGTTGTAAAGAGATAGATGAAGAATAGTTGTAAAGAGATAGATGAAGAATAGTTGTTGTTCCAGATGGAATCCAGGTCTCAGAACAAGTGTATTGTGATAGACAGGCATCAATGTTCTTATCAGCTTTCATTATATCTAAGCTATATCATGTAATGCTACTCTGTATAGCACTCTATGATATTGCCTATGTTTTTTTAACCTTATCAGTGGAAAGTTTTAATCTATAATGTATTTATTTTAGAATAAATATGGTGATAGGTTTAATTTATAAATTTAGCAACTCTTTACAATATTGAACGTTGTGGGTGACTATCTTATAGGATGTCTTTCAAAGACTTTGCTTCAAATTTTGAACGCCTCGAAATCTGTTTCCTTGGACCGGACAGTCTTGCAGAGCACGAAGAAAAAAGCGGGAAGCGGAAGTGGGAGGGGTCTCTCTTTGAGGGCGCTTGGCGTCGAAGGGTTAATGCGGGTGGCTGTAGAAATTACCCAGGTAAGAAGGTTTCAGTTCTAACTAAAAGGTGTGCACTTTGTCCTTAGTTTTCAAGACTGTCTGTTGATTTTGAAACAATTCAGAAAAGACTCCTGTGTTGTTAGTCTATGATTTTTGCTGTTGTAATGTTGTTTTTAAGTTATTAATTTTTATGAAATGTTTTTCTCTCTGCTAGCAACCTTTTGGACGAACCCCCAGTACCGAGTGAATATTGTTGCCCCCGACAGTGACGATGAATCCGGGGAGGGTACACTCGTGGTTGGATTGATGCAGAAGGAAAGAAGGAAGCTGAGGAGAGAAGGAAAAGAGAACCTTACCATTGGATACGCTGTCTATAAGGTCAGATACTGTGCTGTGCTTGAGACTTGTTTCTCTTGAATATTTTTGGTTCCAAGTTGTTATTTTATCTTGACAATCGAATTTTGCTTTTCATTGACAGTACAAATTTTATGCATGTATTTGTGGCTTATGAATTATAATATTTATGTTGTGTTTAATCAATATATATTTTAAGCATTTGGTTTCCACTGGTTCCAGGCTCCACCTTCACACTCTGGTACCCTTGACAAGCGTTTCTTCGACAGCCGGTCTTCATCCGCCAAGTCCAACGTCTTCTCTGACCTTCGCGAAGTCTCTGACCATCATCGACTTCCCCCGGGCGATTACGTCATCGTCCCTTCGACCTTTGAACCAAACGAGGAAGGAGACTTCATACTCAGAATCTTCAGCGAACGGAAAAATGACAAGGCAGAGTGAGTTCGACCTTGGAAAGCACGTTTTTATGAACCACGGTTTCACAACCTCAATGCATTGGCGTTTAGTGCTTGAATTGGATTAATTTTTTACCTGTAGAAATTTCTAAGATTTTAATGTGTTTTGTCTTCTCTACAGGGAGCTTGATGATGTCACAGGACCTGTTGATGTTAAGGTAAAAACATATTTGAATTATGACTTTGTGACGCGTTTCGGTGCCAAAATTGCACAGAATTATTGTAAGAGAAAAGTGTGTTAATAACTAGAATTTTGTAATGTGGTAATATAAGTGGGGTAGAAAGCATATTTCGTTCTGGCTCTGTGCTATACGCTGTACGATGCCTCCAGTTTGAGAATATAGGGAAGGATTTTGTGGTCCATGGGATTGGGAGCGTGCGTGTGTGTTTGTCCTCTGGGGAGGGGTAGTTTAAAGGGCTTTGTTGATTTCAGAGTTGTGCAGAAAATTGTTTTATGTAGTTGTTGAAGTTATTCATTACCGGTAACTGTTTTATAGCGTTCAGTCTGTGATATATTGATAAGACAACATAAGCCTTTAATAAGATCAGTGTTGAAACTTTGACTTTTCAAGAAGGATCTTGATGACAAGACTCCCCAGGAGCAGGTGAACAAGGAAGAGGGACGACAGGCGTTCTTGAAACTGGCCGGAGCGGACGGCGAGGTGGACGCATTCGAACTGCAAAACATCCTCAATTCGACTTTCAAGAGAGGCAAGTTAAACCTCAAATCTCTGAAAACAAGCGTGAAACGCTCAACTGCCTGCCATTAGTTGATTAATTAAGAATCTGAACTGTCGCGTTAAAGATTTTCAAATTGCATGACGTTGATTAGAGTTGGTAATTTTTGTTTGCAGTTGTGACATTAAGAGAAATGACAGACAATAAGTGGGTTTGATTGTAATTCAGTCGTCGTCATCTTCTTCTTTGTTGACAGAGTTTCCATTTGATGGGTTCAGTACTGACATGACCCGAGGCATGGTTGCAATGAGAGACGTATCCTTATTTACTGTACCAGTTTAAGTCTAGGTTCGTTTGCGTTTAATTGTCTGGCTGACATTTTGTCAACCATCTGGAGCGCCCAAGCACTGAATTAAGTTCAGCAATGCTGAGCTCGGTTACTATTTAGTTGGGTGCACGGTATTTCTAGTGTTTGTGTGAGTTTTTCGTTGTTGTTTTTCTCAACCATCTGCCCAACACAGGCTGATATGTCTGGAAAGCTTGGCTTTGAGGACTTTAAGAGACTGTGGGCAGATCTTACTCTGTGCAAGGTATGGTTTTATTATCTTATAGCATTAGTTGGTTGGTTGTTGCATTATTTAACAAAATAGTCTACCCTTCTTTGAACTGTATTAAATAGGTGAGTAATTTGCTTAAATATACAGACTCTGTCAAAACTTTCATTTGTGCTTATTGTGATGTTGCTGAGTCCTTATGCTTAAAGCTGTGCAGAGACTGGGGAAATGGTAAAGGGAAATGGGAAGAGGGAAATGGGAAGAGGGAAAAGGGAAATGGAAGAGGGTTAATCTGCATAGTAGGTGACTGACTTAAATAAAGATGAAAGTTAATCAAAGAAGTTTGGAAAGGCAAGACCTTGTTGGCTTTGCTAAATAAGCATTTTGAGTTTGATTATAAATATTTATAATTAGTGTGCGGTTTCAAACAGATTACCTGTGTCGAAGTTATTAATATTTATGAGTTTAATTCTTCATAAATTTGCACGTTATTCACAAATATCAGTTAATTATTGCTGTTATAGAAAGCATTCAAGACAATGGACACATCTGGACATGGATATTTCAACAGCTATGAGTTCAGGCACATCCTCTATATGCTGGGTATGATTGACAACAATTGGTTATCTGAAATCTGGGCTTTTCTTAACCCCTTAACTGGGTGCCTCAAGTAACGCTCGTCCATTTTACATTGAGTTACAAGTAGTTGCCCAGTTAAGGGGTTAAAAGATATTGTTGTCTCTCTTTGGCAGAATAGAGTGAATGTTGTTTTCTATGTTATCTTTTGGTGTTTCTTGTTGAAAATTTCTGTTTCATATTCATTTTCTGTGAAAAACCAGGACTAAGAAAACCTTACTCATAACGAACCTCCACTTACAATGATGTATTTTCATAATTCTGTAGTTTTGAATTGGTTGAAGATAATAAACTCTGCTTAATTTCAACTGGTGATTTGGATGTTATGGTATTGCATTGACAGCTGCTGAATAGGAATGAGTTTTCATTGGTTCTAAGTCTGCAATATAAGGTGTAGCTAAGTCTGCCCTGTTACAGTTTATCTTAATATACAGTATTTTGCTAAAGTGGTCTTCTCTATATTGATCAGTCAACTTCTATGGCTCCACTATCATGATACCTCTGGTATCAGCTGATGGCACACCATATCCAATTTGAATTAAAGCCAGGTCAAGCTGGAAAGGTCAGTCGGATCGGCAGGGGAGTGGTCTAAGGAGGGTAGGCCAAGCCAAACGGGTATGTTTTAAGGCCAGATTGAAAAGATTGTAATGTGCTGGTTATATGAAGTGATGCTAAATTGATCGGATAGAGTGGTGCTGAAACTTTTCCTTGTGTTTCCATTATTTTGAGTCTTTAGTTTTATTTTATATTTTTAGCATTTGTTTGAATTTATTTTCAATTTGGTTTACATTTTGATATGAAGTTTCAGTTTCATAGCAGCTGTTGGTGTGTCTGCCATCTTGTTGTTCTGTTTGTCTGTTGCTGGAAAAGGGTAGATTTAGAGTATTATTTGAGGGCACTTTTGCTTTCTCCTAAAATACGATATCTAGGATGTTCTATTTTGCAAAATCCGGCCGGCGTTTGCTTTTGTTTATGCAGTGATCTGATATTTAAAACAGACTCCTTCGTTACCGTGTTGAAGATGGCACGTGTGTTCTTAGGCTAGGCTTACCTTGGCCCACCTTGTGTCTTGTCATACCTGAGGCTTGGTAAAATCCTGTGTCCACCATTGCAGACCATAATAATTACTATCAATAAGAACTCATTCATGATGAGGTCAGTGTCGTCACATTAGTCTGTGCTGCTTTGCACTTCCTGTGTCAAAAATTAATTATTCAGAATTATTGCTAGTTGCACATTTCTATATTCACAGCTTCCCAGAAAAATGGCATTCCAGGTAAACCATTGGTACATGTTGCCTGTGAACTATGCTTCGAATTTCAGTCTTACTTACTTATTTAAGGTTGACTGACAATTCAGTCATTGTTCTTCAATTCTCTTGGATGAATTGTTGCCAGTGTTTTATTACACTGGAAAACACGATTTTCTTAACTGAGAAGGTAATAGGTGTTTCAGATGGGATACGACACGCTGATTCCAAATCTGTAAGCGGTTTTGCTGTAGCACGTCACGTTTAAAAGTTATCCCCATCTAATTGTTTTGCATGCGTATACTGTCAAGAGTGTCATGTCATGCATTACACTGGTTTTAAAAAAACATTTTTGAAAATTGTATAAGTTTTCTCAACTGTTTTATGACAATTTTGTACTGCTAAAATTGAAAATAATACTGGTTTCTTTGAATCAGGTCAGGTTTTTTGCAAATTTGACTTTTAAAAAATCTTGCCTTATAACTAAATCGATTATATTATGTAAAATTAGAGGGCAACCAAAAAAACATTTTGTCAGTTGTCTCAGAAAGTTAGACTTCTTGCTGGGCATATCTAGAGTGCTAATTCCAAATACGGCATCAGATTTTTTCTATCATCTCTAGTTTTTTAGATATGGCCATATATTCTAGACCGGACGTGCATGTATAATTGCCTATATCACATGGTAACAAAAAAATTTGTGTTGCCCTGCTGCCTTAGAAGTAAGACCCGTTTCTTATAATATTTATGGGTCATGATTCCAACTATGGCATCAGATTTCCTCTATTAGCTCTATTTTTTTTTAGATACGGCCATATATACTACAGTATATTGGAAGTGCATGATTATATATATTTGCTCTATGTAGCTTTTGATTGCTCTCACCTAAAGGTCTTTGTTAATAACATTAAAGGTTTTATATTTCCAGAAGGAATCAATTGAAATATGTGCAGTATAATAAATTATATGACTTAATTAAATAAGCATGATTCATGACAACTGTTTTGAGGTAATTGTGGATGCAGGAGCAGCAACAGACCTCCAGGACACATTTAGAAATACAATCGCATGTTAAATGCTTGGTGTCATTTTTTCTGATTTCTAGTGTGACAAAATAAATACAACTAATTCACTCATTAATATAATTGTATCTAAATATGTAATAGTTGTTGCTTAGAAGTTTTTTTTTGCTGTTCAAGGATAGAATTCAAATAGATTAAGGATTCTGCATTTAACGCATTTTAGTAGAACCAAAATATAAGGACGACTAAGCCGTATTTCAAAAACTAGAGCCAATGGGGTAAAACGGATAACATTCTTGGAATCAGGGCACCAAAATTACACAAGAACAGGTCTTACTTTGCAGGCAACAAACTGTGTGTTGACCATTTCATTATAATAAAATCTGCATTACGTAAATAGAAAATGCATGCATACTGTATATGAAAAAAATCACATGTAGCGATATATAAAAAAGTTAACCTGATTGAGCAAAACCAATGTTATATTTGAATTTAGGACATCAGAATTGTTCTAAATCTGTTAAGAAAACTTAGACATAAAATTTCATGTAAACAGTGTTATGATATGTGCTTCAGTTACAGTAGACTATACCATTTTTCTTTTTGCCCGTAACTAAAAATTCTGACGTGATAGAAGATTTTGGTGGTTATATTTCGATTTAGCATAGCCTAATTGTATTAAATCACCACAATTCTTATCAGTTAATGAAAAAAACTTTTTTTTTGTTACTCAGTGTTATTCTTCAATATGTGTAATTGTGATGACATGTGTAAGTTTTGAACATTTAAAGCTTTTGCATATACATGTATGCTGCTGATAATTTTTTTGCTTTGCTTATCGAAGCCGTACCGGATTTGAGGAATCACTTCTCCAGATATTATGGTCTACCGTACTTAGAATGGTTTTCACTCTCCAAAGTTTAGCTCAGCTTTTTGTAACCGATTGACAGTGCTTCAAAAGTGAACACTTCTTGTGATCTATTTACATTTGTATTTGCAGTGAGTTCTTCTCATCTTTGAGAATTGCCATGTTGTAATCCTGCATGTAATATTCTAGCAGCAACAGTCAGTTTTGAAGAATGAATGTCTATGATATACCCCGTATGCTTGTAAATATCTCAGTTATGAAAGTTTACTCTAGTATAACAGGTTTGGTGTATTTGTTTGTGATGTTTGTCAGAGCCTCCATCATATATTCTATCTTCAGAACTGTTTCCTCCATTATTGGAAGAACTGTTACCATGTCCATTTGGCTGTTTTAATAATGTCTTCCACTTCCTATTTTGATGTTGAATTTGATGTTTGCTTATATAAAATACTTCTCTCTGTCAGTTATTATTATTATTATTAATGATATGTTATGGATAATCTATGCTTTATCGTAGTTAAAAGTCTTCTTTCTGCTAAGAATGTTGATTAGATTTCCATTGTGTTGTAATTTTTCATCCTTTGAATGCGTGTGGCATGTAAAGCTCTGCAGAGGAAAGCTAACCTTCCAATCTCAGAAAATGATTAATTATCAAGCTAGATCCATCTCTGTTCAGTTCTGGTGTTCCACTCACTCCACAGATTGAGTTTCCATCAACAGGGTATGATCTCGGCTGGCTGTTTTCGAACTGACGCCTGATTTCGTTGCCTTTCTTGTGTTGTTAGGATTTCGAATCAGCAACGCAACCTTCAATGCGATCGTCATGAGATACAGCGACAAAGACGGTCAAGTTAGATTCAACGATTTCGTCAGCTGCTACATCAAGCTGAGAACACTGTTCGGTCAGCCTATCTTACTTACTAACTACTTGAGGTTTTTGGTCACATGACCAATTTATTTTGGTGTTGCATTTTGAGTTCATTGGGCTCATCTTTCTTTAATTTCATTTAGTTTTGTTGCCTTAATAATGATTTTCTTTTAAAGAGTTTTGCTTGGTTTTAGTCTTTGGTTGCTTCTGAAGTAATATTCGGGTGGAGTTCTGGAAATTGTATTGGAATGCTGCAAAGGAACTGTTGTGCGTGGAATTTTTACAATGATGTGATAGAGGAACATGAATGTGCTTAATTTTATAGGATTGTTTGGATAAGGTTTTATTCAGTTATCAACTGATTTCCTTTTGTTTATGTGTGGTACGACTTTTCTTTTCAGACACCTTCAAAACAAAGGATCCGGCAGGCCATGGACGGGCAAGATTTGAATTTAACGAGGTTTCTTATTTTCTTTTGTCTGTCTCAGGTCTAGTGACACATTGGCTTACATCGTGTCATTTCGTTTAAGAATTTTTCTTTTCTCTTGCTAAAATGTATTTTTTAATACCAGTCTTAGTTCAAAGCTCTTTCACAATAATTTTTCTTGTTGATGTTCTTGTCTGTTTTAGTTCGCTGTGCTGACGATGTATTCGTAGAGACATTGAGTCTTTGAATTGTTCCTATTTATCGCAAAGACTTCTTGATTTTGATGCGTGGAATTGACGTTCACAGTTGTTGCCGTAGTCTATTTTATCATTTATCGTGTGCCATTGACTCTTACAAACAGCTTGTATTGTTAATTGTCCATAATCTTTGAATGCAAATTTTGATTTATCTTCTTGATGAGATTTTCATTTAAATGAATTATATTGCTGAAGTTTGGAAACTGGACAGTGGTAACACTTGAAAGTATCATTTGATGATGTCATTTTAGAGCTTGTTATTTAGACTGTAGAGCTTCAATGGCCATTATGCTTTTGCCAGACATCACATACAGGACTGATTGATTGATTGATTGATTCATTGATTCATTGACCATGTTATCTAGTAGTCGATTGGTTTAAGTGTGATCCAAGTATGTGAAATGTTAGGATAATTGTGGTGTTTCAAATAGTTAATGGTATGGATTGTGCCTGTTCTCTATCAGAATTTATGTATGAGAATTAGAAATTGGACATGTGTGCAATGAAAGCCTTATCCAGAATTCAAAGTCCTATTATTATTATTATTATTATTATTATTATTATTATTATTATTATTATTATTATTATTACACATCCTATTGTCTTGCTTTAATGAAAAAGTCCTTACCTCATTGAAATCCATTCAGTGCTGTTATTCACAGTATTTAAAAACCCTGTTAACATTGACTTGGATAACACAGACCTACAGTTAACGCATCATGGACTTTTTCAGTTAACAGGAATTCTTTATTCTGGTCTTGCCTGAGTTTGATATTATGATGGTTTTATTCTACATTTTTTAGTAATTTATGTTATTTTTACAGTAGAGGGTTTTTGTGATATCGTTTTAGCAGTTTTCTTAGTTTCTCATTATCTTTTATAACTTTAGTTATTAGAAAAACAAGATCTGACAAAATATGAATCTTATTAGCAGCATTTAATTGTTATTTGTCAAGTTTCATACCTTCATTTTTGTGTTTACTGTTTTTTTGCTTTGTACAGACATCTTCATCATCATCATCATCATCATCATCGTCATCATCCGAGCAACTGGCAATGTATTTAGTGTACTAACAGAAATTGGTGACTAGTTGCCCCATACCCTTTGGCCCCTGCCAAATTGTGAATTCAGTTTGTTCAAATGAATACACGTCTTGCTGGTAATTTCTGATTTTTTTTGTTGATCGGTCAAAAGACTGTCTTACATATGAAATACCATTCAGTTGTAAGAGCTGTTTGCATCATTTTGCCTGCTCCTTCTAGTTCATCATAGATCTGTTTTTGAGTATGTCTGAGTTTCCGTGAGCTGTTTTTGAGTCACCAATCTTGGCTGTTTGTGCCCAAATGAACGAATTTCTTAATTCATTCTACTGTTGATGCATTTTTTCTGTACAATAATTGTGTTGTTAAACTGTTTTGGTAGTTTAATGCTTATATTATTACTGCAAGTTACTTTGTTAGGTGCAGGTCAGAGATGACCCTTCACTGCCCAGAAATACTGTTTCTCTTTTGGTTCTTTTTTTCAAACAGTCAGTTCTTACGAAGCTCTTACTTACTTACTGAACAGTAGATGTTCTTTGTTATTTCATGGCGTTGAGACTATTTTGCCAGTTGCTTTGTCTGCTTTCTGTTGCAGATGTGTTTGAATTGCCTTCCGTTTGGTTGTGTGTTTTTATGTTTTTAAAAACAATTTACTGTTTAGTGTTTTGCATTTTTAGAAGCAGAAGATGTTTAATTTGCTGAGGAGAGACTGAATACTAATTTTTTGTTTGGAAGTTTAGAATTAATTTCATCCGGCAGAATATTGATCATGTTGGTGTTCGGAAGCGGGACTTGTTGTTTGTTAATGACTGGTTTCATTTTTATTGTCAGCCATGGTTAAGTGTCTCTCCCTCCTTCCCTCCCTCCTTCTCCCTCCCTAATTCTCTCCCACTGTTTGTTGTGATGATGAAACATATAAGGGTAACATTAGATCCAAATCTTGAGATTTGCATATTTCCAGACTATATTGGCAACCCCCAATGAAAAAAGTAAGGCATCTTAGACACACATAACTGCCATATATTTCACAGTGGCATAGCCAGGTTTTTGCACTAGGGGAGTACCGAGTATATGAAAACCAAAAGTCACCGAAGTTATGACGAGCAAAATACACCTAGTTTGTATAAGTTTAGTTTATTCGATTTTCTTGAAACTTGCTCAGAGGGATCGGCCACTATCCATGCACGCCCCTAGCTACGCCACTGATACACCGTTGATGTAAGGCATCTAAGAGACGCACACAGTTGCACATCATGGTGATGATTCCTTTTGTTAAAAGTGGAAGGCCCCTATTCAGCTGGAGGTCCGGCCCAAGGGAAATGGCGCGAACGGTTCTTGCTATTCGTCCGAAATTGTTTTTTTGGAGGGTGGGGGGGTTCGAGCATTGGGGTTTTTCTCAAAGGGCCCGTACTCAATATTAAAGCGTAGGTATAAAAATCGATAAACCAGGCGAGCGTTTGGCCAAATGCGTAGCCAATTAACGGTTGAGACAGGTAGTTGAACTTTTAACTAGAGACCCTCGAGTGGTCGTGATTATCAGATAACGCCCAGCGGTCCAGTTAGCCTAGTCTGGCTGAATAGGCCTACGTCTTCGATACAGCGTCTTAGTGTATGCTTAGGACTTAGCTTGAGCATTACGCGTACAAACTAGGCCTACAGTGTATATACTATAGCCTACCATCTAAAAATCGTTCGGTTAATTATTGTTCTTCAGAGGTTCAGTCGGATCTAGATTTGAATTAATCAGCGTTAGGCTTACCGTGAAAGAGCGAGGCCTGATTTCAAAATAAGGTTCGTGCTTTTGCTCTGCTTTGTCCGTTGTTTATCTGTCGATTTTTGCCATCAACTGTGTTTTATCATCACGCGAACGCCTATCTGCCTATGCATAAAGTTTCTATAAACTACACTGTATCTGAAACGCTAATAATTTGAACTTAGCCTTTCAGATAGGCTATGCATAGGCCTAGGCGATAAAATAGTTTCATTTCTCTTAATGTAGGCCTATATCAGTTGCAGCTGAGGTTGTTGTATAGTTTGCAACACGAGGGGAAAGTTTGATTCTCGTTGTAGTGAAAATAGTAATTTGAAGTTGCCAAAAGTTTTTAGTGCTGTATTTAGCAAACATAGCGCGAGTTCATACGTCTATGCCGACTACAAGTTCTTGTTAGATGGCCAGCCCCTGCTCAGTGCAGCTCCGCTCATCAGCGAAATTGCCAGCATGTGGCTGAGAAATATATCTAGCGAAGGCTTACAAAAAGATGGTCTAGACAGAGATTGCAGAGAAAATTATTGTGGTTTCTTCGTCGTCGCTTATGGACCATACCCTAGTGTCTAATGCAGCCAGTAGCCAGTAATTTCTGATTTTATATCTTTATGACTTTATACATGTATATTGCGACAAATCACGAATATCGAAGCATTTCTGATAATGGCTTCGAAAGACATCGTGCGTTAGAATTGCCGCAAGCCGTTGGATAACATAACACGACTCATAGCCGATCGAGGACCCCAAATAAACTCGAGCCACGGCCCAACCATTCAGTGTTATTTTACGATATCTTAGTACAGTTTGCGGAAACTTTACGCTCGCTTCGGAAAGAGACCAAGCAGTGGCGCAACCGGGATTCCAGAATAGGGGGTGGGGGACACTTTTACATTTTGCGGCTCAAATGTCTTAACGAGCAAAAATGTTTCAAACGCGTTAAAGTCTGCTGTCTGGTGCGTTTTCCTCGATCTAATACTACCCTTAGACCCTCCACCAACCACTCACCGGTTCTGGACGAATCTCACGACCGCGGTCTCGATCGAAATAGGGGAGCCGGACCACCACCACCCGCGCGCCGTCCCGTGGCTCAAAGTTTTCAGTTCAGCCTGATTCTGAATGTTCTACCAGAGGTGTCGTATAGAGTCGTTGAGTGGGTTTCGGACAACGACAGCATGTCTAACGGTCAACGCTACCAAAGGGGCTGGATGCCACATCGACCACCCGCCGAAAACTACTACCAGTCGACCATTCGAGACACGGGGCGCGGCCTGGCCAACACCTTGAATTTCGTTCCGCGGCTCGCTGGAAAGGATCCGAAGACCTACGACACGGTCAGAGTCCAGTGCCTCAAGAACGGTTCCCTGTGGGAAGATCCGGATTTCCAGCCAGTTCCCAGTTCCATCTTCTTCCGAAAACCACCTTCTGCGTGGCCAAATATCCAGTGGAAGAGACCCAAGGTAAGTCTCTCGACTATTCGAAGCGTCGCCGTCACTTATCAACAATAAATTAAATTTCCCTGAATGGTTAACTCTTTTCTTAAACTGTTGAAGGCAAAATTGCATAGTTCGTGTGTCATATTAACATAAATAGATTTACATTACAATCAATTGATGTAATGTAAATGTGGTAATGTCGCTAATAGATTTACATTATGCACTGATGAGTCCAAGGAAGGAAACAATTTGTGCAAGGGTTGTGGACAGATGGAACAGTTTGGACGAAGTGGCAGTCACAGTTGAAACAGTAAACGGATTCAAAAGTTATCTGGAACAACTAGGTCACTGAATGCGGAGAGTTATTGCAGTGGTTTTCACACAGGTTCACTTAGCCTCTTAAAAATGTCCCTAAAATGTCCAATTTACGCAATAGAGAATACCACAGGCAAAATTCTGAATGCAAGAACTTTTGATATACAAGAGATAGTGCCCTAATTTTTGAAAAAAACTTGATTAACAGGTGCTCTTCACTTCTCTGTCAAAGGTGCTAGCCATTCACACGTCTGCCAATACCATTCTCTGTAGTTTAAAAATGTCCCTAAAATGTCCAATTTGTGCAATAGAGAATACCACAGGCAAAATTCTGAATGCAAGAACTTTTGATATACAAGAGATAGTGCCCTAATTTTTGAAAAAAACTTGATTAGCAGGTGCTCTTCACTTCTCTGTCAAAGGTGCTAGCCATTCACGCGTCTGCCAATACCATTCTCTGTAGTTTAAACAACTTCAAATCGCATTAATTATTATTGACCCAGCTGCATGTGTGCTGTCCCGAAGCACTGCACAGCGTTCAACTGAATGAAAACGTCCCTTAAGACACACAAAAGCTTTTGTTTCGTCTGATCTTAAGCGATTCTTTTGCCGTCTCAGAAGAATTTTCATTTGCAGGAAATTTGTTCCGATCCTCGTTTCTTCGTCGACGGCGTCAATCGAATGGACATTATTCAAGGAATTTTAGGCAAGAATGAAAAAAAAACAGCTCTTTAATATTACTAACAGCGATTTGTCAGTTTCTGCGTTATTTATTTCACACGCTATTGGCCAAGACGCTGTTCGTGAAGTTTAAAACAGTCAGACACCTGATAGATATCCAAAATGCGGGTCCAGATTCCTTGTAGGCATCGACTGGGCTTCAATCGGTGCAAATATGAAAACCCTACGACACCAAAAAATTTCGCTCAAATTTCGAAAAAATATCATGGACTATAGTCCATGAAAAATTTTCGGGCGACCCAAAAATTCATGTCAATATTTCACCCAAATTTCTCTTTAGAACCCTCAAACGCCTTGCAGTGATGTCAGTGGACTAGAAAAATCCGTCACTTTCCACCCTATTAATGTGTCTATAATGCAAAATATAATAATGGTGGCTATACATTGTATAGATGTTTAACCCCTTAAGAACTAGTACTGATATAGGCCTATATCAGAGTGTTTCTTGTATATTGAATAATAACAAACCCTTGTACTATAGTCTTAATAGGTTTTACAATTGCTTGTTGTCTCAGCTTGTCTGTTTTGCATGTTGCAGGTGACTGTTGGCTGTTGGCTGCAGTTGCCAGCCTTACCACCAACCAGGAACTCCTGAACAAAGTTGTTCCACCTGACCAATCCTTCACAAAAGATTACGCTGGTAAAGTGGATAAGACCTTGATAAATTAACGCATTAGATGTACCTGTAGATTGAAGAAGGTAAAATCTGCCCTCTGTATGAAATCGTTGCGTTAGCTCCGAGCGTCACGCATCTCTATCTGATTAAATAATCAACTTTCCGCAATAATCAACTCACACTAGTAGTAGTAGTAGTAGTAGTAGTAGTAGTAGTAGTAGTAGTAGTAGTAGTAGTAGTAGTAGTAGTCAGGGTACGATTTGTGACCTAGAGCAGTGGATGGGGGCATGTCGAGCTTCAGGGGATGTAGCTGTGGGGAATGTAGCAGTAGGGGGATGTAGTTGGGCAATAGGGGATTCCCCCCTTTCCCCGACAAATCGCGCCCTGGTAGTAGTAATTGTAATAATAATAATAACAATATTATTATTATTATTATTATTAGTAGTAGTAGTAGTTGTTGTTGTTGTTGTTGTTGTTGTTGTAGGTGTCTTTAGGTTTGAGTTCTGGCAGTACGGGCGCTGGGTGGAGGTCTTGATAGACGATCGTCTTCCAGTTCAGAACGGAAGACTAATCTACATGCACTCCAAGGACAGGAACGAATTCTGGAGCGCTCTGCTCGAGAAAGCCTACGCCAAGTGATTCTCTTCACTCGGGCGCTTCCAGTAGTTTTTTTAAAAAAGTGGTCGATTTATAAGAAATACAACTATTGGGGACTGGGCTAAGTCCCACGACAACGTGTTTTTTAAGCCTTTTATGGGGTCATACAAGTGACACCCACATTTTTCTCTATTAACCAAGAGGGGCAAACTCCAGATCCCAGGAAAGTTTATTCGCCGCTCGTTTTGAATATATTGTTCTGATCATTAAACTTCTAAAAAGATAACGTGCGATTTCTCTACAAACTATCAATAGATAATAGGCTAATAATATCATGCGTAAAATAGTGCAAATAAATCCATTCGTTTATAGGCCTATTCATATTTAAACAAGCATTTTATGCATGTATATTATATTAAAACAGTAGCTTTTCTTAAATGCGTCTAAGTGGTCCCATACGTTTGCAGACTCTTACCACTAATGAATCTTCGACCTGTGTTTGATGTGTGAACCATGTTCAGGTTGAACGGTTCGTATGAGGCCTTGAGTGGAGGCCTAACCAGCGAAGCCTTGACCGACTTCACCGGCGGAATGGCGGAACGGTACGAACTGAAGTCCAAAACGCCCCGGGATCTCTTCCAGATTATGTTCAAAGCTCTTCGGAAGGGATCTCTCATGGGCTGTTCCATTGACGTCAGTACAAACTGAACATGTTCATAGTTTCAAGGCCGTAGGCCTACGTTATATTTCAGTTACGCATGCATAATCACCTTTACAGCTATAGATCGGTTTTAACTTTAACAATTTATCACTTATCGATGTCAGATTATTTTCAGGTATAGATTTATGCTTGGAATACATGTCAGTTCTTAAATAAGATGAAATCACAGCATGTGGAACAGTGGCGTAACCAGGAGCGCAGAAAGACAGTTCGTCACGGAGTTCTTCACCCATTCACGCATTCTTTTCCATCAGGCTGCCTACCCCTCCCCCAACATTTTTGCGCAAATTCCAAGACCGGTCCCAACCAGAATATTGGGCCCGTCTCCCATGCACCCAATGTCTACGCCAATTATGCGAATCTTATACAGGGGCGACGCTACGGGGTGGGCCCGCGGGTCCGTGGGTCCGGACCCACCCAGCCTCGGGCAGGGACACCCGAGCAAATCGTGCAAATCCACAGAGAAGTTTTGATTGGGGGGGCGAGGGGTAGTCTGAGCCGGGTCCTAGTTGTGTAGATTGCATTAGACCCACCCAGCCAACAAAACCCAGCGCCGCCCCTGATCTTATATAATAATGTTTTAGAATCTCGAGCTACGTCAAATGGTGAATAATGTAGTTTCACTTGTCAGCTGTAGGACTAGAAAGCGATTCAACGCAGCAAAAACTGCCGAGATGTTTCGATGCCATAGAGAAAATGCATTATGGATTTTGCGTGTAATGTGATTTCAGGCCTCAGAGGGAAAGCGAGAATCGCAGCTTAGCAACGGACTCATTATCGGTCATGCGTACAGCATAACTGACGTCAGAACGGTCAGTTTCTCAATCAGATTCCAACATTTTCCGCCATTATTAATGGGACTAAATCAATGCGATGTCGTCTATTCACCAGGATGTCTCTCATACAATATAGGAATATTCTGCATAGAGGCTAGAACGCATCTGTGCTAACTCCTAATTATGACGAAATAGGCCTATGCGTTGAGACTTATACATGACAGTTTATGTAAAGCAATCTTAGTACATGCTCGCGCCCCCTCCTCCAACGTTTTCCGAGATTGAGCAAGGTAAAGGGAAAGATATTGGATTTTGGCCCCCGCGGCTTTTTCATCCAAGTTTACGCCCATGGTTACGTGTCAATATTAAAATTAAGCCTGCTGATCTGTAATCAGTATTGCCAAGGCCTGTAACTGATGAATAATATAAGCTATAGAACATTGTATAGGCCTACTTGTATAATCTTTTTCTGGTAGATCCGAGGGAGAATCCAGATGGTCCGTATTCGAAATCCGTGGGGAGACAGCCATGAATGGAAAGGACCCTGGAGTGACGAGTAATAGATATTCATATAGGCCTATATACTTATTTTGCATATTGAAATCGTTATCAAATCTGTTTAGTACGTGCTTCAAATCCAAGTGAATTCGAGTATTTATAAGTAATACAGTGTATGGCACATGTGTTATAATTTTCTATAACTATTTGTTGGATTTCCCGCAAATCAAACTGGTTCCATGTGTGCACAGGCCGGACGCGCGCCACTATGGCTTCCAAATGCCCGCATATTAAAGAATATATTTGACAAGACGGATGTACAGTAGATGAGAGATCAGGAGGTTGGAAGAGATGTCTTGACCTTGACACAGAAAATGTAACTGCCGGTGTCCTCCTTTATAGGTCACCGGAGTGGCGGGCGATACCGGAAGACGAAAGGCGCGCCATGGAACTGACGTTCAAGGACGACGGAGAGTTCTGGTGAGTGGTTGTCGTCGACCTTTCTTTTGAAATTTATCTGTTAAAATATTCAGAACAGCAACGTTAATAAGCTGCGATGGCGAATGTGTGTGTGTGAAGAATTATTCCATTATTATAATTTTAGAGACGATTTTTGCTCTTCGGAGAAAATGGTCGATGTGCCCCCCCCTATTTCAGAACACTGGATACGCCACAACTCATTTCTCTCTCTTGTTCTCCATCTCTCTCTCTATATATATGGACCGAATATATATATATATACACATATATATGTATATATATATTCGGTCCAAATTTCTTGACAAGCAAAAAGGTCGTCGTCTCAAACGCTTCAAAGTCTGTTCTCTGGTTCTTTCTTTTTCCTCGACCTAATACTTCCCCCATCCCCCAACTACTCACCAGTTTTTGACGAATCTCACGACCGGTCCCGATCCGAATAGGACTTCCCCCCCCCACCACCACTTGCCCTCCAGTGGCTACGCCAATGCTAAACATTGAAACTGTTACTTTATCTTTATGTCAGGATGTCGTTCAACGACTTCACTTCAAATTTCGAGCGTCTTGAGATCTGTTTCCTCGGACCGGACAGTCTGACGGACAACGAGGGGAAGGGGAGGAAAGGAAAGTGGGAGGAATATCTGTTCGAGGGCTCCTGGCGCCGGAGGGTTAATGCAGGCGGCTGCAGAAACTACCCAGGTACGATAACCAAGTCTCTCTGCATGGTTGGGTGCAAATCTGTCAAGATGCCGTTAACCCTTTCACTGCCACGATTTTTGGCAAACATTTCAAACTTTGTTTAACCCTTATTCCGAAAACTGAAAATGAATTTGGCCTTCGTCGTTGGATTATTCATTCAAAGCCCCAAAAATCTGTGAGAAGGGATGAGACCAGTCCCTTAGCAGTGGGATGGTTAAAATATGCGTAAATTGTAATAGAATGCTAACCCTTGGGATAAAATCACCCTGCCTGGCTGCTTCCCAACTTTTGACCATACCATTTAAAATTTAGTTTAAGCGCCTAAGCATAAGCAGCTACTGCGATAATACCTCAAAAGGGCTGCATAAATTTTAGAGATACAATACAATACAAAATCTCTTTATTAAATTAACCTTCGAAAAACGCAAAGTCAAAACGATATTTTTTTATCTTAATACAAAACTTACATATCAGGTAGGCCTACAAATTAAAAGTTATAGGAAAATAAAGTTAGCTTAACTTTTACTTACTGAATGTAATAATGTAATAACAAAGACTTCATTCGCTTGCTTAGTTATAGGCCTATACTTCGAAACTGTATATTTAGATCGGTCTCGAGAGAGAGGCGGAATTACTTTAGAATAAAGAAGCGACGCTTTCCCGGTTGAAATGTAATGTAATTTTCCTATTTATAAAATCAATCAATCATTCAAGCGCTCAAAATAGTCTCAGCTGTCGGTCGCTCTGACTTGACGATCGTAATGACCCTGTCATGTCTATTATGTTGATGTTGAATCTCTGTCTCTGCCAGCGACCTTTTGGACGAACCCACAGTACAGGGTCAAGATCGTCGACCCGGACAGCGACGACGAAGACGGAAACGGAACGCTCATCGTAGGACTGATGCAGAAGGAAAGAAGGAAGCTGTTGCGCGAGGGAAAAGAGAATCTCACCATTGGCTACGGAGTTTACAAGGTCAGACACCACACCCTCCCACCGTTATTTCTAGGATTAGCAATTTGGGAGGGTGTCGGTAAATTCTGGGGGTCCCTTGCCAAAAAAGTCTTAGAAGCAAAAAGGTCATCCCATAGCTACGATTGGGGGCGGGGGTGTCGGTCTCAAATTGGGGATGTTGGGGGCATGTTAGGGATGTGTGTAAAAATATCCCTGCCCTTCCCCACAATAATTTAGTCGCAACGTTTCCTTAATCGCGTAATTTCTTGGAATTGTCTGCAGCTTTAGTAAATCTCTCCGTGAATATCGAGCTGCATTACAGTAGAATTGATTTATTATTATTATTATTATTATTATTATTATTATTATTATTATTATTATTATTATTATTATTATTATTATTGAATAGACTTTTGTTAAGTGCAGCGATTTGCGTTGTGCTTTCCGCTGGTTCCAGGCTCCGCCGTCGCACACTGGTACCCTGGACAAGCGTTTCTTCGACAGCCAGACTTCATCGGCCAAGTCGAACGTCTTCTCCGACCTTCGCGAAGTCTCTGACCATCATCGACTTCCTAAGGGCGATTACGTCATCGTCCCTTCGACCTTTGACCCAAACGAGGAGGGAGATTTCATCCTCAGAATCTTCAGCGAAAGAAAGAACAATCGTGCGGAGTATGCGAGAGTTTCCAACGTTTCAATTCTTTCGCTTATTATTATATGGTTGTATGTGTATGTATTGTGAAAAATAAAGACCATTAAAGACCATTTGAATATAAAGCACTATATTTTCATCTCGAAACAGCTCCTTATCGCTATCTGAGATGTAGTCACTCAGATAATTAATCGAAGCACGAATTTAGAAACGACATTGATGTCGGTTAATTAAGAGAGAACTGAGAAAATAAAACTGTGTTTTATTTTGCAGGGAACTCGATTGTGTTACGGGACTTATCGACATTGCGGTAAATATTTCTTTAAGCTTTACCGTATTCGATGGTATTGCATATAACGTACTGTACTCGAGTAAAGCGTATACTAAATTTTACTGACCCGCTATATAAGTACGTTATAGCGAAAACATAAAAGATACGGTGATGGTTGTTTATATATATATATATATATATATATATATATATATATATATATATATATATTGTTGTATATATATACAAATGTTTTATTTATGGCTTTGCTATAGAAGGGCAAATTCGGAGATGATAAGAATCCTGAAGACAGGTCAAGCAAAGAGGAAGGTCAGGACAGGTTCATGAAACTGGCCGGAAAAGATGGCTTCATAGACGCATTTGAACTCGAAGGCATCCTCAACGCAGCTTTTAAGAGCGGTAAGCTGACAGTCAGTCCCCCCCCAAACCTCCCCCCTCCCACTCATTGTCTGCGAACTAAGCTTGAACTGCCTGAAGCAAATTCTTTGAATTTTATTTCCATTTCGCTGATATATTTTCTAATTTTATGTTTTTGCTATAAAGATCTCGATAGCGTATAGTCTATCCTTGGCATTTAGACAGTCTATCCAAACGATTACCGTTATTGTAACTATGTTGTTTGTCTCTTATCTTCTTACCGTATCTTAAGACACACGGCCGAGTACAGTACGCGTATGTACAGGTATACAGCTTTCTTACGACGATACAGTTTTGACTGTTTAGCCTTTGCCAGATTTCGTGAATTACTTCTCTTTTGTTTTCTTTAACATGTAGAGCTTCCTGTCGATGGATTTACAATAGACATGACTCGCAGTATGGTTGCCATGTGTGACGTATCCTTAACCCCTTAACCGTGTATTTAACTGTAACTCAATGTAAAATGGACAGATATATCCGGGATCCCCAGTTAAGGGGTTAACCACACCGGCCGTACTTAATTTTTTTGTAAAGGCTGTGTGGTCCTGAAAATTCAAAGTCATGCTTAGTTAGGCTTAGCTATAGGCCTACTCAATTGGCAACTTGACGCCACTAGTCTAGAAGGCCCGACTTGTTTGTTTTAGTAAACATCGGGCTTTACGATTATGCCTGCATATATACTAACCAAATAAAGAGCTTCTATTGCGCCATTATTGTGGCTGATGTGGTAACGATGGTTGCATCGTACAGGGCGTGTGGTTGGTTAAAAGGAATGCTTAAATAGAACTGTACAGTAATAAAGTCATCGGATAACTCCAAAATATTCGCTCATCGGAGACTTTCTTGACTGCACTGTTCCTCGTCAGGCCGAAATGACTGGAAAACTTGGTTTCGAAGAGTTCAGGAGACTGTGGAGCGATCTTGAAATGTGCAAAGTATGACTTCTGTAATTCACTTCTCAACTATAATTAATTAATTATTCTTATAATGGAACGGTCATTCAGTCACGTTTTATCTCTACTCTATCTAGGCCTATATACCTACATCCACGTGATTTACTCGTTAGATCGTCGGCACTCGGATGGATGGGATGACCTATCTACAGCCAGCCCGGGTTCAATATATTTCCACATTTCTATGTACAGAATCCTAGTGGTGTCGTTTTAGAGAGCTTTAAAGGCCGAGGACACGGATGGTAACGGGTCTTTCAGTAGCTATAAGTTCAGACATGTCCTCTACAATATAGGTAAGATCAAGAAAATGTAATTTAAAAGCTATTAATTATTCTACTGTAAATGTCTGTGAAAAATGCTGACAATAATTATGTGGATACTCTGTGCTTTTGTGCTTAATGTCTCAGTTCGTTTTTGCCTTCGCTTTTGATTCGAACGACGACTTTTAAATGCATGCGGAAAATTGACGGACACAGAGGAGCCGATAAAAATCGACTTTCAAATAAATTGGTAGACTTATTATTATTTATTCTGGTCATATATTCGGGGTTTCCACGTCGTTGGCTTTGCTGTTTGCGTGTGGTTAGGATTTCAAATCAGCAACGCAACCTTCAATGCGATCGTCATGAAATACAGCGACAGGGACGGTCAAGTTAGATTCAACGATTTCGTCAGCTGCTATATCAAGCTCAGGACAGTGTTCGGTCAGCCTTTCTTACTTACTTATTTATCTGACCAGGTGTGTGACCACAAACAATGATTTCGTAGGTGGAGCGATTGATTGATTGATTATTCGGTGTTTTTGGCCTTTTGAGTGAGATTTCAGTGTATTAGTATTAGTTTGTTTATTGTTGCTGGTCGTTATCGTGGAGTGGTTGTATTTGGTAAATGGTTAATTTTCAGATACGTTCAGAAGGAAAGACTCTTATGCACAAGGACGAACAAGATTCGAATTTAATGAGGTAGACAGACAGATGCTCAGTTGACAGTTTCTTCTCTGTTTCTGAAACAGTTTGTGATTATTAATTATTGATTGCAATGTGACAGTCCATAGCCGTATTATCTTGCAAGGATTTCACCGAACTATATACGCTGTTTATTATATGAGTTTTTATGCCTGAGTCCATCCTCTTTAACCCCTTAACCGTGTATTTAACTGTAACTCAATGTAAAATGGGCGGATATATCCGGGATCCCCAGTTAAGGGGTTAATGTTTTACCGTTTCGTAATGCAAAAATCTGCAGTTGTTAAAAATCATGGGGGCCAACCATTTGTTGTTTAATGTATGTAGCATTAAGTGTAGGGTCCCAATTAAATTGACGTTGCCACTAATTAAATTGACGTTGCCTTAGCAACCGAGTCCCTGCTGTCATTGATTGAATAATGATTGATTGATTGATTTAATTGATTGATTGATTGACGGTTATGCGTTTTTCGTTTTAGTTCGCTGTTCTGATGATGTATTCCTAGACGAATCGATTCACTGATTTACTTATTTCGCTCGTTGGAATATTTGATGTAATTTTCTCACTGGACGTTGACTTTTGTATAAAAAGTGACAGTTTTTTTATTCAAGAAAATATTTTTTAAAATTGGCAGTCACTTTGATGATAAGCTTCTTCCGTTAAATACAGCAAACCATGGAACGTTTATCTGGTCCTGAAAAAATTCCGGCTTTTAGAAGATTACGATTTCAGGATTATTTATGCCTTTAAGTTCTTGACATTGCTTCTTCGTTCTTTAAGAACTGCTCGCTTGTGTTGACTAAGAGGATTTAACGCGATTTTTAAACTGAAAACTGTGCTTTATTATTATTATTATTATTATTATTATTATTATTATTATTCGTTTTTCACTCTTTTGTTGTAATTTCGATGTCTGTTTTTCTTACACGAGACTTATATCGCTCTGTTTGGAAGCGTTTCCTTATATTATAGATGTCATCTAGAATTCATGAAATCCAACCTGACAGTCATCATCCCCGTCGAGACACGGCGTCAACAATTTAGGCAATTTACCCCGGAAATGGCCTAGATTAAACACTGGTCTTCACAACTGACTGTCTGTCTATCTCTTTGTCAACCAATCAATCAGTTAATCAATCAATCTATCTATCTATCTATCCGACTGCTTATCTATCTCTCAGTCTGCCTGCGTGACTATCTACAGTATATATGTATCTGTCTGTCCGTCCGTCCGGCTGTCTGTCCGTCCGGCTGTCTTGTCTGTCTGTCTGTCTGTCTGTCTGTCTGTCTGTCTGTCTGTCTGTCTGTCTGTCTGTCTGTCTGTCTATACGCTGACTCCCTTTGCCTAAGTCCTCCCATCTTGGAGCGCTCAATATTAAGCCACTTTCGCCTCGTTATCCTCTAAGATGGCGACCGAAGGAATTGAACGGTAAATGACAAACTGCGTTTAGAACGCCCTCCTCCTCCTCCTTCCATCCTCCGGTTATCCATCCGCCGCCTCTGATCGCTCCTCGGTCGATGCCCTGATGCTGTCTTCGAGAGCTTTGAGGACACCCTTTCTCTCTCTCTCTCTCTCTCTCTCTCTCTCTCTCTCTCTCTCTCTCTCAGATACGACATCCGTCTCAATTGGACTCGGCTTATGGTCCGCCAACCAGGGCAGGCGCATCTGCCATTGGTCGAGAGATCATTCAGTGGGAATCACTGTACATCGTGTTTTATTAGTGCATTCAGTGTAGCGTTAGAGTAGACAGAGTTGACTCTGGACACAAGGAGACTGCACACAAACTCTTACACGCATCAGGTTTGAATCCCATTTGATGATACAGAATTCAAATAATCCTGCAATGATAATTCATAAGTAGCCAGCATTTACATGGTTGCCTCGTTTATAAGTGGGATTTATTAGGTACTCGAGTACTCGCTAAGCACCTGGAAAGGTAATAGATTCGTCGATGAGAGAGAGGTCTGCATTATAAGTCTTCCGTCTAACTTTACAATGACGTCATGGAGTGACATTTGAAAGCGCCCTCTTAAGCTGCATAAGTCCAAGATTAAAATGCGTGTGTCTGGTTTTTGGCCGAAACAGAGGAAAGCCGAAGCCACAACTAGCGGAGAATCTCGGCTGTCGTCTGCCTCCTGTCTTCGACGGCAGACGACCATCTACGTCTCGACATGACGTCACAATTGACTATGCAAACGAGGCTGTATCGTTGTTGCCACGGAGACCGTTTCTGCGTCTTTCGCTTAATAGGTATAGACCCGAATTTCTACGTTACAACACCCGGTGCATTTAGCCGCGTCCCGAGACCATTTCGCACCGGGTCCGGTACGCCACCCCCCTCTAGGCCTACAGCTCCGTCTCCACTTCGGAGGCGCACGTGACTGTTCGGGCGGCGTCCTTCGCAAGGTAGTGCGTCAGGCGAACGGACGAACTGAACCGCTGTTTGGCGCCGCGCTGTTTCGATCGTCTGCGCGGAACGAAGTGGCAGACGACGTCGACGGCCGCTCGACGAAAGTGAACGTTCACGACGCAGTAGAGAACGAAGTTCGCCGCGAAGTTCGCGAGAACCAGGAGATTGGTGACGTCGGCGGCCGTCACGAACCAGTAGTACAGCGACCCGGACGCGTCCGGTCCGAGAACGTAGCTGCGGAACAGGTCCAGGACGCCCGACGGCCCGACGAGCACGAGGAACATGAGTACGAGGGCGACGAGGGTGGGGGTGATACGGTGTCCCGAGTCCCTCGGTCCGTTCACCCGGCAGAGTCTCTGGACGTCGTAGGAGCGGCGCAGGGCGAGGACGAGGCTGGCGTTGCAGTAGCAGAGTACCACGAGCGGTACCAGTATGGCGACGACGGACCAGGAGACGTCGTACCAGAAGACGAACTGCGGTGGCATCCGGTGGTACAGCGCCGACGTCTCCTGGTGGTAGATGACGCACTGGCAGTCGGCGGGGACGAGGCGGGTCAGGTTGACCAGGTCGTCGCAGAGAGTACGGAAGACCTCGTAGTGGAGGAAGCGGGGCACGTTGACCAGCAGGGAGGCGACGAAGACCCCGAGGACCGTCGCCCTCGTGGCCTTCAGGCTGATCGTCCCTCGGGCGTGCAGGGGTCTGCATACTGCCAAGTACCGTCCGACGGCCATGACTACTGTCAACCAGGTACTGGCCAGCATGAACACGTTCAGCAAAGCCCCTTTGTACGTCTTCAAGTACAGGCCCAATACTGAGTCACGTGGTCTTCGAAGCACCAATCGAAAACAACAAGTACACAGTAATGACTAATAGATGACTAGGCTGGTCTGACGTTGCTCTAAAGAATAAATAAAATATGGCGCCACAGAAGTTACAGCTTTTATTATCGAAATTTTGATCTATCAGAACTTCTGGACCCGCATTTTGGATATCTGTCAGATACCTGACTGCTTTAAAGGTTTGAAAATCTATAAAATGTATGGCCACCATTATTACATTTTCCAATATAGACACATTAATAGGGTGGAAAGTGTAGGATTTTTATACTCTACTGACATCACTGCAAGGTGTTTGAAGGTTCTAAATAGAAATTTGGGTGAAATATTGACATGAATTTTTGGGTCGCCCGAAAATTTTTCATGGACTATGTCCAGGGTTTTTTTCGAAATTTGAGCGAAAATTTGTGGTGTCGTAGAGATTTCATATTTGCACCGATTGAAGCCCCGTCGATGTCTACAAGGAATCTGGACCCGTATTTTGGATATCTATCAGATATCTGACTGCAATGTTCCCTCTAAATTTTGTTGAGTGTGCGCGGAAAAGTATAGTGCCTGAGCGGCACACTTTCATGCCTGAGCACCTGAATTGTTTCACAGATGTCACCCAAGACAAAACACAACAAAATCAGTGTTTTTTTAAACTCAAAGTCAGTGCGCGGCGGCTGGAAATTGCTGCGCGGCGTTTTCTTGTCATGTGCGCGGCCGCGCAACCACAGACAATTTGTCGGCGTTAACCTTCGCAGGGTATAACTTCTATAGGGCAGTTTTTAATTAGACCTTTTAGTCTAAAGTCTAAACACAAGAATGAGTTAATGAGTTATACGATCAATTCTTCAGCGACATTAATCAGTAAGATGTTCAAACATATGCGCATATGGCTGCGTCAAAGGCATTTTGATTATCGTGATATGCTAAAGCAATGGGCCAGGGGCGTAGCCAGGAATTTGGTTGTGGGGCGGGGGTATAATGTAATTTGGGGGTATAAATCTGAAAAAAACTTGGAAAATCTTTAAAAACGCATTAAAAATTTCAAGATAGTCTGATTTTGGGTGCATATATATATATATTAATATATATATATATATATATTTATTTATTTATTTATTTATTTATTTATACAGATATACCCCGTCTCTGCGTCTCTGCAATGGGCTCTTACGTAATAACAGCGAGTGGCACTTAGAGAATCTTACAGTTGTAAGACTGTAATATAATATTTACCCAAAATACATATACTTCTCCGAAAGAAACCTGGAAGCAAAAACCAGGAGACAGAAGGAAAGGTCGGACACGGCGAGGGCAACGAACCCTACGTGGACGGACTTTTCCAGGTCGTCCATCGAATGCTGGACCCGTTTACGGGTCAGAACGATCAGGTTCAAAGCGTTACCCACAATTCCAAAGACGCAGACGACTGGAACTATGGCGCCGTCGATGACGCTTTTGACCGCCAGGTGGCTTCGCTCGGCCTCCGTGATGTTGACTCTGGGGTGGAATAGCTCCTTCAACTCTAGCGGCAGAAACTCCTCGCACGACGACGACGGAGGAGGAGGAGGCCCGACGTCATCGGTGACGTTGTCTACGATTTCGGATGACGTCATGGCGAGAGAAAGACTCTTTTCCTGAAATCGCCAAACGTTGTTTAGACTCTCCGTTCGATTAAAATTCATTTAATGCCTTGATCAGATGGAAGTTCTAACAAAATTTAATATATTCGAAGTTAAAAAACCGATTAACTTCGAATGAAGAAAAACAGACAGAAGAGTGCTGAATTTTTTCTGTAGCAATTTCAGATCTCTTCGCATTTTCCAGTGGATGCGAAAGCGCAGTGGCGTAGCCAGGATTTCCGTAAAGGGGGGTGTTGTGGTCATGACCAACTTCCAAAAAATCTTGACGAGCAAAAAAGGTCATCAACACTTGTTTCTCTTTCACAAGCAAAAAAGGATTTTGGGTAGGTATAATAAAAATGTATGGAAGCACATTAAAAAAATTTTTTTCGTTGCCCTCCAAGGAGGGTTTTAACCTCCAACCCTCCCCTTGGCTACGCCACTGCGGAAGCGACCCGATATCCCTCTATTTTTCCCTCACCCACGCCCCGGGGGCCTCATAGATTTAGGGATCCCCGACAATTGTGTTCTAAGACTGAAAACCGCCTTCAGCTCGCAAATATTTCTGCCCTCCATCGTATCTTTCTTTTCCATAAACTGGCGTATCTGGAGACATAACCAAGACTATTAACAGAGAGAGAGAGAGAGAGAGAGAGAGAGAGAGAGAGAGAGAGAGAGAGAGAGAGAGAGAGAGAGAGAGAGAGAGAGAGAGAGAGAGAGAGAGAGAGAGCCTAACCACAGCTGCACAATCTTCGTTGAAGACTAAAGCCGCGTTCACACGCTGTCCGTCCGCTTCCTTTTAAATCTGCGCTGTGGACTTCCCAAGCGACCGTCGCAACAGGCCATCGTCGCCTTCCCCTCCGAAGGCTCAACGCCGGCCGGCCGCCCGGCGAGGCTGGGGTTCCGGGGAACCAGGCCCATCGTTTTCCACAACGAGTGCATGGCTCTGTTTCCCACTGTGTTGGGTGGGTCAGTGGGGGGGGGGGTGAGGACATTAAAGTACAGATTTGACTAGACGTATATAGGCAAACTGGACGGCGTGACTGGATTTTGTGTAGCTTCCAATAGGACATAGGAAGTCTTTGGAGGAGTTTTTCTTTTAAGAAATCCAACTCCCGTGTCTGTGAATCATAAATTAATTTCGGCGCTTCGGCTTTTGCTTAGAATTAAGTGACCGAGACTACCATTTGGAGGAAATCTCTTCTAAATTCAATTATTCCTTCTGGAAATCCTCTTATACGGAGCTCGGGACTTCGATTCGTGAACACAACTAACAATGACGTCATTGCGCTTCCAAATGCTGACCTTGAATTTAAATTCAGTCTGATATTTATAATGTTTCTGGGAGAGGGTGGTCAATGGAAAATCGCATGTGAGTTTCAGTTACCTAATAGGTGCATTAGCTCAGAAGACTAAGAGGTTAAACTGCGTAACCATGGAAACGCAGTAACCAAGTTGGCTTACGGGTTCGGTATTAGTGCATCCGTCGAGGTAAAAAGCATAGATTTATAAATTACTAACGAGGATCCATTGTATTATGAACGAATTCAACTCGAGAGAAAATGAAGTCGGCCTCGAGCCTTGAGCCTTGGCGAATAGGAAATAAGAAGTATTAGGACCTCTAGGGACCGTAGAGGTCTTAGTTTTGACTGACGACTTGTCTGCGTTTTCGCCAAACGACATCTGGTGTCGGGTCTCCCAGAAAAATATCACGTGACTTGTAAAACTCTCCTCTTGTCGATTCTAGAGCGGGCGAGAAAAGCGCTAATCGTACGGCGTAAGAATACAGTCCACGGAAAGTCCACAGGTGGTTTCCGTGGTCCTGTGGAAATATCATATTGGTGCGTGTCAAATTTTATTAACCGCGAAGAGGAAATATCATTTGAGAAAATAGATGATAAAACCGAGGGACAGCAGAGCAGAGAGTGGCGTTTGGAAACAAAAGACCTTAACCCCTTAACTGGGGATCCCGGATATATACGTCCATTTTACATTGAGTTACAGTTAAATACACGGTTAAGGGGTTAAAAGAGATTTTCTTATGGTTTCCAGTTTGTGTTCTTTACCTCTTCCGGTGGCCAATATGCATGTGGGGGCGGAGGTGGGTGGGTGGGTGGGTTGAGTGGGGTGGACGACGTCTTCCTCTTATTGAAGGAAACATTTAAACTCCTTTAATTTGACGGAAAGTAACAAAGAATTTATATAGCGCCTATTGGGTATCACGCATTCGATGCGCGCTCTATAAAGAGGCCTTATTCGCGAAAGCCGATTGTAACCGGACAATTGCATCGGGTTTCAGTCGATTCCTTAGAGCACATTAACTGAGATAGAAGATAGAAACGGAGTGAATTATGAAAGAAAAGCGCATTATATGCCAAGCGATTAAACTATCCGTCATTGCCTTTATATTCTTCAATTAAATGAATTGTTACCCACAGTACCCAGTCAACTAACAGACCATGCGAGATCACATCCCTTGTTTCTAAATGATGGTAGCGATGAGATGATGATGACGACAACGGACAACAATGAGAACGACAACAACTATGACAACAACAACAACAACAACAACAACGAAAAAAGTGAAATCAACAAATCCGAGTTCTTTCAGAAATATATGGTTAACGAAGTCTTTGTGAGAGTGAATCTGCATTTATTCATATGACTAGTACAGTAACTTATTTATTTAATCATCTCAGCTTCAGACATCAAAGACAGAGTCACGCAAATGTGAATGCCCCGCAATACACTGCCAAGTCCATAACACTGTCAAAATAGTGCAAAGCTAAACCTGACTGTCATGTACATGACACAAGAAAACTGTTTTTTGCGGACGGATTGGACAACATGATGCAACTTTTGAATTACCTATCATGAAATCAAATGTCTTTTAATAAACACAATTACTTTATTCAGAGCCGGCGCGTGAGGCTTGCAAAGCCTGCGGCCACAGGGGGCCACGCCGGCCGTAGGGGCCCCGCCGGCCTCAGGGGCCCCGCCGGCCTCGGATATTTAAGAGTTTTTAATTTTTCTTATTCTTAAGTTGTATTTGTTTTGTTTTCTGCTCGTCAGGTCATTTGAAGAGGCAAAACTATATATATATATATATATATATATATATATATATATATATATATATATATATATATACGGATGACCTTTATTTGCTCGTCAATACATTTCAAAAACGTTGCACTCGTAAAAATTGCAGTGGGCCCCCGAAAGTCACTCGCCGGCTCTGACTTTATTAAGGTTATTTCCTGACTATTTTTTGTCTCGCATTAATACGGTTGTACTTTTAGGACCTTTTTCACCGAATAAGATTCAAATTTCTCTGGCGGTGACCTCATCACTCGGTTTCTCTCTTAACGACGTCGTCGGAACTACTTTTCGACCCACGAACTAAAGTAGTTCCTTTTGAAGTCGAACCGTCGTCGATCGTTGCGCCAGCTCGACCAACCGGTGTCGTTCGGCGGATGGACACAGACGCCGTCGCCTCTCCACCAATCACCGAAGTCGTCCAACACCACGTGACGCTTCGTCCGATGCGCCTCGTGTATCATTGCGCACAGGCGGCACCAGAACTTCGTGTCTATGTAATCACCTGTGCCCTTCCACCGGAAGTACGAGTTGTACAGGTCGTCGTCCCTGTCTACCTTGTGCAGGTATTCGGCCAGATCCTTTGGCGATTCGAAATCGTCGACGTGAATGTAGGACTTTGGAGGGGCGAGACGAGCATAGTCCTCGGGCCTGGCCCCCATCACCACCGGAACAACGTCATTCGGATCGCTGTTAAATTCAAAGAGCATATACAGCGCTGTAAATCGAGGCGTTCAAATGGCGGCACGCGGGCCATATTCGGCCCGCCAAGTGGTGTGAAATGGCCCACGAAAATATGAAACGATAAATAACTGTTTTATAATACTTACTAATTATTTTTAATGTCTTATTTTCAATTTATCTGCTTTCTATGACCAGAAAACTGTATATTATTTTTTTTCTCAAAAATATCTAACCCTTGGGCGCCAGTCATCAGGAAATTTGACCCTTCATAAAATTTAATTGAATATCCGTGCTGTAAATTATATAGAGCACTTCGGGCCATTTATTTAGAGTTAGTTGAATAACCATGTCTTAGGCTTATCGTATTTTTTACTCAAAACTCCTGTGGAATTATAGACCGCGAATCATTTAGATAGAACACGCACAAACTTTGAATGAAATTAAATTCTCTAGTCCAAGGCATATATATATATATATATATATATATATATATATATATATATATATATATATATATATACACACACACACACACGTATGTATGATCAGAGGCACTTGCTCCATAAGTTATTAGGCAAAAATTCTTTCCTGAATGACACATTCAAAGCGTGACTTTAAAAATTGATTCAATCAACGACTATATCCCCAATCAAGTACGAGAATTTATATAGCGCTTTATTAAGAGTTATTTCTTACACAGTACTGTTGGCTAGTCTCAGCTCTATTTGCTAATTGAGTAGATAACAAGTACAGTACTTTGAAGGAGAATCGATATGACAATATGCTGGGGTACTTGAAACACTTATTCAGTACCTGAGGTTCTGTCCGAAGGCGTTCCAGTACATCTTTTCGGTGATGTAATCGATGCAGTTGGAATTCTCGAAGGCCAGGTAGAACTTATATCGCCTGAGTGTCTGTTGACAATCCTCAGTTCCTTTCTCGCAAGACAACGATCCACAAAATCCGTACACATCAACGTCTGTCGTCATTCACAACGCCAACGAATTATTATTATTATTATTATTATTATTATTATTATTATTTATTATTCGTCGAGTTTAAAATCATTTTAAAATTAATTAGTGAATGAATGAGTGAATAAATGAGTAAACGAGTGAATAAATGAGTGATTGACTGAATAAAAAAACTGAGTGATTTAGTTAATAAATGAGCGAATGAGTGCGTAAATGAGTGAAAGGGTGAATAAATGAGTGGACGAGTGAATAAATGGTAGTAGATGAGTGCATAAGTGAGTGAACTAGCGAATAAATGAGTGAATGAACGAGTGAATTAACGAGCGAATGAGTGAATAGGTGAGTGATTGAGTGAAAAACCTATGTATTTCTTGAGTTCTGCGACGTAGTTATGTCGTCCGTTGGCGGCGTGGCAGTTGGAGACCATCCATGCAACCTTCTTCGTCTTTCCAGCGGCAAAATTCCTCGGCGCCTTGTCCGGCAGTCCGGAGTAATTGGCGAAGAATGTGAACCTTTCGTACGGAGTCACCAGGACGGAGTCACTGCGATAAGTCGCTGTCCAGTTGAACTACAATGCAAACTCTATATAATTATATATACAACATTATTTTGGAAATACTATTCTTACTGTATGTCTGAATGAATGAATGAATGAATGAATATACAGTATACAGTAGAACTTTGTTATACAGTAACGTATTACTATATTAGTGAGTCTGTAACATTTAGTACGTTATATCAGCGGTTCGTTATATACAACACAACCCAATACGGTATAGTATACATCGCACGGAACCGCACTTTGAGGAACGCTGTAACCGAGTATTCGCTGTAACCGAGTATTCGCTATAACGAAGTTCTACAGCAGCCATATAAACGGCCAATAGAAATTTCACGATACCTTGAATCCCTCTCCATCGTCCAATGAATACCCGCCGACCGCCGATTCCAGTAGGAAGATGATCCAGATCTGGCGGCGTGGACGCCTGGCGAACGTCGTCAGCGCCGAAACGAATTCGCGGAATAGGACGGCGTCGGCGGTGGCGGCCTCGCTGGGGTCGGCGGTCAGAAGGCACCGATCGACGGGACAGCCATGGTCCACGAACCGAGACCGACCGGTCCTCGTATTCGGTTCCAGACCGCCGTACAACAGGATCTTCTTGAACCCGCTGTCACCTGTTCGAAAGAGTTTACAGGTAATGCATTAACAATAACAACAATAACTGGATTTTAGGTATAGTTTGGTAGGATTTATCCTGTGTAGAAAGCCACTGTAGCTCGTACATCTCTCTCTCTCTCTCTCTCTCTCTCTCTCTCTCTCTCTCTCTCTCTCTCTCTCTCTCTCTCTCTATTCCGCTACAGATGCTACAGTGCAGTTTTGATATCTACGCACAAAAAATCAAGCACAATTCTGAGTATTCAAAGCTTTTACTGATGTATATATAAAAGTTTGGTTTCAACCTGTCTTTTAGTAATTAAGTTACATTTGAGTGTAATACTAGTCAACGCAAAAAGCAACAATTAATTATAAGCGATAATTACGGTTACTCTCCTTATCACGCAATGCTATGGAATTTTTTAGACACAGTAAGATTTTTGGGGTTGCCTGCGCATCCCCTGGTTTCCATTACGCGGCGCCTCTGAATTCCAGTTAATAATTTTTGCAGTTTAGTCACTATGCATATATCAAACTGGCAGTTACTAACACATAAATGCCTAATCTAATATCCCACTGTGCCTAATTCACTTTTAAAAGTATTCACACTGGTCTGGTAGCTGATACTGTCTTATCATCTAATTCGTGTGTCCAATACAATGGCGCTAAAGAAATGTTGCTTGTACATCTCAAACACGTTTCCTGAACAACTGTATGGCGATTAACCGTGTACAGGGCTAGGGGAAAATTATCGCATGACACTTTCACCTTTTCCAGCGCCTTATACAGCACGCAAGTCGAACTCACTGGTTCACCCCATCTAAAGAAACCCCCAATGTTTTGGAATTAAATTTAGTCCCTCCCCTCCACTCCCAACCCCACCCCCGATTCCACAGAAATTAATTAAAAATGTCCAAAATACAAAATATGTGATTCCTTGAAGATTACGTCGACCGCCGCGATGACTTTGATGACGACGACGATGATATTGATGATAATGACGACAACGACAACGACGGTGAGAAGTATCGTGATTATGATGACGTTACTTGTCAGTTAGTTCGATACTTTAAGTACTTTAAGTACGCTAAGACGATTAATTTGTACAGCGTTCATATAGGCTAATATTTTGTCTTGTCTTGTCTTCAGCCATCCTCGTTACGAGGCTAATATAATAATTATATATTTATATAATATAACTAATATAATAAGTTATATTCTGAAGACGTAATCGTTTGAAACTCACTCGTTCCATCCACACGAGTCAGGTGCAGTTGATCGAGGATTCTGTCCTCTCGACCGTCGCCAGACTTCGGCCATATTTCGCCACTTCCGGTGTTTCTAAACCGGAAGTAGGCCGGCCATCCGGTGCGATTATTTCCGGCCGAAAATCTCAGAGCGTCGCCGCCATCTTTGGCCGGGACGCCGTCGCCGAATGATGACGCATGCGATGACGTCATCTTCCGAGAAAACGGAAGGTTATTTATATCCGGGGGCATGAACTCGGCGGTTTCCAAAGGCAACTCGCCCCTCGGCATACGGGACAGAAAACGAATTCCGAAGAGAAAAGTTCCGAACAGCCAAAGAACGGAGAGAAAACGCACAATAGAAGGCTTCATTGTTCTCGTCTTACCCTAAAACTGAACGACAATTAAATATATTTAAAAAATATAATATAATATATACTGTTATTTGGTAAATTCTTTGGATATAATTGAGACAGGAGAATTGCCAGAAATCTCTGAAACTTACTACAAATTCCTGATTTAGAATTTGATGTGTCGGACAAATAAGTGACAGTTGTTTAACAGTCAGTCAGTCAAATCAATCAATCAATCAATCAATCAATCAATCAATCAATCAATCAATCAATCAATCAATCAAAAAGGTGCCTTCTAACTTGTCATACCCTAGGTACGCCACTGCAACAGGGGAGGGGTACATTTTCAAATGGGAGCGGGAATTAGGAACGTTAGTCATATTGACAGCTAATAGGGTCATTGTCTACGCCGTTGAATAACAAATCGAAATGTTCAGAAATGTACCGCTCCCCGAATTACACTTCATAATCGTAAGGTTTTGCTGCAAATATACGTTTGCCATAGTTGAGTGATAGCAGAACGCGGCTTTACCTTATCAGAAAGAGGCCAATCCTGTCAATGGTATCAATAGTGTAGGTAACGATCTCAGGTCCGCTTGATATTCTAGCCAGTCATTCCGAGGTGTATAAATGTTGCAATCCAACGACACCAGTGAAGCAGTAGCAGCCTACACTGTACTTGAGCGGCCAGCATCAGTCGGCGAAGGCCAAGGTGCAGAAGTTGTTGTACGGTTGTGTTATGGTCGAGTAGTCTATACTGGTAATCCTGTATTGTCAAAGTCGTTCTTTTCTCTAGCACAAAGTCTTCGAAGAATAACTTCCCATTATGTAACGGTTAAGTCTTTATTCGATTCCGCGACATTTCTATTAAACTGTGATCGGTAAAACGCAAAAACCCAGAAAAGGAAATGCGAACAAAGGGCGAATGACACTGCGTCGAAGGAGAGAGAGAGAGAGAGAGAGGAGAGAGAGAGAGAGAGAGAGAGAGAGAGAGAGAGAGAGAGAGAGAGAGAGAGAGAGAGAGAGAGACGGAGAGTATTTTTTAGCACGAAATTCTTCGAATACGTGTGAACTTCCAAAAGCCCATCAAGGCAAGTCTACAAAGGTAGCGTATTAAATTTTCCTCTTTGCTGGACACGCATCACAGAACACTTTCTCGAGCGTTTACTCGGGAGCTGAGTTGCTCTTGCATATATATATAGACTGTCATTCACCTTGCAAGACTACATTGAAATCAATGATAAACGTTTCTCCAGCTATAGCCTACGTGCCCGAAAGTTAAGTCAAGCTGTGTTCGACGCAGATGGCGCCCAAAAGCACTAAATCATTCCCAAGGGCCGTAGACTGCCCGGCAACACGGCACAGTTATTATTTCAAAGATATCGGCAATACATTTATCGCAACGGGACACAAACTATAATTATAATTGCTTTGAAATGTGGAAGTGTAGGCTAATAGGCGATATGGGTTTTTAAATTGAGAGGGATGGACTTTGATGAATTCTACAGGCGGGTTGAATTTATCGATAGAATAACTGAACTAAAAATATTATCCGAAATGAAACCATATACTAATATCGCGAAATAACACGATGAGCTAAATTGGGGGGGGGGATAGGCCACTGCTTACTCCATGTCTCTATTCTTTAAAATGGTTTGTCATGTGCGCTGCGCAAATTGCATTGCATTGAAGAGAGACGGCTCTAAAAATAAGTTGAATAAATGACAATTGGTGTAGCGCATGAGTGTACAAAAATGTCAATCGACTGTACATCGTTTTTAGGACTCTTTTGTTCTCCCGGGCACCGCATGGTGGGCCTGGGAGGAGAATGCGGGCGGCGAAGAATGGGCGACGGTCATCTTTCTCATTTGCAGCTGAAAAACGTCAGAAAACGCCGAAGAAACCTTATACCAGGCTGTCATGCTTCAGAGACGATCGAAAAATGATAGAACACGTGACAACACTGAAATACTTATCAGTACACTACTACGGCTCTTTGCCTAAGCGCCTGAATACATAATTTATGATACTTTTTACCAGCTAGGCAAGAGAAAGAGTTCAAAGAGAGGAGAGAGGGGAGGAGAGGGGAGAGAGGGGAGGGGAGAGAGGGGAGAGGAGAGAGAGAAAATATGCATACCATCATATCAAGCTAGACGCACATGCTGTGACAGCGTACGAATTTTTTTAGTTCTGTAGAATTCACGAAGTGACAAGAATATATTTTACAGCGAAAAATATTGGACGAAAATCTTAATAAGAATATTTAACTTGTACGAAAAAGAATCTTATTTCATCCCTAAAGTCTGGTCCTGAATAAAGTACAGTGTAAATAAGTGAGTAAAGAGGCATATAACTAGCAGATCGTTAACTAAATCGAGGCATCCGATGTCACTTATCCTGCCTCATCACTGTGATAGACATTCATCAAAGTTTTCATAGTGGTTGTCACATGTCCAAGGACCTTTTAAAAACTCTATTAATATATTTTTGTTATTACAATAGTTGTGGACAGGATCTTGTGCTACCAGTACAATAGTTGAGAGCCTGGCCCCCCAGTGGCCCCCAGTTGGGACCCTATCTACATTAAACAACAAATGGTTGGCCCCCATGATTAGAAAGTTGCCCCAACGGCCCCCACTTGCCAAATCCTAGAGCCGCCACTGGCTGTGACAGAAATCGATCTCTAAAAAACTCTGAATTCGTCGTAAGCATGGACTGGGCTTCTATCGCTGCATATTACGAAGCCCCTTCAACGACACGAATTTTCGCCCAAATTTCGAAAAAACACCGGGACTATAACAGTATCATAGTCCATGGAAAATTTTCTGCGACCCAAAAATTCATGTCGATATAATCTTATCGCCCACATTTCAATTTTTAAAACCCTCAAGCGCCTTGCATGCACTGAGTTCAGTGGACTAGAAATATTCGTCACTTTCAGCTTAAATGTGTCTATTTTGGCATACCCGATTATTAAATCGTCCAAATGTAATGTAATGTGGCACTTTGTATAGCGCCTCTTCTATCTCTACTCAAAAGACGTGTCTTACAACCTTCAGAGACTTTAAGACGTTTCGCATTTGACCTCATATATAGACTTGATACATGACAATCTATTAGAATAGATATTAATTATATAAGACAGCCGTAACAGCCTATGTCGCCTATTTTGGTCACGTGGTCTCATCGATCCTGGTCACGTGACCTCGTAGTAATTCTAACGATCGTCTGTTCGGTTTCTATATCTGTCTGTCACGATATCTTAACGATGACGTCATTTCAGTGGACTGTCAATAATAATTGTTACTATGAAACCACCATCATTGGATTCCCGAGCTATGTCACGCCCGCCTGTGTTTACCGCCGTACTGTACAGTGCATGGCAGGTACAAACCATTTGTAGATTTCAATTGATCAAAATTCCATAAAATACTTTTATTTGGAAACAAATACGCAAATAATATCTGTCAAATACGTGTGTGTGAAACATCAAAAAATCACATGAAATAATTAAAGAAACATAGCATACCATGGACCACTTATACATATATATACATATACATATATATATACGTACATATACAATACGTACATATACAATGTACATATTTATATATATTATTGTAGGCATATTTCAAGATAATTTCAAGATAGAATGCATCTCTCTTCAAAAGTGTACAGAACAGCTCTATTCGTCAGACAATTATTCCTAAATACCTTTCAGTATTGAACAAATATGCATGGTGGGCAATCAGTGGCGGGTTTGCCGATGTTTAGGGGTGTTGGTCAGAAGTTTGTCGTTTAGCATTTCTGGTAGTAGAACCATAATTTAAGATCAAATACCCGTTGACAACGTACAGGAGACCGAGGTACGGTGGCATGAAAGGTGAACTCATCAGGTGGCACTTTTACGCTGCACTTAAACTGTATGGTGTCATGTTCGTCAGTAAAACAAGGCATTTACGCAACATATTTACAGTACATTTCAGCAGTCTTTTTAAATAACAAGTAAAACTTTGACAAATAAACGAATTAAATTCTGCGGTAAACACAAAAAACATCTAAATTTTGGGTAAAATACCCTTTATTAAATTTACACAGGTCTATTTGCCCATGCAGGGTTACTGCAGCATAGATAGTGTTATTGCTGGAATTGAATTAATTAAAGACATAGTAATAGGCATAGCGTTCAACGCACTCCTGCGTCTTAAAAAACAGATCCAATATCATAAGTTACCCAAGAGTTCTTCTCAGGGTTATTTCTAGGATTATCAATGGGGTGGGGTGGGGTCGGTAAATTCTGGGGTCCCCTTCCACAAAGTCTGACAAGCAAGAAAACGGTCATCGTCGCATAACTGAAATTGGGGGGGGGGTGGTGTGTCGGTCTCAAATTGGGGGTGTTAGGTGGTGTAAAAATATCCCTGGTTATTCTAGCAATGACCATCACAGCACCATTGACCATTGAGCACCGTTTCACTTCACTGCACTCATCCAGAAAAACTAAAAGGAACACTGTTCTGGAATGTTGCTCTATATATATATATATATATATATATATATATATATATATATATATATACTGTATGACCAATGACCGTGCACTTGAGAGAAAAATGAAACCATGTTAGCGGAATGTAAACATTAACACGAAACTGCTCGTTTCATCGGAATGATCTTTCGGAAGAATCTGTGAGAGGAGTTACGTGGAATACGGTGACGTCATCATAAACGCATTAACATAATGTAAAACACAGCATAGGCAAAAACCTGTGACGTCAGACCAAATTTTAAAAAAAAACACAAACATTTAAAACAGTGACGTCATCTCGAACCCGCTGTCGATTGGTCGACGGTGCGTCATTCGGGTGACATGACGTCATCCGGGAATCCCCGCTGATAAGTAAGTAAACCGATCAAGTGAATTATTGCCGGGTATGCCTTGCACTCGTCTGGTATGAACTCTCCCTCTCTTTCTCTCTCTCCACCGAGCGTCAAATGTTGTTGTCATGACGTCATCCACAGACGATCACGCGGGTCCGTCCGTCGGTCGGTGACGTCATTCGGTCCACGACCTAAAATAGGGCGTCGACGGGTCGAAGTGTTTCGTCGCCTGGCGCCAACTCGCCCAACCGACGCCATTGGTCGGCGTCACGCAGACGCCGTCGCCTCTCCACCAATCGTCGAGCTCGTCGAACACCACGTGATATCGCGTCCGCTGAGCCTCGTGGACCATGGCGCACAGGCGACACCAGAACTTCGTGTCGATGAATCCGCCCGTGCCCTTCCACCGGAAGTACGAGTTGTACAGGTCGTCGTCCTTGTCTACCTTGTGCAGGTATTCGGCCAGATCCTTCGGCGAATCGAACTCGTCGACGTGGATGTAGGAGCCGGGGGGTGCCAGGCGGGCGTAGTCGACGGGCCGAGCCCCCATCACCACCGGAACAACGTCGTTTCTACACCCGAATAAAATCACGCTCAGCATAACGCAAAGGCAGACACTTATCCTAGGCCCCTAGGCTCGATCTCCCTCCCTTACATTTTTTGAGAGGTCATCACAGGGAAGGGGAAGATATAGGGGCAGAGTCCCCCATATTTTCATCCAAGTTTACGCCACAGAGACATTACGATTCTACTGCTTGGAAGTTGGAACATAGAAATTAATACTCACTAGAAGTAGACCACCTACTGTATGGTGAATGCAGCGGAAAGCCGAAGCCAATTTGCCGCCATCTTTGTTGAGTTTTAGACAATGGTTACCATGGCTAAAACTACCGAAAACCCTCTAATATACGCCCTGACTTCTATTAAAGCAAATGACCTCGAATACGTCGGCTATATGAAACCTGGCTTCTAATATAAGTTTTACGGTAATGTGCTCACACTTAACAAAATGGCGGAAAACTGGTTTCACTTTCAAACACCATAGACTCGCCCTAATGATAACTAAATTCTATGGCTTGGAATCTATATGCCTAGTTTTCTTGGTCAATAGATAAAGAATTTATTGTACGATAAGTTTACAAATTGTCAGCACTCTGTATCCAGTGGTGTACCGGGTCGATTTAGAATTCTGACCCCCCCCAGCCATGGGCGCACGACACCCTAGTTATGCCTCTGTGTTCATCTTTCACTTCTGGCGCATACTTCTAAGTTGAACGTTCAAAGAGCAGATGACCCACCCGAGTGCGTTCCAGTACAGTTTCTCGGTGATGTAGTCTTTGCAGTTGGAATTCTCGAAGGCGAGATAGAACTTGTACTCGGTCTTCAGCTTCCTCTTGCATTCATCCGATCCGCGAGAGCAAGCCATGGAACCGCAGGCACCATAGATATCTATATCTGAAACCAAACACAGATATCTACATCTACAAGGGAATCACGCGTCACGATCAAATTCAATCCTATGAGTGCCCCATTCACTGGCGTTACGCAATGAAGACACTTGGGAATGACCATAAATTAAGTCATGCATTTGGGGTGGGGGTCGTCAAACATTTGTGACGATGTGTGACGACGGGGAGAGGGGTTCCGGAAATGTGACGTCACATAATACTAAATATTGTTATTAATAGCGCAGTGCTATGCTACCGCAAAGTTGAACGTATTTTACACTTTTAATTCATTTTAAAAAAGAATTTTAAAGTTTCCGAATTTCGCTTCAACTATAATAATTATAATAATTATAAATTCCTGAGTATTTTCAAAAGAATTCATTGCAACACCCGCTTCATTCAAGAAATAACTGAGTTGAAACGTTAACTTTGGCATTAACAAGATGGGGTGTTAACGCGTTGTGACGGCATTTTTTAGTTTTAGGAGGGCTGAAATTTGTGACGATTTGTGACGAGGGGAGGGGGTCCAAAAGACTGCCAAATCGCGTGACGTCATTTATGGACGGCCCCTAGGTGGCATCAAGACCAAGACAACAGAAGACGTGTCTAGAAACTGCCGAAGACTGTCTCGCATTATACAATCATCAAACAAACCTAGTAAAAAAAGAATAAGTAAGTAAAATCTCGTGAATTCATATAGCGCTTTCGGGAGTAGTACTGCAGTGGCTGCCTATTCTTAGGCTCCTAGTTCAAATTTTGAGATGCAACATATAGTACCGAACAGTACCGAACAGTACCGAACAGTACCTAATAGTACCGAGCAGCGAGCGACAGTACCTATGTACTTCTTTAGTTCTTCGACGTAATGGTGCCGGCCGTTGGGGGCGGCACAGTTCGATACGAACCAGGCAATCTTCTTCGTCTTCCCGGCCGCGAAATTGCCGGGCGCCCGGTCCGGCAGTCGGGTGTAGTTGGCGAAGAACGAGAATCGTTCGTACGGGGTGACCATCACCGAATCGGTACGGTAAGTGGCCGTCCAATTCACCTGGGAAGAATAACAATTAACGCTGTCGAATTGGCGAGGAATTTCGAAACCGCCTGGGAAAAAAATACTGCCAACTTTGCTGGCGGTAAAGCGGACAGGCAGACGTGAAGATAGCAGTCGATGAATGATTCAAACCGTCCCCCAGAGGAGTCGCGATTAATGACCGGAAACCGTGACAGATCGACCACCGATGATTGCACGCGGGATGTTGCACGGATCATCATCATCATCATCATCATCATCATCATCATCATCATCATCATCATCATCATCATCATCATCATCATCAACAACAACAACAACAACGCGTAGCCGGCAAGGGCCGTTGCGTCACCACTTTGGCGGTATTATTATTATTATTATTATTATTATTATTATTATTATTATTATTATTATTATTATTATTATTATTATAAATCGGTAGAACCGACCTGTGCCGAGTCGGATGATTATCTAAATGTGTGTTTCAGCGCCCAACCCTTTCAACCCCTTCCACTGGCGATCAAAAGTTTGGGCCCAGGTGCACCCCGACCCCGCATTTCTCAGAAAATCGCCCACCATTCAGGACACGACCCTTCCCTTCCCCTCCCCAGACACATGCACCGGGTCGCCCAGAACCACCGCCAGCCCCCCTAACGACCCCCGCTGTCTCTGAGTGTAAAACGATCGGCGGTGGCGGCGGCGGCGGCGGCGGCGGCGGGCAGCTACCTGGCCTCCTTGGCCGCTGAATGAGGAGGTGTGGAAGGGCGACTCGAGCAGAAACAGGACCCAGATCTGCCTCGGCGGTCGTTGGTAGGGCGGGCGGTTGACGGAGTCCTTGAAGAGGAGGGCGTCGGCGGTGGCGGCGTCCTCTCGGCGGTCGGTTATGGCGCACTGGTTGACCGGGCACTTGTGGTCGATGAAGCGGCTCCGACCGGGTCTCATGCCCTCGTCAAGACCGGACATCATGAGGATCTTCTTCAGCTTCTGACCTAAGCGCATGCATAAGAATGAATAACCCAGCTATACTACCGTACTACTTCATAAAGCGCTCTATAAATTTACGAGATTTTACTTACTGACTTACTACTCCGTTTCGCGCACAAACATTATTCTACACGTTTATATGACAGATCAACAGGTGCTACATACAGTGAAACCTTTCAAATACGATAAAAGAATAACTGTTATATTATGACTACTTCTACTGCCATTAATTTTTTGTGTTGTATTATGATTATTATCATCATTAGTAGTGGTATTTGTAGTCGCTGTAGTGGCAGTAGTAGTAGAAGTAGTAGTAGTAGTAGTAGTAGTAGTAGTAGTAGTAGTAGTAGTAGTAGAATTTGTTGCAGTAGTGGTAGTAGTAGTAGTAGTAGTAGTAGTAGTAGTAGTAGTTGTTGTTGTTGGTGTTGTTGTTGTTTTAGTAACTGTTGTTGTAGTTGTTGTGTGGATTGCGAAGATTCTGATTGGAAGAATGTGATAACATTTCTATTTCTGTTGCCATAGCAATGGGCACATTTTCAATGCATTGAGTATATCTTAGTCAACCTAGAATTCCTGGCCATATTGACGCATATTGAACGGAGATATTAAACTGCCTGCTTCGTCTCATTTACAGCCTTAGCGTTGCCATTGTCGTCCAGAAGACGAGGCATTTGATAAATTATAAATAAACCTTGAAAACGCAAAACATTCATAAAAAACTCAGCAGACACCTGCACAGAACACCTTTAATCAATATTCTATAGATGCGTCTGAAACGAACGCACCTTAACGACTGAAGAGCTTAGATTTTATCCTTTTGGACGCAAATGACGAACAGATAGAATAGCTTTTTTCTGCAGACGAGTAAAATCAAATAAATGATTTATCCGTTAAAATTCTGCCAGTCTGCTCATCTGTCGAAGGGTTATTTCTAGGATTACCAATTGGAGAGGGGGTGTCGGTAAATTCTGGGGGTCCCCTTGCCAAAAAAGTCTGACAATCAAAAAAAGAAGGTCTCCTCATAGCTTAAATTGGGCGTGTGTTGGGGGGGTGCGTCGGTCTCAAATTGGGGGAGGTGTCAAGGGGTGTAAAAATATCCCTGATCTGTCGAAAAGCCGGCAATCAATTTCAGTTAACTGATGTCTACAGTATTTGCGTTTTATGCTTGCTATATTCGGCGTGGACAATTTTTTACTGAGTCAACTCTGGTTCCCCCCCCCGCCGCCCCTCCCACCCCCGCTGAAAATAAATTCACTCCTAGGATTGTCCAGACAATTTTACCATATCCAGGACGCTAAACCTATAAGAAAACAATATCGGATTTTCTGAAACAATATAACATATATTAATAGGTTTAAACTGCGTAAAAATTCTTCCGAACTATCCATGAAATCTTGAAATTAGGCAATACAAACACGTGCCGACCATGATCATAATGATCTTACTTACCGACTGGATCTTCATGCACCAGGTGTATCTGGCTAAGTATTCTGTCGTCCGCGTCTCCTAAATCTGGCCACACCCGAGTACCCTGTGACTTGTACTGGAGGTACTCCTTCCATCCCGTCCTGTTACTCGACAGTATCCTCGCCTTGTGATCCCGGATCAGCTGGTGCCGTCTCTGGACCGGATCTTCCGGTCCACTCTTGGAGAAGTCCACCGGGACATGTCCTGTGAAGAGATGGAAGCTGATGAAGAAGGTCGCTCCGGCCCAGAAGAGAAGCAACAACCGTGCTACAGTCAGTCTCATGCCTCCTTCAAAAGAGGAACACCAGTGCATTGTAAAATTATACAGGCTCATTACATGCAAAATACAGTGAAATCCATAAATTGTTATTCTTTCTGTTGTCATCGAAACTATGATTGTTATGTGCTATCATTGCATGCATCAGCTGTTCGGTTGTCTTATGCTTTCAGGCGTCGAATGTGGCATTAGCCGGGTTTGACTGTAATATATTTATAGTACGCTTTAAAGTATAATTGGCTATAACAGGAAATAGACGTGTGCACTTCTCTGCAAAAGGCATTTTCCGAACAAATCGGTTTTTATATGTCAAAGCGTGTCCCGGAACTAAATGCACGACAATAAAACTCTGGATAATAACAAGCGTTAATGTCATTAACCTCGTGAAAAACACGCATTCAGTCATTACAATATTAACCTGAACCTTCAAAACATTTCCAATATGCAGCAACTTGCTGTATTCGGCAACTAGTCCATGCCACGTTTTAATAGCTGCATATCAGGCTAAGTTTAAGAATGGCTGTGCTTTTAGATAATGTTGGCCTATGCAGGTCAGTACTGTTATCAATCCAGTGTACTATAGCGCTGCACTATCCCTACCCCTTCCCCACCACCCCTCCTACTCACCATATACGAGACTAGACCTTCCGCAATCGTCCCATAAGTTACGTCAAGCACGTTAGCATAGCATAGCATAGAGAGAGAAAAAGTCCGGTAATCTCTAGAAAGGAACTCATATTGTATTGATATAATGTCTACTGATCAAAACTCAAATAGGCGCTTAACACCAATTGAGGGTCGTTACAGGAACCGCCCTCCCTCGTCCACAACCATACACCCCGAATGTCCTTTAGAAAAAATTCTTTACTGCTAAGAAGCACTCACCGAGCAGTGGCGAAGGCCAACGTAGGCTTACAATGGCATATTGTAGAAAAGACGAACCAGCCTATCTAAAGATAGGCAAACGGATATCATAGGCCGGGCACTGTTAGACCCTCCCCTTTCCCTCCCCCTTCCCCACGGACGGACTAATCGCTGACAGACGCAATTATAATCTGTCTAGGCCAGCAAGTTGTCTTGTTTAGACCGGGCGGGCATCGATTGAAAAAGGCCATCTGCATAATAAGCTCGCCGCTTAGCTACAAATTATGCAGAACAATTATTATATAAATAGCTGTCTCGACGGAGCACGGAACCAAAACAGCCAGTGAGAAAGAAAATGGACCGGCAAAGGCATCACGTGCAACACAACTAGCATAGATATCATTTTTTTGAATTTTTCTTTCTACGGTTGGCAACAATCCAACTCAGCTAAAGACAGTTGCTGCCCTTAAATCCTATGATAAGTACAGGCCTATTTCATCGGCCGCGCGAATTGTGCAATGTAGACGCCTAACAGGGCCACGCAGCCTTTTGCGCTGAACGCCGCCCTTAACTTGTCAAAGCGCCGACCTGATTTTTAAAAAAAGAATGATTTTAAAGTACCTAAAAGTCAGAGCCCGCATCGAAGTAAGTATCCTCAAATAAAATCTCCTATCAAGACTTACTTTGGCTGGTCCACCGTGGTACATCTCAGCGCTAATACCACAAACCAAATCATCTGTTATGCCCGAGGGCAATGTTCAAGAGCGCCGAAGACTATAGTACGCTGCCGTGGCGATTAGGCTCTATTAGGCCTATTGGGCCTATTAGGCCTGTAGGGCTTCGAGTCGTCTGGCTAGATTTTCGTAAGGCCTAAGCAGCAATAAGATTTTATCTAATGGAACGCTTTTACGGTGGACAGAGTCGTACAGTATCATTCACCATGACGACCACAGTATCATAGTATCCTATTAATTAGGCCTAAGATATTTCGTGTCAAGTAGTCCGTGCGTGTGTTGTAGGCCTACCTGGATCTCACCTGTAAACAGCTTCGATACATTTACTATTGTGTGGTTAATTTTAAAAGCACTAATAGAAGCAGCTACTACGAGTATTAAAAACTATTTGTTGTTATAACAGGCAATGGGTTGAGACGGCAAAAGTGACCCCAAGTGACCTGGTAAACTCTTGACCTCATGACCCATAACCCACGATATATATATCGGTATATACCCTCCCCCAATCAGTCCACCTTCAAGTTTTTTATGTGATTTATACGTGGTTATATGTGGTTAAATGTAGTTTATATGGTTTATAGTTAATGTTTATACCCCCGCCCCGCCCCCAAACATGTATACCCTCCAAAATCAAATTCCTGGCTACGGCCCTGACCCCGAGTGGGCTAAAGATTCTGCACAATATAATATTGAAATTGATTTGGAGAAACTTGTGGAGCCTGTCTTTTTATTCTTTCGAACTCGACAGATGGCACCAGCTTGCTTAATCTATACAAGGATGGACCGCTGGTTAGTAGTGTTCGAATAACGGAACCATAGTTTCGACCGGCCATGGCTTCTTCGGCAAATGCGCTTAACCCCTTAACTGGGAACCCCGGATATATCCGTCCATTTTACATTGAGTTACAGTTAAATACCCAGTTAAGGGGTTAATAGTTACAATTACAGGCTACAACCATCCGCTGCTGAGCTGATTAGCAATAAGCAATGAAACTATTCTGGTGACTGCGGATGAGGAGTTAACCCCTTAATTGTGTATTTAACTGTAACTCAATGTAAAATGGACGGATATATCCGGGGTCCCCAGTTAAGGGGTTAAGAGATGGATTGATGAGAAATGAAGTTGTATTTGAAAACTTTGAAACTGAATGCACGTAGAAGGCTGTACAGGCAAGTGTAGGCCTAAGTAAATTATAATGATTGCAATCTAATTATCTTATTGCCTATCCTGATTATTTTCAATGGCATAGTTTACTGACTAACGAAACTACAAATATAGATAAATGTTTGCGTGACGCGGTATCTCTTTCGATATCGACATGAATGATAATATAATTAATATTATGATTTATCAGTTGATTTTTTTCTGCATTCATTCACGAACTTGGCAACTATCCGGACTTAGAAGTAGGCTAGGCCTTCCCAGCTCTAATGAGTAGGGTATTTCATTTGGTCTCGCTTACGTTGTTTGCAATATTAAAACTTCATTCAGAACAGGATAAGTAGGCCAAACGATATGTTGTGTTCGATTGTTGCACTATTAAACTTGTACTATAGAAGTTTCCAATTCTAAAATTAGATTCTGTCATCAAAACATCGACACATCATGCAGCAGGCGTATGTTCCTGTTTTAACGCCAGGGCTTAATACAAACAGGCCTACGCGGAGATAAATACAGTAAATAAAATATCATAACCATTAGGCAGTTGTCCAGTTTGAATTAGTTAGTATGCTAGAATACAGTGGCGTAGCCAGGATTTTCCGAAGGGGGTTACGAACGACCGTTCCCCAACTTCAGAAAGTCCCGACAAGCAAAAAAAATCACTTGTTATTTCCATTGTTTGCTATTGTCAAGTTAGTTACATAGCCTAGTTATACAATATGAGCGCGGACAGCATATACAAATATACTGATTTTTTGTGGTTCTCTTTTGCTACCTTAACCCCGATTTTGGCGCCCCTCCGCCCACAGAATAATAATACGCAATAAGAAAATGTTCGGCCATCCAAGGGGGTTTAAATCCCAAACTCCCCGCTCTTGGCTACGCCACTGCTAGAATAAATATATGTCTCTCTCTCTCTTTCATATTTTAAAAAGTAATTTTCACGAATAAAAGCGAATGAGTAAGATGTTACCTCTGATTCCAAATAAATCGAGAACAGGACGAATTATGAAAAGGAAAACAAGTCCATGTCTAAGCGACATACTGTGGCTATCAAATTCAATGCATAACCACAACGGAAAATGTTTCAACGGATTCTTTCAAACGCTTCATAATTTTCTAACGACTTCATAAAATCATTATCATATTCAAAACCTGGTCACATCATTTGTGACGTCACATTTCAGTTACATTTTGGGTGCATTAACCGTCATCGTTATTCATATTCTAATTAATTTATATACCGCGTGTTTGATTATTGTTTAAAATCGACCAATCATTATGATTTTGACACGTATATTTCTGCATAAAAACATCCATGCTGTTCATAATCAATAATTACACATAGAATTATTGACGTTTAGACCAAAATTAGGCAAAATATTTAAACTATTTAAGAAAGAAGAAACAGTTAACTAGAAATCACTTTGAATTTCCTATAACTTGTGCAGTGCATACAATTGCCACAGACGAAAACGAATTTTTAAAATGATCAAAACACTACAGCTCCATGCAACAATACATGCGTCTATAGGCCAGCCGCCAGCGTACAGCCGCATTTAAAGCAATGCTGATGCTTGTACGAAATGAACTGTCACCGGTAGCAGATCACGTGATATATTTTGCTAATAGCCTACTCTAATACTTGACTGCCTAACCAGTACACGCTGCCCGCATACATATTGTACGCATGATGTACTGTACTCAAATACAAATATGTCATTAGAATAATGAAGATGATAATCACGTCATCTTTGAATGACAAACTCATGAAATGTAAATGTAAACAGTCAGTGGCGTAGCCAAGGGTGAGGGGGTTGGGGTTAAAACCCCCTTGGTTGCTGACGAAAAAAATTGTTTATGCTTTACCATACATTTTTCATTATCGGACGAGATTTTGGGGGTCAAACCCCTCCTCTTGGCTGGCTGGCGACCAAAATAGAAAGAATGTAAAGGTGTCAGGAAAGTGACGACCTTTCTTCAAAAAAGTTTGGTCACGATCGAAACCAAACCCCTTCCGGAAATCCTGGCTACGCCACTTTAAACAGTTACTTTAAAACGTTAGCAACAAACACACGTACAGTACAGCATAAGGCAACCGGCGTAAAATTAGTGCAAATTTGACAAATTCAAGCGTTATTTGCAATTTGAAACAATGGCGTGTTTAGGGTAGGGCAGGTAGGGCAGGTAGGGCAGGTTCCCTTGGCGCTACTTGCGTAGAGGGGCACAAAATTCTGTGCTCTTGCTCTCTACTCAGCGTAGAAAGAGAAGAAACTAAGAAAACTGACTTTGAGGAGCACACCAAACTGAAGACCAGTTCGCATCAGTAAAAGCAAGAAAAGAGTGCATCTGTAGTTTAAACTAGTGTCAAGAAAATGTCATGATTTGTTAATTAAAGAATTTCTAGCATGCCAATTTCATTTTCTGACCCCCCCCCTACCATTGACGCCGTATGCCCTGGGTAAGTCCCTGAGTTGAAGCATCTTTTCCTGAGTTTGAGTCTTGACAATAAATACGCTTGGGCAACAAAATGACAATTCCGGTTGTCAGTCAACACATGGTTTAATCGCTGAGCAAATCCAAATGGTGTTTACGCGTTTAAATAATCAACATAGGGACCTGATAACGAACTCGGCCATGATATACATTCGAGACGTTAGCACTAATACAGCTCACGAAGCGCATTCAACATCGGAACAATAATTAGCAACAATTAGAGCAAAAAAATAGCAGAACATCATCAACCTACAATAAGTGCCTATAGCTAACAAAGCCATGCACTCTATACAAGATTTCTAACGGCCTTCAAATAAGCAGCCGATCTTAGTGCTAACAGACTTAAGTTTGTCCTTTTACTAATTCAAATGATCAATAATACTTATGAGACTAGATAGAAAAACAAGTAAATGTCTTAAATACTTTAAGATAAATGGTGATTGTAATCAGAAGCGATTATTATATCAAGAAATATTAATATGCGGTATCACAAGATGATAGTCAATAGCACGAGGATAGTCATGCCACCAGGTAAAAGCACCTGAGACACACCTGAATCAACAATAATTATACTTTGTATAGCATATCTAAACATGAGGTTAGTACAACAATCTATTCTACTTCTCAGGCAAGTACTGTACGTTGCTTGATAATGTTGACAAAGAGCAATGCTATCTTTTCACGTATATAAACATAAGAGTAACAACAGATACTATATTCAATATTACGCAAAATACACGCTTGATAACGGTTGAGTGTGAAATCAGGGGATCGGTCGATGGTCGCATTAACTCAACTTCTTTGTCGCTTCCGTCTCTTTGAGCAATTTAAGTGGTTCGGGATTTGTGCAGACCCAAGGAACACTTTTTCGATTTGCCGCCGGGACAGAGTTTCATTGCATCCACCGCAACGCAGAGAGTTGCTGCTACCATTTTACGTTTCTGTGAATCTGAGTCGAACTTTAGACGGCTGCAATTCCATCCAGGCTGCGATATCTCTTTTAACAGACCATTCCAGCGATCTCTCGCTAATCCCAGCGATCCACTGTCGTTGACTGGCAAACTCATGTTAAGTAATTTGTTGCCAATCTCGTGCTCCGAGCAGAAGGACTCTGTGATAGTCTTCGCTTCCCTGTAAAGCCAAACACAATGCTTAGCTTCACGTTTGATCTGAAACTAATTCGCGGAATGCAGACAAACGAATACATAATTACATGTTTTCGCTGAAATGTTATTGCGCAAGCGCGATCTTTAACATTAGGAAATGTCAATCCATGGCCGGAGAGATACTCACGGCTTCAGAATTCGATGCGATGCACGCAATTGCGGTTTCAATTTCATTTTGATCGGATTTTCCTTCTAAAAAGAATCAAAACGAGATGAATGCCTCCGATGCAGATAGAGCTTAAAAGCAGAAGAAAGCTGACGTTACACGGTTATATAGATTTTCAAATTGCCAAGGCAAGGGGTTCACTGAGGTGCTCGTCCATTGCGCCAACGAAGTTGTATTAGTTGAGACCAGTGTTTAATCGAGACTCCTGGATTCCGGGGAGGGAACTGAAAAAGCCCGGAGGGGGGAACTGACAAAGCCGGGGGGAGGGAAATTCTGCTAGGGGCCGCTGTTAGTCCATGTAGTATTCCAAAATTTCCGGGGGGAATTTGAAATTCCCGGAGGGGTGGGAAGGGCAATTCCCCCCCGGAAACGGCCTAGATTAAACACTGGTTGAGACACGTCCACGCCACCGTAACCTTGGCGCCTATCTTATACCCCAGCTTGTGTGGGCGCACCCCAAAGTCAGCGATGGAAAGAATCCCCATTTCGCATATTTAGAACTACAGTGTACTTTCAATCGAGGCCGACCACCCATTTCTTTCAGGACCGCCGAGAGAATGTCCTGGACCCGGTACAAAGAAGATTCGTGGGCCCTTGTGCAAACTTCAACAGACATGTACGTACACTTTAATAAAGGTTTAAAAAAGGTTATGCCAAACAAGGCTCCAGGACTAGACTGCTTCCCATATATACAAAGTAAAAAGTACGTATTCAATGTGGATTTTTAAAAAAAAGTTTGGCTTTGCATACTTTTTCCAAATGATCCCTTCTATGGGCACCCTTTGAGCTCCATTGGCCCCCGGAACAATGTGCCCTTCCCTTTGGCCTGCATTTTTTTTTATCTTCGTGGAAGAGTGATGCCCGAATCAAACGCCAATGTCCGTTTGGTCTCGTGAGTAAAAATAGCTTCAATTCTCGTAGCCAAGGCAACGGATTTGGACTGACCGTTGATTCTAAAGTAACTTTATATTTAATCTGATATTAATTGCTTATTGAAGTAACATTGTAGGCATAGCGAACCATGTCCGTAAAATCCCAGATTGCACTGAATTTGTTGAGTTCTTTTAACGTAGATTTCAACGTAAATTTCACGTCTTTGGAATTCCAAGAATTCTGAGGACACTTCTTGTCTGAAAAACACGTTTCAATTAATGAAAACCTCATTCAAGGCTTGCATCTGAAAGCCAATATCTTTGAATAACTTTGGAAGCATTTTACAGCAGTTTCGTATGCAACAGTTGCGCTTTTGAAAGCCTAAGCTTGGACAAAACCGAGCCGATTAAGAGATTGACGCAAAGAAGAGAGAGCTTCTATTTTAAAACTCATTGACACGTTCTAAGAGGCGTCTATAATGATTATCTCCACTCGAACGAACAGATGAAGCCAGTTTTTAACTCATGCACAAACCGCAGTTGGTAATCACGTTTTTCATTTAGGCCACAGTCTAATTAGCATGCTAACTGCCTATTCACACATACGCCTAGACACCGCAGACCCTTCACGGCCCTTGCTAAGCCTATAAATAAGGCTTAGAGTCATCAAAAACGAACATTTCTGTGATTTTTGTTCTGATTATGGTCGCTGGAGGGAAATTCTGTTAAGAAATTTCGGGCCAAGAACCGATGGATGTGGCTGTTAGTCTGTAGTTTCAAACCAGACAAACCCAGACGCCTCGTAACACTGCGTCGTCATTTGCATTGAGTTAACCAGCTGAGGACGACGCCTTGCAAGTCATGAAACCTTGAACCGCGAAACCTTCTTTCGTTTTGAGCAATTAAACTGTCTTTCAATCCATAAACATGATCATGCCTGAAAGATCTATGGATACATGACAATTCGGTCACTCTTGCGGATTATTTTTTGTTCTTCCGCCAGGAAATTTACAGAGGAAGCACCTAGGCCTACTATTGCTGCTGTAGCGTGAACCTTATACCGATTTTTTCGTACTAGCAATAATATTAACGTATCGTGAAGACAGTGTAACTAGCTCATTTTAATGATGCGCTATTATTTCACGGAATTTAATAGTTAACCGACTAAAGCCTCGGTCACACGATGCAATTTTAATCACGAACTGCTTCAAGCGGCGTTCACACGGGCTGTAGCTTTGTCGCAGCTGTCTTAGTCGGCAGTTTTCCGGTTAACCGCACAAAGACGAAAAATTCGCGGTTTAAGATTAACACGAACACGAAATATCTGTGACTGATCACGTGCTGACCTGCGCTAACCGCTGGCGCATTTCGTCAAGCTTACTAGTGGCGCTATAGAAGTGCGGTCGACTTACTTACGAAAACCTGTAATTTCTCATAATGTATTTTATGGAAACCATTCCCAGAACCAGAAACATTTTCTATGTTTATTAAGACCGTTGATATAAACCTACCGTAGAAGCAAGCGCATATCATCAATCAGCCCCACCCATTAATTCGCTTCTGCAGTTTAAAATGATGATGATGATGATGATGATGACGACGACGATGAAGAAGATTATGATTATGGCGAATGATTACGTTGATTATTATGATTACCTCTCTTTCCTGTGCTTTTCTTTGGCTTTGTAGTGCTCCTTATCTTCTTTTTAATTGCAGCGTATTTCTTAGTTGCGTTATTCCTATTGACTAAGCTAACTGGTGTTGTCGTCGTTGCGGCAATAACTTCTCCGTTGTTGTTGTTGTTGTTGTCGAGATCAGGAATAGTCGTCGTCGTCGTCGTCGTCATCTTTTTCTGATCTGTGGCTGCGTTCGTCGACGCTGACTCTTTTTTTCGATCTGCCATGGACCGGAGACGACATCGCAAGATCCGCCAGTATCACTGAGATAATAAAGATACGTGAAAAGTTACGGCGAAAAATTATCTCTCGTTATTATGCCGTTGCTCAAGATTCCTATTATCACAGAACCTATTATCACATTGAATGAAAACTAAATCCTGCATACAATTCCAACATTTTTGTTTAAGAAATTTCCTATTTCTAACCCACGACAGAGTCTCATTATATTATCTCACAATACATTTTACCATACGTCTTTGAAAAGCATATTCATTGCATCAAAATCTTGTGTATTGATATAGCGCTTTCATATAATGGCATCTTAGTAAACAATTACTTATCTATTGGCATTCGTTCATTGGCGCTACATAAATATCTTGCATAGCTTTACGTTGAAATGCTTAGATAAATTCTGGCAGCATGCAATAACTGGGGAGATATTATGCATGGGATCTATAATTTTAGAAAACTCAGATATCTTACAGACTAGTAATCCAGTAACGCCCCCAGAAATTCTTTTCAAGTTCATTTTGACCAAATTAATCAGACTCTTTTGAGAGGAAATCGATATCTCAATCGCTGCAGAACACCTTTTCTACCTAAATAACTTCAATTAACACCCCAGCTATTTCGTCTCCAGCAAAAACCAGAGGCTTTTCTCTATCGTCTTCAATATCAGAATTCTATACTTTGTATATAGTTCTGTCTTTCTATCATATCTCGATCCCTTTTATGTTCTTTGCAGCCAGGAAATTGACGACTAAACTTGCGTAAATTGGCGTGGAAAGTCATCATCATCATCACCATCGCCCGACCGGCAATTAATCTAAAATTTTTCGTGAGACCCGAGGCGTAGGTTTTGTCAGAAATTTTGTCTCGGCCCTTTTTGTGATTCTCTCTCGAATCAGCACTGGCGTAGGAGCTCGTACATTTGCAGGCAGTTTGTCAGACGAAAAGTAGAAACTTTCCTCATTGAAACGACAAACCAAAACGCCTTGATCGCCTAATTGTCGTATTATTCATCCGACCAATACTAGGCTCTGACAACGCAATTGGCCATAGTATTATTATTATTATTATTTCACTAGTTTCAATTCGTGGCTTAGGCCTATTTATGTTTATCTACGTATGTCATTATTGAATCTTCGTTTTTGGCTTGACGTCGATGGCCTTTACGGCTATTTTCGTTGCAGTGGACAATACCGGAACACACTTCGGCCATGCAGCGTTGACAGCAACAACTTTGACCGGCGCACGCCTCTAAGTTAGTAGGCCTAAATTACCCACTGAAAACTGGCTAGGCGCTGTGTGAATAGATTATTCGCGCATGATTTGTCAGACGAAAATTACACTTTCAGGAGGAGGAGGAGAACGAGGAGGAGGAGGAGGAGGAGGAGTCAGCTGTCATCATGCACGGACTCCCTCACTTTCTGTAATCTGCATTGTGAATTTTCCATGACAATCCAGTCTGTGTTAGTGGCTAGAGTTGGGGTTAGATTTAGTGCTAGAGTTAGCTGTGTATTGTGTGTTTGTTTATAGATGGGGCACTTGAAGGGGTGACCGGGAAATTTCTGGTCACCGCCCTTTGATTCCTCATCAAACCCATCCCCCCACTGGTTCACTCTCTGCATAAAGAGGGGAATCTTTTAATGCTTGCATTATTTAACCAACATAACTGGCATAATTAAACCATCGTATTATTTCTTCCCACTCTTCTGATTCTGTCCCTCCCACTGCTCTGCCTGTTAAATACCACCCTAGCGTGTATGTGTGTATGTGTGTGTGTGTGTGTTACATCGTATCGATACTCTTTCTATTCTACCAGCAAGTAGACCTTTCGATTTACGTTTAATAACAACGCAAATTGATTGATTAGGCGCAATATAAATAGCTCATTACATTTTTACATTTACATTTACATTTACAAAGAAGATCGAGTGTTTCCGATGCGTCGATGCATGGTTAGCTTAGGGCGGCTGTTCAGAGATACTTTCGAAATTATTGAGTTCTGCTCAGTGGCGTAGCCAGGATTTCCGGAAGGGGGTTTTGGTTTTTACTTTTGACCGTAACCATCTTTCGAAAAATCTTGACAAAAAAGGTCATCCGGCCATCCTATGTATCTATCCTATGTCGTCTTTTCTTCTAAATTTTTTCTTTTCGGATGCTGACAAGCAAAAAAGTCGCCACGCCTATGTCGCTTAAAATATTTTGGCCAGCAGCCCCAAGGGGGTTTTGACCCCAAAACCGCGTCCAAAAATTAAAAATGCATGGAAACACATTCAACAATTTTTTTCGTCGGCGCCCAAGGGGGTTTTAACCCCAACCCTCCCTGATTACGCCACTGGTTTGCTAAGTACACGGTACTTGCAGTACTTAGAAGTAGTACTCAGAACAGACAGTAGTACCGAGGAAGCTTTCGATAGATAAGCCTACTGTATTTTTCGTTTGGAATTATTTGTGACACTATTTGGAAGTGTCTTGGGATTATGCGATGGTTTCCTATCAGTTCCTTCAACGGTATGACCTCTATATAGCATACTTCTGAGTATTTGCACAGTATCATCAGCCGTGGCATTATCTGGGGAATTTAGGCTGCGCGGAGAAAAAATTCCCACTTGGTCAGATGCGCAAGTGAATGCGAGATGAATATGAAGGGCTTATCTGTTGTGGTTAAGATGGGTGTGCAACAATCGGGAGGTGATAAGGGGACATTTTAAATTACACGGTAGGCGCTTACTGTACCGTTGATATAGCTATAACCTCTAAGTTTAGTGGACATCCGGGCATGATCAATAACAGAGCTCAGTCAGAGTGGGAGAGTGTGCAGTGGATTTGGCTTACAATGCCCCCCTCCCCTATACCCCAAATACGCACCCTTGTTCTCAGAAGAGACTAATTTGTGAGTTCAGAATAAAAAGCCTGACAAATTATGCTCAATTAACGCCCAATCGTTGGAAAATACTGGAGCACTGCAGTTAGCAATTCATGTGCAGTTTTCATTGACCTTCTTTCTGCGCCTGTATTACCGGTTGCGATAATATAAAGCAATTAGAAATCATTTGCATAATTGTACTCCGTAGGCAGAAAAACGCACGCCGCTTTTAAAGCCTATCATGCGACACTTTGAGATAAAATTTTGGGGGTTGCGTGGCAGTTGAGAGGGTCTATAACCTCCCAGAACCAGAGAAGACAGATGAATCGAGAATAGGCGATACGTTATTTTCGAACTTTGTCTTCTTCAAATCGATAAATATAAGCGATTTTTTCTTTTTCAAAATTACGAGGAAAGACAGAATGGTGCATACTTTTCGTACACTGTGCAAACGCTGTATCGTGGAAGCCGCTCTGATGGGCTTTTGAGCGGGCGTTTTGTGTCAGCGACACATGAATGATTTGAAGGGAAATACTTTCACGACATCAACCCACTTTCGTTTTGCGATAGAACGAATAGGTGCACCACGCAATCAGTCTATAGCAAGTACTTAGGCCATAGTACTTAGTAAGTGCTTAGGGCATTGGCTACGGCAAATACGATAATTACAGGCAATAAGCGGAGTTATAACAAGAAAGCCCGCGGTTAAGAGTCTAATAATAAATAACTCATGCTTTGTTTCGAATTAAGCATGTGTTGTATAGCTTATTAATCTGCGCCATTGTCACTGTTTAGATATCGTGGTCATTTGCCTCCCACATATTAAATTGGTGGCTTGTTATTTCGGTGGTTAGTGAGCCTAACTGCCAGTTATAAGGTCTAGGATTTGAACCTCGACTTACTGCAGCCGTGAACGGGTACATTGTGTACTTCACGGGGGACAAAATCTTGTTAGTCTGACTCCACTAAAGCCACTATCGCATACAAATGGCTTGCCGTAGCGGCGCCATAGAAGTCGAATTTGTTTAGGCATAATTGCATGCATATCGAGCGAATTCGCACAACAACAATTTTATTTGCAAACGCTTTGCGGCAAATGACAAAATGAGATACAAGCTTGATTTTCAACATTAACATAATGATGCTAAAAAAGAACAAATTAATAACATGATAACTTGGCAATTCCTCAAAAATTCTCTCATCTATTTAATTTAAAAAAATAGAGAACATGAAATATCAGATTTAAGGAAAATATCACAGAAAACACAAATTCAGTGCTATATAATTACATTAACACTGAAATATGTATGTATTGTCCTATATTTAAAAATAACATGAGCGTGACTATACCTGAGTATACTATATACATATATGTATGTATGCATACATGTGTATAAATATATATGTATGTGTGTGTATATTACATGTATAACAAGAAAACAAGAAAAGGCAATTGAAACGCGCATTTAGTTTGGAAATCTCATAGTTGAAACATAGAGACATGAACATAGCATAATGGAACAACGGAGGATAGGCGTCACAAGAAAACGCAATTATTTCAGCGAAACTCAAGTACGTTGCAATGTACGCGATATAGACAACGGAATATAGGTTTAATGCACTTGAAACTCACGGCTTATAATAACGGGCAGAACAATGGCGTTCAGGATGCCGAGTTAGGTCTATTCGTTAAAATAGCAATCGGTAGATTGAACACACATGCAGCTGATAATTAATAGGCCTATATTCTCGCCTCAACAGTCCAGTTCAACAATAAGACATTGAAACGAATGCTCTCATAGGCGACAAAGGCGCTGATAGAATGATATTCAAATAAGACAAGTAAAAGAATAAAAAATTAAACTGCTACTCCGACAAATACTCAATATCATCAAAGATCAATTCATAATTGGCACGTGACCTACGAAGACCAGACGCTGATAATGTTCAGAGACTTCTTTTCTTTCCCTCTTTCTTGATCTTAGCGCTTTTACTGCTGCTGCTGCTGCTGCTGCTGCTGCAGTGGTACAGCTGCAGTGACCTTAGGTAAATCTTTAAATTTTGCTTCAGCGAATTACTCAGCACTGTTAGTTTGACGCTGTCGGGTTTGTTGACGTCGTTGAAGGCAGATGAGTTGAAGGCGGATGGAGTACAACTGTTACTAATTATCAGGGAAGCGTTTAAGTAGCCTCGAAGAACCGCTGACAGTCCTTCGAAAAGTACAAACGTAATGTTCCTTGACATCAAGAATCGAAACTGGGCTTCAAATTGCGTGAAAGGTTGACACATCGCCTGCAAAATGCACAGATACGTTGACTCAGAAAGTTGTTGACTCAGATCTTTGAGAGTTTTCCTGTCGTCATAGACAGTTTTTCAAAGTCCTTTGGAAGGGGAGGGCGTTAAGAACCCCCCGCCCAATGTTTAAAATCTTCAAAACTTTCTCATATACTGAATGCAGTAAGAGATATTATCATGGGGCATCGGTTAGCAGACCACATTGTTTAAACCAAATGACTTTCGGTATAGAAAAACACTGCTTATTAGCTTATGGGTTAAACCAATCATCTAAAAATTTACTAAAAATTCTCGCTACTGGGTCATTAGGTACACACTTAAGCTTATATCTTTCGTTATTGATCTGGACTCGAACTAAGCTTACACTTAACCCCTTAACTGGGGATCCCGGATATATCCGTCCATTTTACACTGAGTTACAGTTAAATACACGTTTAAGGGGTTAATACAGATACTCACCGATAACTGGCTCATTGCATTTGTGCAGTTCGCAGTCTTGTTGTTATTACAGGCGATTATCGTGGACCAAACCGAACCCGTGGGTTTGGCCAGTTCGGCGACTGGACCCGATACCTGCAATCACAGATGATCGTGTCTCGAATGAGCAGCAAATTGCAAATTCGCTAATATTTTGCTGGTTTCAATAAATCTTTAAATTCTTCAGAAGTTGAATCACATCGCTAAACTTCCACGGCGCCACATATTAATTAGTCTGAGGGGTTAGTCCATGCATTAGGATTTTATCGCCTAAGAAATCGAAATACGCTCACAAGCATTAGAATTACTCACCGTTCCGCCAACGATATTTAGTCTTTTCATGACGTTGTTGATATAAGGACACATGCTATCTGCAAATATGAAATTCAAGCCAAAAGGTTCAATATTTTGGCAACAAAAGAAATTGTAAATGACTATTCATCAAATCTATGTATACCTTACAATTGATGACACGCATTATCTCTGTAGGCTATCTTCAATGGATGTTAAAGACAGTAAATGCTCTCAAATTATACGAACTTTGTGAGCAACATTCAAGTGTCCGTAACAACTTTCAGGACTACAGATACTACATGTGCAGATTACGACTAATTCCAGAAGACGGTCCTTTTTACCTCTCTTTCCCTGTTCTTTGTTCACCGTGGACATCTTCTTGTTCTCGTTCTGCTGACTGTTTCTCTTCATGGGCTTCTTCTTGTTCTCTTTCTTCTCCGTCCTCGTTGTGCTTTGGGCAGTGTTCGTTGCTCTTGTACTGTTTTTCTCCACCGTGTCAGCGCCTCCAGTAGTCGTGGCTGAGGTGGTTGAGACGTTGTCGGAATTGAAGAGCGTCTTCCTCGTTATCGGAGCTCTTGACTGTTTCGGTGCAGACGAACCCAACGGTGCCAAGATCACGATCAATGCAAGCGCTTAAAAGGAACAGCAACAGCATTCGTAATAATAGGCCAAACAAGTCTCAAAGCAAACATTATCTATCTACCCGCCTTTTAAACTGCTTTGGTTAGAGATATCCGCATTTACTTAGTACTTATAGCAGTCTCTCTCTCTCTCTCTCTCTCTCTCTCTCTCTCTCTCTCTCTCTCTCTCTCTCTCTCTCTCTCTCTCTCTCTCTAACCTATAGCTAAATTAAATCGGTTCAGGTGGCGGTTCTCGGAAATTGTGACCCTTGACCTCTGGGAATTCGTGTTAATTAAGCCCCAGATGTGTGGTTCATGGCCTGCTCAAACACCCGCTATGCTTTGTTTGACATTCGCTCGTTGAAGTGCAGAAATATTAATTGACTTCGGCGAAGAATCGACTTATAACCGCGCATCAGAATGACGCGCAACGAATACGATTTTATTCCTTGTGATTTGCTCACACGTTAACAGTGCCTTTAGCTTCATCCTCTCTGTAAGCAAGTCCGGAATATGTAAAATTAGTTTACGATTTGCTTGATTGTACTGATTCTCGTTTGAACACACAACTTTTATAGGTTTCTTTAATTGTCAAGTTAAGTTTGCAAAACCTTGGGCAACTACGTTCGGGACCATATCGACTGCTTAAAATAGACGAGAAAGTGTACCAAGAGTTTGTAAAAATAACTCATGAGATTTATTCGTCAAGCAATTAACTCACCAGAAATTACCACTGACGCCCCTCGCATCGCATTCGAACGAATTTGGGGCAAATAAATGGGACAACTGCATTCAATTTCATCAAGTTATCATCTTCGTCTCTCACTTTTGAGCGCAATAACATTCAACAGGAAAGTACGTCAGTAAAATCTTATTTCTAATATACAATTTCCAGTTTTCAGACTAAAGGGCTCTGTCTCGCGATGCTCGCCCATATCCTAGATCGTCCTCTATCTTGTTGACTCATGTGTGCAAACATCCACTTTAGACCGATTAATTAGGCCCAGGCCTATATCGCAAAGAATTAATAAGGCGCCACTAATACATCTATCATATAATAGGAAGAAAAATGAGTTTCAATTTCGGTAAAACAGAAACCAAAAGATAAGATGCTTTACCTCGGCTTCACACGGAACAAACAAGTTTATGCCTCTAATATAATTTCAAACTTCTAAAGCGCCACTTCATAATGCATAGAAGCATCAGCCGATGGCACACCGATTCAAGTCCAGGATATCAGGCCAGACAACCAGAAGACAGAGTCGATGGCGGATAAGCCGGATGAAAAAGATCGGGGTAATCTTGTTCCAAAATTTGGTAGTGAATTTGCAGTGGGCACACGAGGCTGAGGCAGTGGGTTTCAGAATATGAGAGGGCGAAAAAGCTAATGTAGATGAGGAACTAGTTTGTTTGAACAGAGTTTTGAAAAGAGGTAGCTAGGTTCCCTGTAATAAATGGTTTTGCATAGCAGGAGGCAGATTTTAAAGCATATCCTCTCTTTTATTATTGGAAGTCACTGGAGGCTCTTATGAACTGTGGTTATGTGCTCACTTGAAATACAATGTAACTGTCGCGATAATTGACCTGCATACTAGATATTTATTATCTACAATAATTTGTCACGCTAAACGTTGGCTAGATCCAGCTCTCGATTGCTACAGCTAATGTTATAATTGCTACTATATCCGTTGTTCCCATTTCATATATCGAAACAGAAGGCAGCTCAGGAAGTTTTTAAATGCATATTTTAAAAAGAATGTATCTCAGATTCTTCGCAGTTTTCTCCAAATACTCTGCGAGACCTGGACAGTAGTGTAGCAATACACAGGGACCCCCGACGGTCAAAGGACCCCTGACGGCGAGTAGAGTTATTTAACTTACAAAGCATTCTGAATGTAGGTCTATATACTGTAATTTTAAAATTGACAAAATCTAACTAAGACTAAGAGTAGAACTACATATCATGAAGAGCGCAGCCTACGCACTCAAGTGACTTTATGGCTTAATATTTAACGACATTAGTTGTATATCGGGGTGCGAAGCATGTAAAAATCTCTGAAAAACACAACATTTTTTGTAAGAAATCGCAGAGGCTTTTCAGGGGCCGCCGCTAAAGCTCTGAATAAGAGCCTCCAAAAACCTTGCTACGCCACTGGACCTCAATCAACAGTGTCACTGGTCGAATTGCCTTTCTGTCAATCTCTCTCAACCACTTCTGCTGTGCTCTATTTTTTTACAAATGCCTTCAGGTTTTGACACACATATTCTGATAAGATTGATCAACTCGATAATGGCAATATCAACAAAGCAGTAAACAGCAGTGACATACTATTACTGGGACAAGCTAACAGTGTACTGCATATGACACACAAGCGAAACATTAGACAGATTATAGAGGTGATTAGTGAGCGTCTGAATTCAGCAATTAGTAGCGTTGTATAGGCCTAACCAATGCATCAGAAGTTATGCATGAAATTGTAACTTGTCATTATTTTTGACATCAGTATTTTTATTACACAATGTCTACTCTAAACGTCTCGTATTCGATTCAACGTACGTAGGCTGCCTGTGTTATGAAGCAGTCTTACTATGCAGTACCACGTGTACTGAAATAATAGTAAATTTTAAATAAATTAAATAGTGCATGCCATGTCTGTTGACCCAGGTCGCACTAAATCAGAATTTATTTTATTGCAAATTTACGCACGAATCTGCCAAAGTATCACAAAGGGTCAAGTCGAATTCCCTTTTCAAATTAAATCTGGGTGTCGGCGGCCACCCCAACCTTTTCTGCTCTGTCTGCGAATTTCCTGCGTTGTGCACTGGTTATTCGACAGCAGATTCAACGGGATAATCTTCAAAACGGAGTCCACTTTCTCCTGGTTGTCTGTTGTCAATTCTGATGGACTGGTTTTCAATCCGTTAGAGTTGCTTTCTCTCGGGTCTCTGGTCTCTGGGGCGGGTAACAGGTATTTGTCTGCCATCTCTTCTTCTCCGATGAGCTGCAGCAGCAACCGATCCCTGTGAGAATGTTGCTGGGCTTGATACGTTCCGGATTGATGGAAGTGAAAAGGAAGCCTCTGTCCGTTTTCCCGTCTGCGTCGAACAGCCTCGAATGTTGGCATCGTATTTTCGACAGGTTCATCCTGCCCAGAGCTTCGAAATTTCACAGGATCCAGTTTGTGAACAATCGCATGAACCACATCACCTGACTCTATACTTATAGAATGCTTTTCAACTTCAGGCAAATCTTTGGTGACTGGTTGATTTTGTTCTGAATTCGTTATGCTTGTATTGGTGAAAGTGAACTAAATTCTGCTTCATGCGTGGTGTGCGATGTTATTTTATTTTCATCCTCTGTAGCAACTACATGGAAAGGATGCTGCCTCGTATTGTAAGTGTCAGTTTGTTCTGACCGTAACGCAGTTGGATGCTTGTTAGGCCGTAAAAATGGTCTTGGGGACAGAATTGCTGCAATAAGCCTGTTTTTTACTTCAGGAAGGATGCTTTCTCTGGCCGAAGTCCTGTCCTGACTTGAAAAGTCTAAGTGGTTGAGATTTAGAGAATTGACTGGTGATTTTATAGTCGAGTGGAGAACCTCCAGGGCCTCGTTCTTTGGCAAGTCAACCCCTCCTTGCTTGAAACTTAGAAAGTTCATGTAGCGATGATAGCGAGTCAGCTCTGACAGACTGCTGCTTCTTCTAATCAAGTGTCGCTTCGCCTTCGGCTTATCAGGTCCCTCGTCCAAACCAAAATCCAGGCCAATCTCGCCCTTTTGCTCCTTTTCTGGCATATTCTGAAGACTCAACGCTGAATCAGGATTTTCGTCGTTTTGAAAAAGAACGCACCTGAGTTTGAAGAGATCGGACTTAAGACCGGGCTTTATAGCGCTTCTGGTATTGCGAGAGTCAGTTTGCAGAATTTCCGAAATTCTCTCCTCTTTTAAATCGCGCAATTTCATTTTCAAATATCTTGGTTCATCGTTGGCGTCTGGAGAGCCAACGGTCCCGGTCTGATCAATAAAACTGTTGGTTTCAAAGTCTCTGTCAATATCTTCGCATTGATTATCCCATTGCCGGTAGGCACCGTTGTCCGAAAGCCAGCGCAATGTACGGTCAACTGGAATGGCTATTTCCCTGTTCAACCTCTTCTTCGTACAGTTGAGAGCCACTCTTTCCGAATCGACTTCTTCGTGGAAACGTGCCGCGTGCAAATACTTCGATTCTAATGAAGCGCTTGGCACACGTTCCGGCTTTGGCAAGACTCCATTAGGGTAACCCTAATAGAAACAGCACAATATGAAAACATATTGATTAATTATCAGCGTATCGTAAGTGCTCTTTGCTGTGTCTCGGTCAAAGCAAGCAAACTAACGAAGAATGCATCGTAAGCTGACTCAATATTATAGATCTAGTTCGTTTACTGTGTCATGACTCATGACAGTTCCAATTGCTTATGAATGAATCATGATTTATGACACATTTGAACATGAAACAGGAATTGGCATGCCAAGAGATTTTTGGAGTGCGCTTGAGACATCGATATGATATAAAATTATCTCTCTAAGGGGAACAAACTAGCAAAAACTAAATAAAATCATAAATCATAAATGATCTGCAAGCTTCCTTCACAGTGATATAATCACTCCCACTCACGGACATCCATTTGATCAAAGGTAGAGGTAAAGGTATACACTTCATAGGCTCAGCGCCCGTACGGAGAACCGAAGGGTTAGCGCCTTCAGTTTTACATGGCAACGGCTGAATGGGGGCGGTTGCCAGCCTTTCCCTCGCCGCCTTTCCTTCCACTTGATCAAAGAAAGGGTTATATTTGATTAGATTCAAAGGTGCTTGGAAAATGCTAAGATATTGGCAGAATAGATCACGACACAGGAAAGAACGGTTCAAGAATCCGACTTATAATAATAATAATAATAATAATAATAATAATAATAATAATAATAATAATAATAATAATAATAATATAACAAGACAAGATAATTGCATAAGCAAGCACAGTTCACAGGGAAACACAGTACGTGTTTTGGAGCTAGGACCAATTGCACTTGTGTCGTTTATTCGACGCCTTAATAAAGAAGTGTGTTTTATTTGCGGATTACTTTGTGGATGAATTCTCTTTATTTTGATTAGAAAATCCGCCGCAATTGGAAATAAAATCCTGGCAAATAAACAGGCGCCCGATATTCGGAAATTTCGATTGATATATAAAAACACCGGCGATAGTTTCAAGGTTTTAGGCCAATGATAGAAATTATTCAGTTAATAATGCGATATGGTCATTGAAAAACAAGATAAAGCCAATTCTTAAGAAGGAAACTAAGTATCAGAACAGTAAAAACGCCATAAATAATTCTCACCTTTTCCTTCTGGAATTTTCTCTTTGGTCCAGCATTTTTTTGAGCCCGGAACCGTCCGAATTTCGCGATTCTGCCTCCGTACCATGGCCTCCAAACTCCACAAATGGCTCGTCTAAAGTCTCCACCGACAAACCAAGGGATCGATTACTGCGGGGTATGGCTTCCCCATCGTAGTCCGTGCCGGACACTTGTCCCGGGGAGTTCTTCGGCGTTACGAAAGTACTGCGACTGAAGTCGGATACTAAGTCTCGGCGACTGGGGGTAGGCCCGCCGTGGTAGTTCGGTCTACGGTCGTGGGCGGCGACCGGTTTTCTGGGCTCCTTGTCCCTCCTTTTACGCGACGATGAGAACTTGGTAAATTTTCGTCCGATCTTAGCGAGCACATTCATGTCCTTGTTTCCGTAAATTCAAACTAGAATTCGGATTTTCTTATTCGTCCAGAAAACTCGACGGCCAACTTTGAATGAATTTTTCAATTCAAATTCATTTTTTTAGAAGGAACTATGACGTCAGAAGATGAAGAGGACGATCAGAAAGAGCATGAATATTGCTGGATGGCTTCTGTTGCGTTCCGTATCTTGACTCTCTGCCATAAACGAATTAACACACACAAACACACACACAAATCGATAATATACCCGTCAATGTCACTGTCCCGAAGCTTCAAATACGTCTAAAGCCATTCCGATATCCATCCTGGTTCAATATCCAATAGAGATTCGTTCAGTCAACGCGATCGTTCCAGAAATTCAACGTCTTATACGACCATCAGGTCAGTTCGACAGTCATGTAATATAGGCTACCGTGAGCTTGTCGACCAATTACTTGTTACTACCGTAGTTTAGTAATTTAATCGCAGTTCTCTGTCCTGAGCTTGTCTTTGCAGAGGAAATCTAATAAAGTTTACAACGTCTAAATCAAATCACATTTCCCGAAAGGCGTACATTGTGGGCAAAGCGTGGTAAATATTTAACGACCGAGGATATAATTTATGGCTACAAAGCACGAAGTCGATTACTCTTACCTCAGTGTGTTAATGAGCTGCTGCTGAATATGGCCTAAATGCGCAGCCTTCATTCTGGCCTCAGTAACATCGACTCCATGGACAGGGGGACTTGTTTTTGGCTCTTCGGGATTTGATTTAGAGAGAAAACAGTCTTCTGCCCGACAAAACCCTCATGTCTTCAATATTTAGGCTATTTGCCTCTTAGAGGGCACGTATTGAGGTCCCTTTTGGGCACAACAATCCAGAAAAATTCGGTTCCAGTCTGATCAATAGGCCTATTTTAGCAACGACTTGCAGTAGAGGTTTAGAGTTTCGAAACAGAAAGTGATATTTATCTGTCCAATACTGATTTCGATTCGCAGCTAAAGGGCCCTCCAGTGGCATTGCTATGCCAGAGTTTCCTGTTGACAATGCCCGAGGTGTTTCATTTTATCCACGGAGATTATATCTATTGTCCTTCTGTAGGAAGTTCTTATTTTCGTTCGTGTTTTATTAGTTGATTCCTTGTTTGCGGAGGAATTGTCTTTTATTGCTTTTATTGCTGCCACCTACCGACTGATGAGAGACGCCTTTTGTAGGCCTAGTACATCACCTGAAATGGCAGACAAAATTCTGACCAATTTGCATCCAATGGTTCTAACACAAGACAGATCCTGCTGAACCATTCTAAACCCAGTGTTATTAATGTTGTTGATATTGATGTTATTTACTAATTATTATTATTGTCATTATTATTTTTATTATTTTTGTTAATATTACTATATAATAATAATAATTATTATAATTATTATTATTATTATTATTATTATTATTATTATTATTATTATTATTATTATTATTATTATTAATATTGCTATATAATAATAATAATAATAATATAATAATAATAATAATAATAATTATTATTATTATTATTATTATTATTATTATTATTATTATTATCAGTGGCGGCTCTTGGATTTTTTGGGGGTGGGGTGGCAACTTCTAATCATGGGGCCAACCATTTGTCGTTTAATGTATGTAGCATTAAGTATAGGGTCCCAACTTGGGGGGCACTGGGGGGGCCAGGCACTCAATAGGGGGGTACGGGCCCCCCCTGGTCCTCCCGGTGGAGCCGCCACTGTTTATTATTACCAGTAATAGAACTATTATTGTCATTACTACTATGCAATATGTTTTCGGTCCCGTCGTGGCAAATATCTCCTAATCACGTGTCCCGGAAGTTTCTTTACGAGGCGATAAAGCAGAAGAGCTAGTAGCTGCCGCTGCAAAAGCAACAATCGCGTGGCTGAGCGATATTTAAGGATCGCTTCTAATCTTGGTGAAACCAAAGATTATCGTGCGCAAAGCTGAAACTACCTGATTTACAGAGTAAGGAGGAGCAGGGGAGGAGGGGGAGGAGGAAAAGGAGGAGGAGGAAGAGAGATTCGCTTCAAAGTAAGTTGTGATAATTCAGATCGTAATGGTTTTCTTAGGGGGCCCCAGTTGAAGCCGTATAGAAGAGCGGGGCACATGGCCTCGAAGGCCGCATGTTGTATGGTCGTTAGCACACTATAATAGCACAAATCTGTGATGAGGGCAAGACGGTTGTGGCCGCTACAGGCCACCGTTGCTCATTTAGAAGCATCTGCATAATGAATCAATAAGCAGACGATTTCTTTCACACCTGCTTCCGTTCAGATTACGTAACGAGTGTATATTCAAGTGATAACCACACATACCTATATGACGTCACAGGCGTCCTGTTGTGATAAACGTAGGTTGTGAGTAGCAGCCTATATCCGATCTCCAATTCACTCTATCTTCAATAAAAGATATCTTATTTTTTCTATTGATATAGCCATAGGAGTGGATAATAAGATATACAGTATTTCAAGTATCGGTTGTGACTGACAGATCAAATCTCGGAATAGTATTTTATGGCTGATTTCCACTGACACACGCACACACACACAACACACACACACACACCAGAGACTGCGCCTTTACTCAGATTTCATTGCAATAAGTCAGTTAGACAGACAGACAGCCAGACAGGCAGGCAGACAGACAGACTGGAGTCAGTTGCGTAGAGAAAAATCAGTCTTTAGACATGTTCATGAAATCTTTGCGTGACTCATACAATGGATATGTTGAGCAGCAGATGTTGAACTATAAACCAAGCGAATAGTATTATTAGTCTTCCGTCAGAACAGACCCGGAAGACACCAGGTAAGCATCGATGCTCATTGCCTGCTGTACAGTAAAGACCGACAGGTTGTAATGTAGCGTAAAATGGCGGATGGCTTACGTGTGTTCAAGATGACGTCTGACAATCAGTTATTATCAAGACGATTTATATAGCGTCGTGGAAAAAACGAAGGCCTAACTAAGTCAAGGGCGCCTTCAGTATTTCAGTAATTCCACCCAGTCAGGATTTGTCAAGTGGGGAGACCGTTGGAAGGGGGTGGCAACGTCTAGGCAGAGGGGTCAATTATTTTTCATAAACCTGGACTAGTCTATAGTTGCTTAGAATGACTGACTGGGGACCGCTTGGGGGTCAGGATTTCAATATGAAGCACACCCCACCCCATGTAGAGCCTATCTGTTTCCATCGTCGTTATCCTTACCGTTGCAATGGGATTTTTTTCAATTATGTATTATCGTAAAAATTGTCTATAGCCATTAACACGTCATTGCCTATATTTCATACACTGTGACTCTTCACCCAACAAATACAAATTAACACGCTTTCCGGAATCATGAAACGGATGGACGTGCATTTCGCGTGACAAACGGGGGCCTACGAAGAAAGCAAACGCGTCAACCGCGGCCTGCTTGGAAATGACACGTTTATTTAGCGCCATCGTGTTATTGGGGCAATGTCGTTTGCTAGGGATTACCCTCCAAAGACATCAATTGGCCCATGGTTCGTAAAACAGGACGGTGTCGAAAAAATAGGTTAGACTATTACCAATAACGGCGCGTAAACAAGGTTATTTTAGATGGCGTCAACGAGAGAATGACCTTGAGTATTCTGATGTAGGCCTATTCAAGGTCGTTCATATAGTTAATCCCCAGTGTCACGTGTCACCCTTTGCCCAGGTGCCTAGTCTTAGTACAACAGCTGCGCGGTGCTTGCATTCGCGTATTTTGCGGACATCTTTTTTGTAAATGTTTCTTGGCAACTCGCGCAGTCACACTAACGCTAGAGTGCTGACCAGTCGGGTCCATAAAACTGTTGAACGCCGTATTTATCGGGGCTTGAGAATATCTCGACCTCGTGGTCAGAACCGACCCTAATAAATCCGAGATTGGCCGTCATTTCAATGCAAATGTTATGCATTTGCAGCAACGAAAACGCTTATATTGGGCTGAACGTCGCTCCATCTATATATATATATATATATATATATATATATATATATATATATATATATATATGTATATCCGAATATACTTTATGCTGATCCACGTCACAACGAATTGGATTTTCTCCCCAATTTCTCTTTTCGTCCAATTTTCATCACACCCATACTCCCCGCCACCCTCCCCATCGCCATGTCTCCACGGATTGATTGATCGCTTGATTGTTTAGGTAATTGACTGATCAATTGATTGGTCTGTCTGTCTGTCTGTCTGTCTCTCTCTCTCTCTGTCTCATTAGTGTTTATTCTAGCCACCTTGTCACCTTGACATTGGGGGGATTTTGAAATGTTTGGAGGGACAAGGTCTGAGTCTCCACACTTTTGGAGGGGAAATTTCAATCCCCCAGCCAACATATAAAAATTTGGGGGGGATTTTAAAACTTTGGAAACTTTGGGGGAAATTCCTCCCCTCAGAGAAGGCCTAGAATAAACACTGCTGTCTTGTTCATAAATTCATTCAACGCATTCATTTAGCGCTATTCATAGAATTCCGTCTGTCGTTCATTGTTCCTTTCATGGCGTTTATTCGTCTTGTGAAAGTATCTGCTGTTTAAGTTTCTTTCTTGTGATTGGAAACTCTCGATCCTTCCCCTACGACCCCATCTCCTCTCCTCCACCCCAGCCCATCCAGAGTGCTTCTTTTTCCGTCTGTTTAGAAACAGGAGCACTGTTTTAAGGTCCAAGACTGTCGCTGATTAATCGAACGCAATAACTAATCCGCTTCCTTAACTGTAGCGGCAAACTCTCTTTCAGGATTTTGCTTAGAAGGATCGATCGACTCACTTCCTCCCTTTATATATATATATATATATATATATATATATATATATATATATATATATATATATATATATATATATATATATATATATATATATATATATAGAGAGAGAGAGAGAGAGAGAGAGAGAGAGAGAACACACATCAGATGAAGCCTAGCTTCACTTATCACGCTGACTGCTGCTATCTAAAAAAAAAACTCCCCAAAGATTAACTTGTCGTGTAGATTTCAGTAGACAGTAGAGAGTATAGAGCGTTATATGGAGATTGAGTCTGAATCTTTTCGGTTGGTGTTGTAGACTGTAGACCTATATTATTCATAGGAACGCCCTTGTGCGTCCCTTATCGAGGGTTGTGGTGCCATGAACCATGCACACACGCGCGCGCGCTTTAGGGCAAAACAAGTCGTCTTCAAGAGCGTCTGGATGGATGCGAAGGTCAAGGTCAAGGTCATTCCCTGTTACGTCAATTCCCTCTTTTTAAATCTATGCCCATCTATATCTATAGACGCCGTTATGTGCAAGATTAAATACAGGCGTAAACTTCTATTAGGCCTCTAGGTTCGACCGTTCGAGCCCCCCTCCCGACTTTTTGAAAGGCTACTATATGGAAAGGAGAATGTACATATGGGTCGGGTTCCTCTTCGCCCCACACTTTTTCTTCCAGGTGTTCGCCAATGTCCACTTGCCCGGTCATGCATAGTAGGTTAAGAGTTGCTAGCGGTGAGGTTTATACATAATAATAATAATAATAATAATAAATAATAATAATAATAATAATAATAATATGATGATGATGATGATAATAATAATAATAATAATAATAATAATAATAATAATAATAATAATAATAATAATAATAATAATAATAATAATAATAATAATAATAATGGTTTAAAGTGGTTCAGTAGGGTCTGCCCTGTGTAAGAACCACTGTTCCACCACCCACCCACCCACAGGGGCGCACACCTTACATGCAGTTTTTTTAAAAAGACAATGGACATCCGTCTGTATCGATTGTTGTAACGCACTAGCGATTGCTTACATTAAAGACTGACAGCGCCTTAATCGGAGGGACAGTAACTCAACGTCTCTGACCGACATGTTTGACGGGCAGATCAATATTTTTATTTCGCTCAGCGTATGTGTTTGTGTGCGTCTCTAGAGGTAAGATCAATAAGGAGGAGCGAAAAATCGATGGATTGCATCTCCTCAGAGCGGAAATTTTGACAGCGAAACAAACGAATCCAGACCAGTACTTTATCCAAGTGTTTATTCTAGCCACCTTGACATTGGGAGGGATTTTGAAATGTTTTGGGGGGGACAAGGTCTGAGTCTCCACACTTTTTGTGTGGGGTTTCATCATCCCAGCCAACATATACAAAATTTGGGGGGATTTTAAAACTTTGGCGATTCCCCCAGAGAAGGTCTAGAATAAACACTGACTTTATCCAGAATTTCTTCTTCTTCTCCTTCTTCTTCTTCTTCTTCTTCTTCTTCTTCTTCTTCTTCTTCTTCTTCTTCTTCTTTGGATACAATATTTCTCTGTCTCTCCCGTTGACTTCCATTCGTCCTTCATGCTTCGCTCGCGTCAAAAGCAGGGAACCAGATACTGGGCCTAGATACGTGACGCGCATGCGCCCCACTCCCAGCAGACGATGCTTCGAGGTCGATCGAAGACTCGATGCGCGTTCATCTCCCCCTTCCTCCCTCCCTCCCACTCCATTTCCCTCCCCACGAATTGACGCCTCGATTAGGGAAGAACGAGAGTTGCAGGGAAGACCGATCGAAGGAGGTGTCCTGCGAGACTCTGTCGGCTGCCATCTGCCGTCGACTGCCAATGGACAGAAGACGATGTCAGCTGCTGTCAGAGACGATTAACTGCCACCACTATGGCTTCTTCTTCTTCTTCTTCTTCTTCTTCTTCTTCTTCTTCTTCTTCTTCTTCTTCTTCTTCTTCTTATTCTTATTGTTATTCTTCTTCTTCTTCGAAGCGGCGACGATCCACTCTCTGCTAATCGGATGCTGCTCTAATGATAACAACAGCAACAACAACGATGCAACGCGATTATCTCGATTTGAGATTAGAAAAAAGCAGAAATGCTGACAAGAACTGCCGCTCGGTTTAGAGTCGTCCGCAAAAACCGGATTTAAACGATTTGCCTAAAGACATCTTCTCCCAGGTAGGCTATGTTACAACGCAACTATTGCAGTATTCATTCATTTACAGGGTGGCGCAAAAAGCGTGATTAGTCACGTTTAGGTTTGCATTTAATATAGTCCGGTATTTTTTGCGCCACTAATGTGAAAATCTGGGTTTTTAGGGTTTTTGGGGTTTTAACGGTTTTTAGCTTTTAGGGCGTTTAGGGTTTTTAGGTTTTTAAGGTTATTAGAGTGTTTAGGTTTTTAGGGGTTTTGGGTTTTTATGGATTTTAGGGTTTTTAGGTTTTTAGGGTTTTTAGCTTTTAGGGATTTTAGGGGTTTTGGGTTTTTATGGATTTTAGGGTTTTTAGGGTTTTTAGGTTTTTAGGGTTTTTAGAGTGTTTAGGTTTTTAGGGTTTTTAGGTTTTTAGAGTTTTTATGTTTTTTGGGTTTTTAGGGTTTTTAGGGTTTTAGGGTTTTTAGTTTTTAGGGTTTTTAGGGTTTTTAGGGTTTTTATGGTTTTAGGGTTTTTTAGGTTTTTAGGGTTTTTAGGGTTTTTGGGTTTTTAGGGTTTTTAGGGTTTAAGGGATTTTAGTTTTTAGGGTTTTTGGGTTTTTAGGGTTTTTAGAGTGTTTTGGTTTTTAGGGTTTCTAGGTTTTTGGGTTTTTAGGGTTTTTAGGTTTTTAGGGTTTTTAGCTTTTAGAATTTTTAGGGTTTTTGGGTTTCACCAATTAAGCCGGGTGCAAGAAATTCTTCATTTAATAGAACAAATATAGGTTTTAGGTGAAACCGGTGGGTGATGGAATTTTTTACTTATTTTTCGTGATTTCAGCTACCAAATTTACATAAGAATCAACATTTCGTTTTGAAACTTTTTCCATCGCAGGCCTGTGAATTAGTTCACATTTGACGTACTCTCTTTAACGTTTAGCGTCGCCATACTGTTTGCTCGCTGGTACTTAAAGACCATGGAATATTTTCATGACTGCGTTGCGTGTAGGCCTACAGTCTTTTTCCTCTGACAAAGAATTCACATACTGTATACGTGGTTGATTTTTGAAAACCCCAAAATTTGCGTCATCCATTGGGGCGAGACAGCTGAACCCCAAATTTATCCTACATCTACCGAGGGGTCGGCCCCAACTAATGGAGGGTCATGCCCCCCCGACTCACTTCCCCTCCCCAATCTCCCAGAAATCGAGTATTGATTTGTGCTATAGTCGCTCGTTCACGAGACCAGCTTCCCTGTGAAATATCTATAGGTATACGAGGCTGTGTGCTGAGGCTTTGGGAATTCCTTGGTGTGTTAGCTTTGGCAAAAGTAAAGGAGCTGGTTGATCTGAGATGCAGTCATCAACACCTGCTTTTCGTTCAATCGATGAACTGATCATAAATCGTCTCTGAGCGACAGTTGTCGTTCCAGAAACTGTGCAAAACATTGGAGACCGTTCTGCTGTGTGTGTGTGTGTGTGTGTGTGTCTGTGCGTATTTGTGTGCGTGTGTGGGTATGTGCGTGCGTGTGTTTCACTGTCGGACAGCATGACGTATCAGGGTACCAATTAGTGCATTATTATCAAAATTATTAACATTCATATTAATAATTATATTAATATTAATATTATGTATAATTATATTATTTATATAATTATATATAATATATATTATGTATATAATTATATTATTATTATTATTATTATTATTATTATTATTATTATTATTATTATTATTATTATTATTATTGTGTGAAAGTTCCTTGGAAGGCGACTGCGCTAAATCTCTGGAGTGCAACTATTGTGTAGTAATACAAAAGCGCTCTATAATTATTGGATTTGGTCTATTTTGTATTTGACCTCGATCTTTTTCTGAGTGTGACCTGATTGATTGGTTGATGATGCTTCCATGAATCATAAAGTGGCGCCATAGAAGTTTGAGATTGGACAAAATCAAGCCAAAAAAGGACTTAAACCGGCCAAAATAATACAGTATCTAGAGAACTGAACTTCGTCGAAATTCCGACCAGAAATTAGACTCTGAAAGAGGACATTTCGCCTGGACAGAATCGATAATTGTCTGTCTGAAAAAGCCCTTTCAAAGTCGTCATCACCACGAGGCGTCTGTGTGCCTCTCCTGCCATGACTACGCTTGGTCCTATTGCGTAGTCTCTATGGATTTTCTATGCTACCTGTGTTTTCCGGGAAATTTCCAGTGTTCGTATAATGGAACGATCACTATCTAGCTCTTACCCATAGAAAATTATTATAGGCCTATATATCGTAAAACGAAATTGAATGGAATTCACAAGGTACAGCACATGACTGATGAGAAAAGGTAACGATCATCATCATCGTCATTATCGTCGTCGTCATTGTAGGCGTCGTTGTCGTCGTCGTCGTCGTAGTTGTTGCCTGTATTCGTGTTGTTATTGTTGTTGTTATCATCGTTGTTTTGATACGATAAGGCAATACGCGTTATGCTGATGGTTTAATTAAGCGGTCCATTTGTTAATTAACGAGGCATTTGAATTCATCCGAATTGCCAGGAGACGAAGTAGAGGCTCTATATGAATTTGTCACTGCATGCTGATCTGTCTCACTGCTTTGCCCGATTGAAAAGTGTCCAATCAAAGGGATATCAAATTTAGACTTGTAGAAATCCCACCTTCACTCACTCACTCACTCACTCACTCACTCTCTCTCTCGATTCCAAAACTTTCCGCGAAAACCAAACCTAATCGAAAGACTCGAAACTCTGTTTCGTCTTTGACGTCCGCGTCTGGTTGTCGTCACGAGATGGCGCTGTTAATTGGGTCAACGGGGTAAAGCGAGAACCGAATTCAGGGACGGTGGTCCAAAGTAACAAAACCAATCAGACTGGTGACTGCTTAGAATGCCCGACGAGTTAACGTGTGCTACACGGTGGACCAAAAAATGGGATCGCTTTATTTACCGGATGTAAGAGTAACACTTACTTGTCAAGAATCAAAGACATTTTTAGTTTTCACAGTAGTTGGATTAATTAATTCTGGAAAACGAAGTGGCGAGACAACGCGAAGACCTGTCTTTATAATTCTGACAAAATTATATAAATCTAAAAAGAGTCCGCTTTTTTTGCTCCACCCTGTAAATATAGGAGACGCCGGTTTTCTAGAGCCAGTGATATCGCGAACAGCCTGCGCAACGCTTTCTGGTTGTTATTGTTATGTCAAGGTGACCTTAGGGCGTAGAAAAAGTGGTAGCCTATTCTGCAAAAATCAACGCCATGTTGGAAAGTGTTCTGGTCTCTTTTTTTACAACTAAGCTCATTTCCGATTGTTTTACTGGCGCAGCTGTACATACTCACTGGAAAATTGCTTTAACAGAACTTTCATTGTTGTCTAATTCGGTAGGAGATTGGTATTACTTCTCGAGCCCCAGACGTCGGTTATCTTCTGTTCTGTTCGAAAGCAAGCCAGTGTCGTAGGATTAGATAATTAATTACAAGAAATTCGCCAAATACCGGACGATGCCTGGTTTCTGTCAACTGCTGAACTTTTCCATTGAGGCTTATCAATATCATTTAGACACTCATACTATCTCTCTCTCTCCTCTATAATTTAATTTTCGAAGCTGTTATTTATGCTCTAATTTTGTCATTATTGATATGCAAAAATGCGTGCATTTTAAATACTAAACTCTATTCCCGCAGCGCACTTAGTGACTTAGATTTCGAAATAAGAACTCGTTAAGAAGCCTCATTTATATTGGGAAATGCGCTATAAAAATGCGGGTTTTGGGCGTTTTTCGCTGATAACTAAACTCATTATCGAGTCGACAAAACCATTATCTTAACACCGCGAATAGACTATTTTTGCGCTGTTCTTATAAGCAAGGCTTATAGGCGTATTAGGTTTGTGCTGCCGCCTTCTCTGATAACAGCCATGTCTACTGCTGTGTTCGTTGCTGGCGACACAGTGCGACCGACACAATCCCAAGGTAGTGCGGTCCTGCCACAGAGCTACAGACACCCTTTCGGTCTGTCCATTTGAGCCTCTAATAATTAATTGGTTCTTGACACAATAGTCAAATGCTGTTTCGAACTTATCGTGTTACGAGTCACGTCTGCGATCAATAATTATTAATAACAGGAGGAGAGGTAGAGGCAGGGGAAGCGGAAGTGGCAGAAAATCTGGAATAGCCGAGAGAGAGTCCGACAGTATTCCACTCGAGATCAGCCTTACCGTGTCCGATCCAGGGTTCCGGACAAAAGAAACGGACGCAGTTGGCTATAGCCTATATAGAGATGGTACATTGAACGCACTGTGGACGCTTGCGTTCACATTTAATTAATCTCCGTCCGGAAGAATTCCAGACTAAACAAACCCAACGACGCGAATTCGATTACGAAATATTTCAACCGGTGGACCATTTTCTCGACCCTGCCGCCGCCATCTGCAAATCTCGACCTCGACCCTAACAACAATTCTACGTCGCCCGCAATCAATCCATCGCCCGAGCTCAAGTGGTCTATGACGTCGCGCTAATAAAACCCTGGCCCAAATCGACCCGTCTATGACGTCATGTTATAAGACCCTGACCTAACTCGACCTCTCCCTTCCCACCCCCGGCCCCTTAGAAATCCGACTCTACGATCACGTGACAGGCGCTTACGATTGCAATTGGGCTGCGCAGTATACGACCACACAACCCTATACATATCTCTGTCTCTCTGTCTCTCTGTCTCTCTGTCTTCTCTGTCTCTCTGTCTCTGCGTTCCAGCAGCGTTACTAATGCGCGTTTGTCAAAACAAATTGGAAAGTGAAACACGTCGTTTGGTGCTACCGGCAAAAGGACACTTGGATCTCTGTCTGATGTATTTCTATGCATTGGAGACGAGAAAAAGACTACAGGAGCCGTGTACAGAATATCTTCCTGCTGAGACCCAGGTGAGGAGACCGTAGACAGGCTAAATTCATCGCTGGTCCGATCTTCGTTTGCTGTGTTTTTTAAAGAATGTTAATTTAAATCAGTGGCGGCTCCACCGGGGGGGGCAGGGGGGCCCGTGCCCCCCTATTGAGTGCCTGGCCCCCAGTGGCCCCCCAGTTGGGACCCTATACTTAATGCTACATACATTGAACAACAAATGGTTGGCCCCCCATGATTAGAAGTTGCCACCCCAACGCCCCCCCACTTGCCAAATCCTAGAGCCGCCACTGATTGAAATGATTACCGGATTAGCCGAGGTCTCTCCCCCTCCCTCTCTCTCTCTTCCTCTTTCTCTTGATCTCACCATTATCGATTGATACATTTTTAGTCTGAGTTTATGACTGGTTCATGACTGGTTCATGACTGGTTCATGGCAATCATCTTACACTAGAAACCTTCGAATAGCATGGATTATTGTCTCTGTTATTTAATTGAAGCGCATGTTTCATATTTATTTGTCTAAAACAGTGCTTCCCAACCTTTTATAGTCCCTGCCTTCCCCTATGAGCATCGGTAAAATCCCAATGGCCCACCCCACCCCCGTTGACGCGTTTTGTTTTAGGTGCTTCATTCGCTTGTTTCTGATTTGAATTTTGGTAGATTTGACCAAAAAGTATTTTAAAGGCATTCTCTAATTATTTTTCCGGAATCAATTCGTAGAAAAATGGGTAAAATTGTAACAAATAGCTTGTCTATACAATGAACGCTGACTCATTGCATAGGCACATGGGCGGCTGTTAATTAATTTGCTAGCCATTCCACGAGATTTTCAACAGGACTTTCATTTAGTTGATGCATGTCTCTCGTCCCAGTACAGTCTCTGACGCTGGTGTGTAGCACGAAATGGATGGGAGGTGTTCTATTTCGAGCGCTGTGGAGCGAAATAATTGACAGGGCCAGTATTGATTATTCTTGCACGATTTGAAGCAATGACCAATGAATATTAACGATAATGCGGTTTTTGTCGGAGAATTTGTTGAATTCGCTGACATTTGTACATATCTACAACGTATAGGCCGACTGTTCAATGGGCCTTCCATTGGCGTCTGTCACACAGCGAATTAATAATATAAATTGTGTTTTTGTTGTCCATAATTAAAACCTGTTGTGCAATAAAATATGTGTCTCCTATATATATATATATATATATATATATATATATATATATATATATATATATATATATATATATATATAACAGCTCATCCTTGGATCGACTTGCTAATAATAGACCCATTGGCCTATAAACACGTGTCAGGTTTCACGTTCTAAAACAAGCGTATAGTCGCTAGAAATCTATTCACATTCGCTCTAAATGCTTATTTTGTTCATGGATCTGAATTTTATCTGCGAATTGAATGGACTGCTGTTGTGTTCTGTTGTAGAATTCGTATTCTGACCATTCTGTTGACGATAGTTGCACTACTCCTCGTGTTTGGATTACATGTTACATAGCGTTACATAGCGTTACATAGCGTTACATAGCGTTACATAGCGTTACATAACGTGAGTGTAATAAAAGACAGTCCACATTGAATTAGTTCATGTTCTTCTGCTGAAGCGCGTCGCTTATATTTCGAAAAGATTCCTCGTTTTAAACAGGGAAACTATATATACGAATACAGTAGAACTTCGTTATAGCGTATACTCGGTTACAACGTGCCGCAATGTACGGTCCCGTGTGATGCACTGTACCGTATAGGATGGTATTGGATATAACGTACCTCGGATCATATAACGTATACTAAATTTCACAGACCCGCTATAAGTACGTCATAGCGAAGTTCAACTGTAAACGTCGTCATCTTCTGCGGGATTTCTGACGTCACTAGACATGGGAGGACGTCATTCAAAGTCATCATCGCGGTCGTCGTCGTCGTCGTCGGCGACGAATCTCGCCCGTAAGACCGTCCCTTCGCAGCCGCGGGCCAAGGGCGCCCGCCCCACCCACGAGTTCCTCAGCGACAGCGAGATGTCGGCGGCGAAGACGACGTGGACGCGGCTGCAGCGGACGGAGAACGTCCAGACGATGGGCGTTCGCATCTTCCTGCGCATCTTCGACCTGGACCCGCGTACGAAGGGCGCGTTCGCCTCGTTTCGCGGCCTCGACAACGACGAGCTGACCAGCAACGTCATGTTCCGCAGCCACGCGTCGCGTTTCATGAAGGCCGTCGAGGTGACGATGAACAACATCGACGCCCTGGACGTCATCATCGTTCCCAACCTCAGGCACCTCGGTCGCATGCACACCGCCTTCCCGGGCTTCCGGACCGAGTACCTGAGGGCCTTCGAGGTGGCCATGGAGGAGGTCTGGGCCGACGCTCTCGGCCCGTCCGCCTTCGACGGCGACTGCCGCCGGGCGTGGAGGAAGATCTTCGGGCTGATCACCGCCAAGGTCAGGGAGGGATACGACGAGGTCCCGGCCACGGCGGCGGCGGCGGGCGGCGGCGGCGGCGGCGGCGGCGGCGGCCGGCGACCGGCAAGGAAGACGGCGGCGGCGGCGGCGGCGGTCATCCTAGGGAACGAGGAGGAGGAGGAGAGTCGTCGGTATCTGTCAACGGAAATGGAGATAAACCTTATCATTGCTGCGATGCTATCTCGACCGCAAACGGGACAGGCGCTTCGAATGTCCTCAGCGCCGCCCAACGCAAAACAACGGGGAATGGAGAGGAGAGGAAGACGCAGAAGACGACTTCCCTAGAACAATGAGAAGACTTTTTGGTGGAAATCAAGCCTTAACCGCCAAACATTCAGACACATATTTACGCACATAGACAGATACAAACACAGAGGAGAGAGAGAGAGAGAGAGAGAGAGAGAGAGAGAGAAGAGAGAGAGAGGAAGAGAGGCGCGCGTTAATATATATCAAGCCATTGTATACTAGGTCTAATATCCACGATTCGTAATGTTTCCATTGGCTGTGTCTTCATTGCCTTCATTGTTTGTAGATCAGTTTGCTCTAAACACTATACGATGTCATGTAATTATGCATAAGAACGGGCGGATGAAATATTGATTAGTAGGCCCTATATCGGTAATATCTTCAGTCACTTGCATAAATGGGTCGGGTCAGAATGGGTCGAAATCTGACGGCATCTAACTGGGTCAAAGTCACATGCAGTAGCTTAGAAAATGTGAAAATACTCAAGATCCGCTCTTAGATGCGTAGAAATGCATTCTAGCCTCTGAGAAGTGCATTAGCGTAGACTTGGCACTTTGAATGCATAGACAGGCTTCGAAGAAAGTGTCCAAATTCCCTTCCTACCGGCTTTCGAACGTTTTTGTGGATCACGTGATCCGATGCGTCCTTTTCCATTTCCATTCGGGATGAAGGTTCTTTATTCTACCGCGCGTATGGTAGAGGTCTGTCCAGTTTGGGTATTTAATGACACAGAGTCTAAGAATTAAATATCGAGATTGTTGTTGTTATTATTATCCTATGCATTTTGTTGTAAACGATGGACAACATGCAGCATTGACAATAATTGTTATTTATTGATGAACTGCAGTGAATTTTTTCTCAGTTTGGCTTTATGTTTTGTAGCCAGGAGGTCAGTGTATTTCGCACAATTTCAGTTTTTACTTCCGTTCCGGAATCAAGCCGTCGGCTAAAAAAATACACAAGTCTCGATGTTCCTTCATAATCATAAACCATTGCAAATCTTTATTAAATTCGAAGCTACCTTTACTTTTAATATCTGCTTACTTCTTTCGTGTTGTGTTCTCCCGTTGCGTTTGCTTGCCGTCAGGGAGGGAGAGAGAGAGAGAGACAGAGACACAGACAGAGACAGACAGACAGAGAGAGAGACAGAGACAGAGAGACAGAGAGAGAGAAGGAAAAGAGAAGAAAGAGGAACACGAGAAGATGGGGTGGGGGTTATCAATGAGATTCGACCGCCACTTCCTTCCTGTTCGCCATGTTTTAAAATAATCTTCTCTGCACTTGACTCTTCACTGCTGCTGCAGCAGCAGTGAAGATGAAAAACTGCGCGGCGAAAATCAAAGAACACAGGCAATAGACAAGAAACAGAGGTCTACTTCTTATTCTTCCCAGAAACGAATCTCTTCCTATAATTAATCTCTCTCTCTCTCTCTCTCTCTCTCTCCCCTCTCATGTGGGTGATAATGGTACTTAAGCCCCAGGCATCTTCAAGGACTCTCTGTAGACCCAATCTGTTTCCATTCTTCGGGCGCTTACAGTGCGTTTCAAAGCAATTCTTTATCGATATGTTGAATTTTTCTGTCGTCAGATGTCGCCACAACATCGACGACGCTAGGCGAATTTTGCTGTCTTTGTTTATAGACGCTTCCGTATCAAAGACAATAAGCGTGTGTGTGTGCGTGTGTGTCTCCTCCTTTCTCAGCCAGGACTTGCCATCGTCTATGGTGGGGTTTCTTTCAATGAAATCTCTTAAATGCATTTGCGATCGTCTGTTCGTCCGTTAAATGGCTCAGTCTCCATAATAACGTCTACAGTTATTCACGTCTGTTCTTCTCATGACGAAAATGTCCAACAGCTCCCCTAGCGAATGCAACAGTAACAGAGAATTCAAAATTCACTATTTATATAGCGCTTTCAGATATTTTGCTCCAGAGCAGCATTGGCAATTTGGCAGGCCGTGATAATGTCGACTGTGCTACTGTGGTTGTGTGGATGTCAAATACAGACAATCTCCTTTCCCTATGGGTCGGGTTGAACTAGTGGGGAGAGGGAGGTATACCACAGCACCCTTCCCCCCCCCCCAATAAAGCGAACTTGATTATAATCCAATCTTGTTCTGTCGAAAATGTTAAATATTTCTGACATTATTCACGACCAATCTGTCTTAAAACATAGGCTACTGTGATCCCGAAGAATATGAATCAGCAGCAATGCTCTGACCCCACCCCACCACCCACCCCACACCAAAATATGAAATTCCAAGAATTTAAACTTTTACTCGCCCACGATGAAATCGATTTTGTCTACGTGATTTTTTTTCTTTAAAGGTAGGGGCCTAATATGTTATGCTTGAGCCTCTGATGGAATATGAGACGCTGGATTTGTAACGTAACTATCTGCATTTCCCAAATCGACTGAACTTTATACGATATGCACGGCTGTTTCCTTTTGCAACAGCGTAAAGTCGAGCTATAAATTATTTCTCCACTGAGCAAACATCGAGGAAAAGCTATCTAGGCCGAGTGCCTAACGAAAGTGCGCCCTCTCTCGTCTCAGAGTGCTCTTGGTTGGAGTGTTCCACTAATGACCGCAGAGAAAGAGAGAGAGAGAGAGAGAGAGAGAGAGAGAGAGAGAGAGAGAGAGAGAGAGAGAGAGAGAGAGAGAGAGAGAGAGAGAGAGAGAGAGAAATAGGCCAAAGACACACTTTTTCCATAGATCCTATAAGTCAGTGGTTAAACTGAGCCGGATCTTGGTTTAGCAAGAGATCCGGAACGTCTGGCATGAGATCCGGAACGTACTTTTTATTCGTTGTTTTTTATTGTTTACTTTAGCACTTTGCATGCACGGGAAATAAAAGAAAACGTGAACTGTACTCTAAATTTTCGTTTAAAATGAATAAAAAAGTTGTGAAGAAATTTTGTGGCCGGAGAAAAAAATAAGGAGGTCCGGGGCCTCTGAAAAAGTACTTTAACCATGCACTGCTATAAATGCCCCCTGTAAAGTGCTCTTGACTTTGGCCTTCGACATGCTTATTGCACTATATACAGTACATGAGGCGTCCGGAGGGAGTGCAAGAGGGTGCATGGAAAAATTATGGAGTTATGAAAAAGTAAAATTATTACTTGTCTCTTTCGTCACAAAACCTTGTTTTGCACTCCCTGGAAAATTTTTCATTTCTTTCGTCACAAAACCCTGCTTTGCACCCCCTGGAAAAATTTCTGCGGACGTCCATTACTATATAAATTGTCAAATAATAATAATAATAATAATAATAATAATAATAATAATAATAATAATAATAATAATAATAATTCTGCAATAGTGGCGTAGCTATGCTAATTATAGATATGATAGGGGTAGTTATCCTGGAAGGGGCGCCATGATGGGGTGTAATGATGTGGTCTATGGCTGCCCTAACGCTGCTATGGACTAACGGCTTTAGGCTAGCGGCATCAGTGTTTAATCTAGGCCTTTTCCGGGAATTGCCCTTCCCGAAAAAGTTCAAATTCCCAAGAAATTTTGGCATGTATCTGATACATTTCAATATGGCAGACGCTTAGAACTACAGCAGGCAATATATATATATATATATATATATATATATATATATATATATATATGCGTTTCTTAATTGGTCTGCTTATCTTTCTCTCGACTTGTTTGCGTTTATGCATCCACTGCCATTTTTGTTTCCGCCCGGAGACAAGATTCCCGACAGCCGTCTGAATGACGTCATAGTCAAGCGCTCTCTTGTGTGATCCGTTATCTTCGTCCACTTTGACGGTCGACGCTTTTCCCTTCCCCCCTTTGTTTCCTACGGAAATCGCTGATCGAAAGAGTTGAAGGGGAATTTTTCTCTCCAACGGATCCAGAATCCATGGAGGAGGAGGAGGAGGTTTTCACAGAGGTGACATAAATGCTAATAGCGACGCCAATGATCTTGAATCATTAGCTCCTGGAAATTCAATGCAGCAATAAAATCAAACTCTCTCTCTCTTTTCTCTCAGTGGCGTAGCCAGTTTATGCAAAGTGCATGGGTTGTTAACTGGAGACACTATGCAACTAAACATCAGTGGGGGCCACGGCCAATCCCCCTACACCCCTCATTCAACAGAAGTTAAACAGATTTGCATCAATTGTGCTGGTCATATTTTTTAAAATGAGGTTGTTCGAACAACCCCAAACACCCCACACTCTCGTGGCTGCGCCACTGCTCTCTCTCTCTCTCTCTCTCTCTCTCTCTCTCTCTCTCTCTCTCTCTCTCTCTCTCTCTCTCTCTCTCTCTCTCTCTCTCTCAGTAGGCCTAGGCCTACACAGTTTACTCCGAAATGGAGGAAAAGTATTCGATGCCATTTTGGATATGACAAGAAACTCTTCACGTGACTTACAATATTAACATGGCCTAATCTCGAGTCCTTATTATTTACCAGAGGGTAAGGAATTTTTAACCCCTCCCAGACATATGCACCCTTTTGAAACGGCCATTTTAAAATCGAACTATTCATCAGAAAGTACGGACATTCATACTAGCTAGTAGCTAAGCAGGAGACTAAATGTCTTCTATAGCGACATTCTAATAATGCCGTTGGCATCAGTCGATGCTCGCTCCGAAGTAGCATTGTAGGCCCAATCCCGATTGTCTGATCCAAAATGTCAGTTCGAATTTCCGGTCCCGGTTATGGAGGACTTACGATAAACATTAGACCAGAGAAACCGTTAACACATTAAACCATTTCTAGGCCTATGCATTAAGCCTACAGACGATGAAAAACGAGACACTATACCTGCTACTCATTTGCCACTGACCTCTAGCGAGTGAAGGTGAAGACAACATAGGGCTCCTGTGGGTATCGAACCTACAACCTTCGGATCTCTATGTCAATTATTTTACCACTTTTCTAGCTTCTCGCCCAGCTTCATAAAACAAAAACAATTTAACAATAGTCATAAATTGTATACAAAAGCCACAAAATATCTGCAAAGATTAAGCGCTGTATACATTCACTAGATTTTACTTACTTACTTACTTACTTACTTACTTACTTACTTACTTGTGAAGTCTACTGGTGGTCTACTTTATTTACAAAGTGCCGAGTGTCAACAGAAAAAAGATGGCGTTGACGGCCGATTGGAATCCTTTGGGCGACGTATTTTTCAGGTTTTACGCGAGAAATCATAGACTTCTCCAGTTATTATAAGAATTTTCGCGTTATTTGCGTTTAATTAAGATGCTTTCGACAGAGAAGAATGTCTTCAATGTCTGTCGGCGAACACTTCCCAGTTACATCCGGTCATGTGATCTTGTGATGATTGTGTTATATAGTGCCCGTTTTCTGATGCCTTCTGTCCCGGGTCATTTTGTGTCCCTAAGAAGCAACCGTTGTTTAGATCTGTCATATTTATGCCATTAATATCTTTTTATAAGCATTTTGCATTGCAGCATGGTTTCAGGATCCTGATTCGACTGTTTATTGTTAGAATTTAGGTAGACATTTCATGTCCTCACTTGATTGTCTGCGGGATATTAATGCATTGAGTTTCACGTAGTTATTGGTCATTGTAACGGTTGTCGAAACTCGATCAGGGGCCATTCGCTCATATTCGTCTGGTGTCAAGGGTCCCTCGAAAAGAGGCAGAATATTTTAAATAAAATCCAATCCTCTTTCACCTATTGATCATTATTGCCCGATAGTTTGGACCGTCAGTGACTCAGAATGGACCATTGCGGAAAATGAATTTGAAACGTCACTCTCCCTTGGCATTGACATGCTTATTCCAATCTGAGGGCTGTTGTACAGGTCTGCTGTCATTGACTAATTTTGTTTTTAATTTGCAGGAAGTTTGACTTGTGTTCAATGCAATGGTCTGATCAAGTCGACCTTCAGAAGAGCATTGTTGCCGCTGCTCCATTTGGCGGACCAATCGGTATTAAATTTGAGAATTGTCTGAAGATTTAATTAATATCAAATTAAATAATCATTTCTTCAGTCTGCACTTGATGCTATATAAATTGATTGTAGTAGTAGTAGTAGTAGTAGTAGTAGTAGTAGTAGTAGTAGTAGTAGTAGTATTAGTAGTGTAGTAGTTAGTAGTAGTAGTACTAGTGTTTTATGTGCTTCACATTTGATTTGCAGCACTGATTCGAGATGAGGCGAGGGGCCAAAAGATCTCTGGCGTCACAAGTAAACCATTGATTCAGATCTTCACATCTGCTGGAAAAGAGCTCGCTGTCATTCGGGTTAGTTTCACTGAAGTCTGCGGTAAACTGGTTACTAGCGATAGGTTGATAACCCTATTTTCCTCTCCATTTTCTTCCTATCTATAATTGAGTTGAATGGGGTAAAGTTCATGGCTTTTGCATCTGCAGTCCCATTTGCTAATCAACTGACTAACATTTGGTCAAATCTATTTTTAAGATTTTAATTAAATATTCTGACAAACTTAAGCCATGATTAAATTGAGATATGAGAGGTGATTATATCTGATATCATACGGAAGTTATGATTGTTTTCATTTAAGTGGAACAGCGGCACCATCTTGAAACTCGGTTGGTCAAACAAGCTTGATCTTCTGTGCGTTCAGGAAGACGGAAGCGTTCTTATTTACAACATCTTCGGCGTTTACAAACGGACAATTACACTGGGTCAGGTGAGTTTGGTACTTACACCTGCGAATGGACTCCACTCAACAGTATTGCATTTTCTATTTACAATTTCATGCAGTTAAGTTTTCCAATATGTCTATTACTGTATGATACGATTTGTTTTTGTCGTATATCGTCAGGAAGCGCGAGACGTTCGCGTCATCCAGTGTCACATCTTCAACACTTCGAGTGGCACGACTGGCGCTGCTGTACTGACAAGTTCCTATCGAATTTTCATGGTCACTAACATTGACGAACCAAGAATTCGCCGTTTGGCCGAAGTTCCAGGTTACGTTGACGCAATTTATACTGAAGGTGTTGTGAATAGACTTGCTGCTGCTGCTGCTGCTGCTGATGATGATGATGATGATGATGATGATGATGATGATGATGATTGCGATAAAGTGACACTGAAAAAAATGCTTAAGGAAGAATGGTTTATTATAAACAGGGCAGTCAAGGAGGGCTGATGCACCCTATAAAAATCACTGTCGGGGTGCCCCATGAAAATTGAGAATGTAGAAAATGGTCGTGAATGAAATATTTGTCTAGTCTGCCAGAAGTTTGGTTTGTCTCGTGAATATATTTGACTTGTTCAAATTTTCTAGGAATATTTGAATCTTGATTGATGTAAGTTGATATAATATTGATAAAATAGCACAGTTCCTCTAGTTTTTGGCCCCCATTTGTGCAAGGTTTCTAGGGTGCACTGCCCCAGTATTGAAGTCAGCTGTTTCAAGCTTTTTGCATTATGTTTTGTTCTTGGGATTAATTTTGTGTGAAGTTCTCAGAACATTTCTTTTATTTTGGGTGATTTTTCCGTTCAGGCGCTGAAATTCCTCCGAGCTGTTGGTCTGTCGTCAGTCTTCAACAATCGACTCACGTTCTTTTGGCAAAAGAAGCGAAATTGTATCTTCTCGATCATGAGCTACATTGTGAAGAGCAGGTCAGTGGAGAACATTTGCCATCAGAAGCATTACATTGAACTCTTTACAGACCCTGTAGAAGAATTACATTGAACTATTTACAGACCCCGTACAGATTGTCTTTGATTACATTGAACTATTTACAGACCCCGTACAGATTGTCTTTGATTACATTGAACTATTTACAGACCCCGTACAGATTGTGTGATTAGAATCTCTTCACAGCAATTCATTACGTAAAATTTTCTTGTGATCCTGTGATAGAGGAAATTATTTACACTGTGCTGTTTTATTGGTGTGTTTTGTTGACTTAATCTGATGCTCTGCCTCTGTGGAAAGCAGATTGTATAGACTGTTCTCTCGTTCATTTGTTTTCAGGTAGTTCCTATTACTTCACCGGTTGATTCTTATATCGAAATGGCCGTTTCATTCAACAACAAATACCTTGCTTTGTTCTGCAGTTCTGGGATATTGTGGATCGGATCTTCATGCCTTCAGGTATATTATTCCAAGATCTACATGCCAAAATTCAGATCTATTTTAGATTGACACACACACACACACACACATCCCACACACATCCTTGATCCATGAACTATATACACTTGATAAATATAGGTACAAAGTGATATATATATATATATATATATATATATATATATATACTATATATATATATATACTGGTGATTATTCAGATGTTGTATTGTGTATTTAATTTAGAATTGTTGCCAACTAAGTTGCATCTAATTGGCAAAATTATTTTTTCCATGTTAGAAAATCTACTGCGAATTTGACACAAAATGTCAGAAGAGGCCGCAGCAGCTTGCCTGGTGAGTTGTCTCATTTGACAAACGTCTTAGGTGTGTAGCAATGGTGGATACAGGTGTGCATCATAGGTTAATACATTGGAAAAAATGAATGGTATTCACATGCCTGTAAAGTTTGGATTCAAGGCTGTTTTGTTTGTTAGCAAGCAAGAGGGATCAAAACTTAAGAATTTTGCGGAATGAGTTTGAGAATTTACGAAGTGAACCGTTTTAATAATCCCGGCTTTGCCTTTCATGTTTATTTTAATACAGAGTGCATTGCAAATATTGAAGTAATCTAATCTATTCAGAGCAGTATTAGCAACAAGTAAACTCTGTGAATTTCCAATGAAATTTCCTACCTTTTGGAATGTTTTTAATGGTTTTTATAAGGTGGTTGTTGTGTTTTGATCAGGTGTTCGACTGTCGCGGTCGTCGGATGTTGGGAGGATATTTTGCTAATGATTGGTCCAAAGAAGGACTGGATAAAATATCCTTTGTGTTATTTCACTGCATGATTAGATATTGGAGTGCTGTTTTTAGTCTACTTGTGGTTCAAATGAAATATGGGCTGAACGCCTGGACTTTCAACTGCTAAATACCACAGATATGATTTTCTGTCTATGCTTCTCACTCTAGATCCAAAGGATAATAATAGTACAATGAATCATTTGGGCATATACTCAGAATAATGTAACATTTCAATTGTATTCTTTGTCAATGGAAGCTGTTTGTGTTAATTGGTTTTGTTTTTTTTCTCTCATCTTTCTGACCATCAGTCCTTGATTTACTTTTGCCAACGTTGGTTTAAATGTCCAGATTTTTTATTTGTTGCCTCTAATTTTTTCCTTGTGGTTTTCTTTCTTGACGCGTTGGTTACATATACCTATGACAGCGCCGTACACCTCGTTCCCGAGATTGACGGAATGCGAATAATCAGCAACTCATCTCATGAATTTCTTCAACGGGTCCCAGGTACCATAGATATGAGAAATGTTATATTGTTAATTATTTTAAATTCTTGTCTTTTTTCTGTGCTTTACATTAATCGGTATTCATATTCAATCATAATATCTTTCAGATTACATTAACTGCTATTTACTAGAACAGTGTTGGTATTAAAGCAAGCAACCACAATCATTTTAATCTTATAGTAAAACTCATTTAATGTCATACTGTTCTTAATGTCTCTGATTTGTTTTAGCCCAATTTGCTATCAATGCTGTGAACTCAAATTCTATAAAATAACTTCCCTCTTTTTTGTAGCTCATGATTTTAACTGTAATCAATTTTTGTGTTTTCTTTTGCGTTATCGTAACTGAGTCATATGTGATATCAATCAATAAACTTCAATCAATAAACTTCAATTAATAGACTTCAATCAATGGACTTCTATGGCGCCACTATCATAATGCTTGGGGTATCAGCCAATGGTGCACCAAATCTAATCCGAAAATTAGAGAAATGCAAGATATTAGTGATGTGTTAATGTATTGCCGCTTTTGTTTTAGCTTGTGTGGAAGAAATTTACAAAATTGGTTCCATGTCAGAGGGCGCTATGCTCTTCGAAGCATCAAAAGAATTCCAGGTGAATGTTTAAAAATACATTTTATGATTTCTGAACTTATTGTAAGTAAGAGCTCTAGTTTGTAACTTTGTAATGTGTTCACGCAGATCGTTTGGACGAGTTACCACATTAATCAGTACATTGATAATAATAATAATAATAATAATAATAATAATAATAATAATAATAATAATAGAAATTAATTTCGCATTAAGTGTAAAGTTGTAGAACCGGTGAGTGTATTGTTTCCAGCGGGGAAGCCAGAAAGTGGATGAATACATTCGAATGATCAGAGACAAGTTGAGTCATGCGATGAATCAGTGCATCACTGCGGCTGGCCATGAATTCGACCCAGCCAATCAGAAGGCCCTGCTCCGGGTTCGTATCTCTCTTCATTCCCTGTTTCCCCATAGGCTCTTTAATCGTATATGGTTGCTATGGTAGCAACAGTTATATTTTGTGTACATCTTTTCTGTTGTCGTATATCTTCTTCTATTGTCCGTTTATTGATGTTCTTGTTTGTGTTCTTTCGCCAAAGGCTGCTTCCTTCGGCAAATGCTTTCTCGAGGATCAGAAATCGGACTTCTTTGTTCGAATGTGTCAGGAACTTCGTGTTTTGAATGCCGTTCGTAACAAGAATGTTGGCATTCTTCTTACCTACCAACAGTATCCTTTCCTAGCAAATGTGTAAAGGTTTACTGTGTCAACCCATATGACATGTGTGATTGTGACATGAGATTGGTATGCTTGAAAGTCATTCATTTAAAGGATTGACTTGTTTGATTTGCACTCTTTTTCTGAATGATGTCACGTAATTGAGTGAGTTTCTTGACCCTGTGGCGTAGACTTCAGCACCTGCAGATGCCAGTTCTTATCGACCGGTTGCTGCTACAGAAGCTCTACTGGTTGGCTATCCACGTCTGCCAATACCTCAAAATGCCTGACATAGAAGGTGCCAGCCGTGTCCTGGCGCATTGGGCCTGCGACAAAGTATGCACAACAGCATTTTCTGTACAAATTTGGAAGCTTTTTATATTTATATTTAAAATTTTACTGTTTGATCATTTTTCCAAGTGCATTATTTATATGAATACGTAATATTGTAGTTTTACTTTGAACAATAAGTTGATTAGATTATTTTTTGGAATATTAAAAAAAACTGTTTGACTGCAGTCTCTTCTAGCAAACACTGGTTCGTCTTTAGTTCCCAGTTCACAATAGTTTTCCTTCTAATTTTCTCTTTCCAGGTCCAGCAATCTGGAATCGAGGAGGAACAGCTCGCAAGAGCAATCGCAGAAAAACTCGGGGACACTCCCGGGGTTTCTTATTCAGATTGCCAACAAGGCAATCGAATGTGGCAAGGTGGACCTGGCAATTAGGGTACGATGCTGCCGCCCAGGTTTCTAGCTACTTGATTCAAATCTGCTTGGCTATATTGACTCGACTGATATAATTGTCTTAGTTTAGGACACTTGATACGTAACGTATTAGTGCTGAAGTAAGGACAGTGCTGTGGTTGTTTTTCACTCTGTAATGTAATGTAATCTTTCTGATGACAGTCTGAGTGGACATTCGAGATATCGTTTCTCAGCACTTCAAGCGTTGTGAACTCCTTTTTCTTAAAGTTAAAATTTGTTTGCTCTAATCTGTTGTCAATTTCAGTTGCTGGGCTGTGAACTGAAGGCTGCTGAACAGGTTCCGCTGTTGTTGAAAATGGGTCGCAATCAGCTCGCTCTGACGAAGGCAATCGAGAGCGGCGACACCGATCTAGGTAACGTTCTGTTCATTCGCCATAGAGTTGATCCATTTTGGTGTATTGGCCGACGACATTATTGTGCGTTTGAAAGTTACTACCAAGACGAGGGAACTGTTGGTCTAGGTTGCTGAGTGATTTGCAGGCATGAATGGTACTGTCTGAATAGAGAGGAATAAGTTAATTGTTGTTTTATTATGACCTATAGTTTTTTTCAATTTGTTGGGCTGCAGAACTTAATATGTTGTTGTTTTTGTTGTTTTTGATAATTAATTAAATGAGTTATTGTTTTGATTTTTTTTCGCAGTCTACACCATTCTTCTTAATCTACAGGAGAGAATGCCTCGTGGAGAGTTCCTCATGTCCATTCGTACAGTACCTGTTGCTTGTTCACTCTACTTGCAGGTACATATGTTCAATCATTTGGATATGAATTTTGACGCGGTTCCAGTTTTGAATCGCGTGAATTAGTTTTGAATTGGAATGTTTTTGTTTTTGGTGAATTGTGTAGTAGGCCATTGGAGTTCACCCTTTTTTATAATTTAAAGGAGAGATAAAAATTGTTTGGTTTGAATTCTGAGCAGTTTTGTCGGGAGCACAATCGGCCGATGTTGCTCGAGCTCTACTACCAGGAGGACAATTTCCAGGAGGAGGGAAACGCACGGATTGCGGACAGCTACGAGGATGAGGTGGGTGGGGATTCTGCGGCTGTGAAACTGCTTGATTTTGGAATCCACTTTCACTGGAATCTACTTGATCTCCATCTAACTGAACCCTCAGCAAATTCTCATGAAATATCAAAAAGACTTCTATAGGGCCTTTGTTGTAATGCATTTAGCATTGACTGGAGGTCGCTTAGAAGTGAAAATTGTAGTTGGAAATCTTGTTGGTGATAGTTTGTGGTAGGATATCCACAGACCGGTCTAATAGTGGCTGGTTCTCGATATGGGGGGGGGAGGGGTATTTAAAAAAGAAATGTGCCAGTGATATAATCTAATTTTGTCTATTCTGTCATTGTTGTGATGTAGTAGTGGACATTAGGTATTTTTAATTTTTATGGTTGAATAAAACGTTTAGTTTTGCAAAAATTCTTTGGTTTAATCTTGGCTTACGCTTAAGGCAAACGATTAAGACGTTCGATTTGATTAGATAACTGTCGACTGCTTTTCGGCTGATAAATAACGAGTTGTGTTATTATGATTTTCAGGTATTTTGCAGTTGCTTGTTGAGTAATATTCAGCTTGTGATATACTACTTGTTTACTTATTGTTGATTTGTGCTATCTTTTTCTGGCAGCGTTTTGAGACTCGAGTGAGCAAGTTGGTTGCAACGCAGGATGCATTCAACAAAGCAAAGAATGAATGCGCTACCAAGGTCTGCACTGTGCTGAATACCGCTGCTTTGTTTCCCGGGAATTTCTGTACTAACTATTACTGGTTTCTTTTCAATTCAATACTAATACTAATCAATTATTACTTTTAGTTTTAATGGATGCTTAACTACTGTCCATGTTACATGTGTTGTTGTATATTGAAATTTTGTATAGTGTTAGACATCTATTTTCCATTCATTTTAATATGGTTTCCGTAGGTGGTCGATCAGTTGTTTGATTGATCAATCAACGCGTTTTGATTGAGCTGTCGTCCGATAAATCTATTGCAGTTTTTTTTTCTCAGTTGACAGAAGAACAAATTCGACTGATGAGACTTCAGCGAAAGCTGGAGGAGGAAACGAACAAGCCATTCCTCGACCTGTCGCTGCACGAGACAATGTACAAACTGATCGTGGAGAACAACCAGAAGGGGGTCGAACAGCTGCGCAAAGACTTCAAAGTACCCGATCGCCGGTACAATACGCCTCTCTTGGTCGAATAATACGATTCTATATTTGCAAGTTTATGTTTCCATCTATTGTTGCTCTGATTTCATCACTCGTTTATTTATTTCACTCATTTTTTCTTCTATCATGTTCAAACCCTCGGTGGTAATTAATATTTGTCTGAATATTTGGTTACTCAATCTATTATTAGCTTGGGTCTAATATGGCAGATGATTTGGAAATATGGTAAAGTTAATTTTTGCATACATTTAACTAATTAACGGTATTTTTTTATATGCTACAAATAATAATAATCATCATCATCATCATCATTTTTATAATAATCATTATACCATAGTTTGCAGTGAATTTATGTTGATTTCAAGATATTTCTGATATTATGATGCAGTTATTTTGTCAGTTTCTTGTGACATTCTGACATTTGTAGTTTCTGGTGGATGAAGATCCTTGCTCTGTCTGAAACGGGCGATTGGAATGAACTGGATCGTTTCTCGAAGAGCAAGAAGTCTCCGATTGGCTATGAGGTCACCAACCAGTACTCTAGTTAATACTACTTATTTTTCATGGTACACTAGCTACTAGTGTTGTAAATCTAGCAAGAGTACACACTTGCACCACTTGCACATTGACAGATTTTGACACCCATGTCTTGTGAACTTTCATGATTCTTGTACTGATATCACTTGGCAATCCACAGCTTTTGATCTGAACCATATGTTTTGCTTACTTGATATTGTTTTTAATTTCTAAAGCGTAGTTCAGAGTGTGTGATTGTTGCTCTTGTGTTGTTGTTGTTGTTGTTGTTGTTACTGCATATGTTGCTTTCATTTCTTTTCTCACGTATCTCTGTTTTAGCCATTTGTTGAAGTCTGCGTAAAGAATCGAAATATGGAGGAAGCGCAGAAGTACATGAGCAGGGTAACACCTGAGAATTTGGTCCGATGTTACGTCAAACTTGGGTAGGGTTTTGTTTTTATACTGCCTTCTCTCTCTTGCTCTCTGTCAGTCTGTCTGTCTGAACATTAATATTGAAATGAAGGAAAGCAAAGATGTTCATTTCCTTTTCTATTTCTTCAGTATAATTAATTGGTGTTGCAGAATATTGATTCTTTTTGGTTGATTAAATAACTGTTTGATTTCAGGAAACTAGAACAGGCCGCAGAATCGGCGTTCCAGAGCAAAAATGCGGAAGACTTGAACTTCGTCATCTCCAAATGTCCTCCTTCAAATCGCGCTCTGTTCGAAAAGATGCAGACAATGCGAAATCAGCTCGGCGCCAAATAAGGGACGATTTACTCTGGAAACTCCCTCCCGTGGATGTAAAAAAGTTAGTGGCAAACCCCTAACAGTTTGCCGTAACCAACGGGTGCACGTCGAGCTGCACTGACAGCGTAGAGTTGATTCTCATTTGTATGTAATTATTTAATTGGATGGAAGGCTCCTTTATTCCCAAGCATTGAGTCGACTCGATGACAGATTGTATATAATCTTTCAGTTAAGAATGGAATATTTTTTGCACTCTGGGCTTTATGGACTGATTTTCAGTCGACTTTAATTTCCTGCCATCTTGGTTGCTTCTTTGTATTTCTTAGTCTTTGGAATCTTTTTCTTTTGAACAATTCCTTTCAAATATAGATCTTGACATTTTCTTGCAATTTCAAGAACTCCAGAATTACTAACTTTCTTAAATAACAAATGATTTCTGTTTAATGATGCTCATATTTTGACCCCTTCATCATTTTTTCCCTTCCTAGAAATAGTAGATTGCAATTATCAACACCCGTCTTCTTGTAAAGATTATGGTTCATTGGCATCTAACCCCCTGATATTGTGAAAAATAAATTGTCATCTAAAAGTGTTCCAACTTTCATTAAAACAAACCAAACCGGCTCCACTTTAATTTTATTTCGCCCCCCCCCACCCCTCCTATCGCTGATAGGAGAGGAAGATGCCCCAAAAAGAGTTTTTAACTCATGGAAAGATCACAGCAAAATCGTTTATCCACAATAAATATAGTGGAGTAGCCATGGTTCCAGATTAGGGGCACATCAACATTTTCTGGTAGAAAGTCTGTGCCGAGCAAAAAAGAGAAACCTCGTCAGTTCTTTGACTGCTACCTAGTACCTACCCATCCCCCACCCCCATTTATTTTCAACGCTACGCAAATCCCACGACCGAAATCGGTCCGGATAGGGTGCCCGATCTCCCTTTGGCTACGCCAATGAATACAATTCACATGATTTTCACCCTTTGAAGCATTCAGCCTATGGGCGCCGATATATAATGTCGATTGATGCTTAGTTAGGATAATAATGATTAAAATCAGTGATTGGCTATATATGGGAGAGCTAGCTGTTGGTTGGGGGGAGAGGGAATCCTGTAGCGTCTTAGAATTCGTCTGCCTGTAAATCTTCGATCTTATCGATGAGGTTTTCATCGATGTTGTTTCCACTCCGGGCGTAGACCGTCCGGACGTTGTTTCTCGATCTCATCAGCTCCAGTATCCGCTGTCCGCCGGCGTTCCCAATCCCGTTTCCTTCCAGGTCGACGCAACGAACGGTCCGGTTGTGGACGAGGCCGACGATGACGGCCGCCGTGCCCCTGTCCCCGAGGGCGTTGTGGTGCAGCTCGACGGCGTCCAGCTGGTCGTTACGGCCGAGGGCCTCGCCCACCTCCATCCATCCGTCGACTCCCACCGATCCGTTCCCGGTTATGCTGATCGTCTTCAGACCGACGTTGGCCCCGATGAGGCGGGCGAGGCTGCTGGCACCGGCGTCCGTCATGTCGCAGGCCCCGACGTCCAGCGCCTGGAGAGACAGACTCCCCCGCTGCTGCTGCTGCTGTTGCTGCTGCTCGTCTCCGTCGGTCGAGGAAATTTCGTCGGAGGCAAGATTCAGAATCTCGGAAACGAGAGCTTCTAGTCCAGCGTCACCCAAAGGATTCTCGTGTATTCTAGGCATTAAATGCATTAGGTCTAATAGTTTGGGTATTTTTTCGAAATTTGAGCGAAAATTTGTGGTGTCGTTTTCTTGAAGCCCAGTTGATCTAATCTGGACCCGTATTTTGGATATCTATCACTTTAAAGGGTTTTAATCTATACAATGTATAGCCACCATTATTATAATTGCCAATATAGACACATTAATACGGTGGAAAGTGACGGATTTTTCTTCTTCTGACAAGTGGGCTTGAGGGTTCTAAAGCGAGAGGTGAGCAATATATCGAAAAATTTTTGGGGTATTTTTTCATGACTATAGTCCAGGGTAAAATTTGAGCGAAAATTTGTGATGTCGTAGGGCTTTCATATTTGCACCGATTGAAGCCCAGTTATGCCTACAAAGAATCTGGACCCGTATTTTGGATATCTATCACTTTAAAGGGTTTTTTTAATCTATAAAAACTATAGCCACCATTATTATAATTGCCAATATAGACACATTAATACGGTGGAAAGTGACGGATTTTTCTAGTCTTCTGACATCAGTGGGGGGCGCTTGAGGGTTCTAAAGCGAGAGGTGAGCAATATATCGACATGAATTTTTGGGTCGCCCGAAAATTTTTCATGGACTATAGTCCAGGGTATTTTTTCAAAATTTGAGCGAAAATTTGTGGTGTCGTAGGGCTTTCATATTTGCACCGATTGAAGCCCAGTTGATGCCTACAAAGAATCTGGACCCGTATTTTGGATATCTATCACTTTAAAGGGTTTTTAATCTATAAAATGTATAGCCACCATTATTATAATTGCCAATATAGACACATTAATACGGTGGAAAGTGACGGATTTTTCTAGTCTTCTGACATCAGTGGGTGCGCTTGAGGGTTCTAAAGCTAAATGTGAGCAATATATCGACATGAATTTTTGGGTCGCCCGAAAATTTTTCATGGGCTATAGTCCAGGGTATTTTTTCAAAATTTGAGCGAAAATTTGTGGTGTCGTAGGGCTTTCATATTTGCACCGATTGAAGCCCAGTTGATGCCTACATAGAATCTGGACCCGCATTTTGGATATCTATCACTTTAAAGGGTTTTTTTAATCTATAAAAACTATAGCCACCATTATTATAATTGCCAATATAGACACATTAATACGGTGGAAAGTGACGGATTTTTCTAGTCTTCTGACATCAGTGGGGGGCGCTTGAGGGTTCTAAAGCGAGAGGTGAGCAATATATCGACATGAATTTTTGGGTCGCCCGAAAATTTTTCATGGACTATAGTCCAGGGTATTTTTTCAAAATTTGAGCGAAAATTTGTGGTGTCGTAGGGCTTTCATATTTGCACCGATTGAAGCCCAGTTGATGCCTACAAAGAATCTGGACCCGTATTTTGGATATCTATCACTTTAAAGGGTTTTTTTAATCTATAAAAACTATAGCCACCATTATTATAATTGCCAATATAGACACATTAATACGGTGGAAAGTGACGGATTTTTCTAGTCTTCTGACATCAGTGGGGGGCGCTTGAGGGTTCTAAAGCGAGAGGTGAGCAATATATCGACATGAATTTTTGGGTCGCCCGAAAATTTTTCATGGACTATAGTCCAGGGTATTTTTTCAAAATTTGAGCGAAAATTTGTGGTGTCGTAGGGCTTTCATATTTGCACCGATTGAAGCCCAGTTGATGCCTACAAAGAATCTGGACCCGTATTTTGGATATCTATCACTTTAAAGGGTTTTTTAATCTATACAATGTATAGCCACCATTATTATAATTGCCGATATAGACACATTAATACGGCGGAAAGTGACGGATTTTTCTAGTCCTCTGACATCAGTGCGGTGCGCTTGAGGGTTCTAAAGCTAAATGTGAGCAATATATCGACATGAATTTTTGGGTCGCCCGAAAATTTTTCATGGTCTATAGTCCAGGGTATTTTTTCAAAATTTGAGCGAAAATTTGTGGTGTCGTAGGGCTTTCATATTTGCACCGATTGAAGCCCAGTTGATGCCTACAAAGAATCTGGACCCGCATTTTGGATATCTATCACTTTAAAGGGTTTTTTTAATCTATAAAAACTATAGCCACCATTATTATAATTGCCAATATAGACACATTAATACGGTGGAAAGTGACGGATTTTTCTAGTCCTCTGACATCAGTGCGGTGCGCTTGAGGGTTCTAAAGCGAAAGGTGAGCAATATATCGACATGAATTTTTGGGTCGCCCGAAAATTTTTCATGGGTCCAGGGTATTTTTTCAAAATTTGAGCGAAAATTTGTGGTGTCGTAGGGCTTTCATATTTGCACCGATTGAAGCCCAGTTGATGCCTACAAAGAATCTGGACCCGTATTTTGGATATCTATCAAGTTAAAGGGTTTTTTAATCTAGGCGTAGATTATGGAAATCCATTGTGGTTTGGGAAATATTGCGGGTGTTAACACTAATGTCTTACACGTCAAAAAATCTTTTATAAAATTCGAAAGAACGTTTATTTCTAAGAATTTGAATCTAACGTCACTCACATCCGATGAGAATGAAGAACTCTCTACCCCAAAAAACCCTAATAACTGGAGAGAAATGTTGTACGGTCAAACGATCAACCTCTGCTAGAACGAATGTGCTACAATCTAAAAGCATCTAGGCTTGGGCCTTGGAAGCTAGAACGAATCTAGGAGACCATGCATATGAAATATACGCTAATATTGTCTGTATACAGTAACTAACGCAAGACTTTCGAGCAGCGGACAGTGCCTGAGAATTGAGTTGACGTGCACGACACCGGTGGCAGTTATGCGATTACAGTTGAGATTGAGGTATTTGAGATGGGGGCAGTTGCGGAGGGCTGTGGCCAGTTCCTCTGCATCGGCGTCCGTTAGACCGGCTCCTCGTAACATCACGGACTTCAGGTTCGGACAGGTCTGAATAAACTGCGTCACTTTGTCTACCTACGAACAACGAGATGGCGAAAACCAAAGCAACCAAATTATGAAACAAGCATCGGCTCCCGCACAGTAGGGCAAGAGGGGGGCCACTTGCCTCCACCTGGAATATGCAAATGCCAATATTTCACAGCGAAATTTGAAAACCTTGTTAAAATATTAACCGTGACCATTGTGTTAAAATGTGTTTCGCCACCGCCTCCTGGAAAAATATCTGTGGGCGCCCATGGAAATTAGTACGATAATTTAGTAGGCCTATCGTTCGCGTACGAGATCTTCTATAGATTTCAGCCAGATTCTGCAGCGGCGCAGCCAGGGTGTTCCGAAATAGTGGGGAGGGGGGCACATCGACATTTTGGGCATATAAGTTTCCGACGAGTAAAAAACATTTGTCGTCAAGTAGACTCTCATAGGCCGACATAAATTCACGTATTCGCTTCAATCGTGCTATCTTGCTATCTACCTTGAACCCCCCCCCCATTTTTCAACGATTCTGCACAAATCTCACGACCGGTCCCAACAGAATAGTGCGCCGCGCCATCCGTGGCAACATCAGTGAGATGCTGTCAAAATATTAATTTGAGGAATATGTTGATTACGCATTAAAAGATTAAGTTAATTGAATTCGAGAAATTGATCAGAAGTTCAGAAAATTTGAATTATTGATGATAAGTTCTAGAGAAGGGCTTTTGCAATTATTATTGATGTTTTTCTGTTTGCCTCGTTCTTCGTCAATTCGATGCCACAAAGCTCCAATTCCTTTCCGTTGCAGACCATACTCAGGTCGAGCGACTTTCTTTCCACTGAAATATTGAAACATAGAGGCCTATTCCGTAAGCAGCTTAATCGGTGGCGTGGCGTGACTTTTGAGGGGCCCGGGGGGCATCCTTGATATGGGGCCCCCAATGGCTGACGGGCAAAAACACTTTCGGGGCCCCCTATCCCGGGGCCCGGGGGCTTTCTGCAAAGTGCCCCCCTCACGTTACGTCACTGAGCTGAATTATTATTATCTCTGGTATATTATTTTCATCTTAAGTTTCTAAACTTACGCGCTTAACCCTCGAAATCACACAAAATCCACGATTCAACCACTCTAATGACCTTGGACTAAAGGAATCAGCCATCCAAACCTATATTTAGGCAGAAAATTTCCCCGTTTAACTGGTGATTTTTTGAAAATTGGGCCTGGCTCTTGCGTGATTGTTTTGGTGCTTGTATGCATTATGAAGTGACGCCATAGAAGTTTAAGGTTAGATTAGAAGATGTACAGCGCCATTTTCCATCAGTACCTGGCTGAGGCAGTGGAGGTTCATCTTCATCTTCTTGCGGTTTCTTCATCCACTTGTTTTTCCACTTCCTGTGCTCGGATCACTTCTTCCGTCTCTGGTCGTCGACTCTCCTCTTCTCCATCGACCGGCTGTTTCTTTTCTTCGATTGGTTCTTCTGTCTGTCCCTCTGTCCGTGTTTCTACTTTCTTCCTGTCTGTCCTCTTCGCCCACTGACTGTCTGCTTGCTGCTGCGTCGTCGTCGTCTGGTGCCTCTGTGGTTTCGTCGCCTCCTGTCTGATCTTTCCCTTTGTGTTGTTGTTGTTGTTGTTGTTGTTTTTCCTGTTCTTCATCTGACGACTTGTTCTGTTCTTCGTCAAGCGGTTGACTCTTTTCCTCGTTTATCGTCAGTTTTCGTTCTTCATCTGCTCTGCTCTGTTCTTCGTCGTCTGGTCTCCTCTCTCCTTCGTCGATTTCTTCATTTGATGTCTTCTGATCTTCGTCAATACTTGACATCACTTTCTCGTTCCTGTCCATCAGTTCTCCTCCTCCTCCTCCTCCTCCTCCTCCTCCTCCTCCTCCTCCTTCGTTTGATTCCTCTTTCCCTACTTCGCCTGATCCTCCATTAGTTTCACTGCCATCTTCTAGTTTCGCAGTTTCGCTTTCTTGTTCCTTCTTCATTTCTTCATCCGGGTTTTCTTCGTTCGTTTTTCTGTTTCTTTATCGTCGTTCACTGTTCGCTTGTCCTGTTCTTCGTCGTTCGACTGAACAGCATGTTCGCCTTCTATGCGTTGTTGTGTCTCATGTTCATATTTCGTCTCGGTTCTGTCTTCGTCCGACTTCAGCGCATAGTCTTCATTCCGCTGAGCTATTCCTTCTTCTTCTTTTTCTTCTTCTTCTTCTTCTTCTTCTTCCTTTTTCTTTTTCTTCTTGTTCGTTTATCTTCTCCTTTGCTCCTACATTCGTTCGTAATTCGGAGTTTTTCTCTGTCGTCTGCTCATCTTGTTCGCTCAATGGCGCTTCTTTGACGTCTTCCGTCAAATTTCCTTCGTCTTTTTCCCTTCCGCTTTTTCCTCCTTTGATTCTTTCCCTCCTCCGTCAGTCGGTTGTTTTGCTTCGCTTATTTCCTCCCCCTTTCCCTCTTCTCCCTCCTCTTTGTCCTCCTGGTTCTGTACGACGACTTCTTTCTGTCCGATATCGTTGTCTATGTCTTGCAATCCTTCTTTATCTGGTGGCGATTTCATGTCTTCATTTATTAGCTCTTTATCTGATGGCTTATCGTCTTCGCCTTCCTCTTGCTCTTCTTCTCCGTCATTTTGCTGTTTATTTTCATCAAATGCCTGTCTGTCTCCTTGTCGTTCGCCTGTAAACTCCTTATCGTTCCCTTCGATGTAATAATTTTGCGTTCCTTCTTCTTCATATACTGACTGACCAGCGTCTTCGTCTCCTGGTCGTTTATCTTCTTTCATCTGCATTGTTCATCTTTTCCGTCTTGTTCGCTGGAATGCTGTTCCCCCATCTGCGGATTGTTTATCTTCCTCTGCGGATTGCTTATCTTCATTCATTGGCTTATACTCTCCTTCTTCACCTATTTCTTTAATCTCTTCTAGAGTTACTTCATCTGCTGGTTGCTTATCTTCTGACATAGCCGGCTGCTTATCTTCTGACACTGTTGGCTGCTTATCTTCTGACACTGTTGGCTGCTTATCTTCTGACACTGTTGGCTGTTTATCTTCTGACACTGTTGGCTGCTTATCTTCTGACACTGTTGGCTGCTTATCTTCTGACACTGTTGGCTGTTTATCTTCTGACACTGTTGGCTGTTTATCTTCTGACACTGTTGGCTGTTTATCTTCTGACACTGTTGGTTGCTTATCTTCTGACCCTGTTGGTTGCTTATCTTCTGACCCTGTTGGTTGCTTATCTTCTGACCCTGTTGGTTGCTTATCTTCTGACCCTGTTGGTTGCTTATCTTCTGACACTGTTGGCTGCTTATTGTCATCCTCTTCTTGTTTTACTTCTCGATTGTTCACTAATTGCGCTTCTTCTTTACCTACAGATTCTTGGTCATCTTTCTCGTCTGTCGCTTCTAATTCTTCTTTCGGTTTTTCGTCTTCTTCATCTGGCAGCTCTTGTTCTTTACCACTTGTTGGTGCTTTATCTTCATCAATCGGTTGTTTTTCTTTGTCAGGTGTTGCTAGTTTCTCTTCTTCGTCATTTTCTTCGCGTATTTCTTCTCTGTCGATTGGCTGATTAACGTTTTCATTTATTTCCACGTTTTGCTTTTCCATTTCATGTACTCGCTGTCTAAAATCTTCATCTACTTGCTTTTCTTCTTCATCCATCTGTTTGTCTTCATTTTCAGCTACTTGGTTTTCTTTTTCAAGGACTTCTTCTTTATCCTCTTCGCCTACCTGTTTGTCTTCTTTGTCTAATTGTTTTTCTTCTCCATCTACTTGTTCTTCTGTCTGATTTTCTTGCATCGCCTCCTCTGCGTCTACTTGTTTCTCTTCCTCTTTATCTACTTGGTTATCTCTTTTAGTTACTTCTTTCCCCTCTTCGTCTGCTTGTCTCTCTTCTTTGCTCACTTGTCTATCTACCTCGTCTACTTGTTTTTCTTCCTCGTCTACTTGTTTATCTACTTCGTCTACCTGTCTTTCTGTTTTGTCCACTTGCTTTTCTTGTCTTTCCTCGTCTTCTTGTAGTTTATCTTCTGCGTATATCTGTCGCTTTTCTTCATTTGCTTCTTGTCCTTCATCTTCGGCAAATTCCTGTCTTTCTCTCCCCGATGTTTCGTCATCGCCTTCTGTCATTTTATCGTTTGCATTTAGTGCACTGTTTGCTTCTTCGCTCGAAGGTTGTCGCATTGTTTCAACCAATATTTCTTTTTCTTCATATTCGCCCTCTTTTGGGTTTTCTTCTTCGCCGATTTCTTGGTTATCGTTATCAATATCTAATTCTCGTTTCTCTTCTTCATCTCTCGGCTGTCGTCGTCGTCGTCGTCGTCTTCATTCTCTGTTTCTCTTTCGTCTCCCGATTCCTTATATTCGGTGTCTTCTGATTTGCTGACGTCATCGTTCGCTCTTTGTTCCAGTTCTTCGCCGTTTGATTTCTTAATGGAATCTTCTGTTGGTCGAGGTTCTTCATTCTCGGCTTCCATCGTTTGTTGATTCGCCCCAGTAGCCTCGTTTTTGCCTTCTCCGTCGGAGTTCTGTTTCGATTTCTCGCCTTCTTCTGTCTGTTCACCGCCCGGGTTTGTTTGAAGTCCTTCTCCTTCTTTCTCTGCGTCTTTCTCTTCGGCTTCTTCGTCTTCTGCTGAGTTCCTGTCTTTGTCTTCGTCCATCCGTTCGGTCTTTTCTTCTTCTGAATTCCGCTTTGCGACACATAATCTCTGACTTTCGACCGCCCCCTCTGTTGGTCTTTCTCCCACCTTGTTAATTTCTTCGACATCCTCATTACCTCGACCTCCTAATTCTTCGTCTAAGACTCCATCTTCGTCTACCTGTAGATTTTCCATTTCGTTCCTGGATTCCGCTTCTCTTTTCCCCTCCGCGTCGACTGATTTCTCGCCCGTGGATAGTTTATCCAAACCATCTAACGGAAGACCGATTTCTTCCTCTGGATAATTCTCCTCCTTCTCCTCTTCTCCTCCTTCTCCTCCTTTTCGGGTGACGTCCTTTGATCGTCGGTGAAGTGGTAGACATCTCGGGTTTTATTTTCGTAGTTTTCATAAGAGTACGGTTTCCTGCCTTCGTCGTCTTCGTCGGAGACTGGTACCGGCTCCGCGAACGACGATGCTGGTTCTTGTTCGTGTTCTTCTTCTCTGTTTTCGGTCTTCTTCGATTCTGATCTTCCATCGCCAGGTCCTGCATCTTCGCGATTCGCGCCCGCATCGGTTGCCTCTCCGGTTGTAACGACCGCCGTCGAGGCCCGCGACATCTTGGCAACGTCGTCCCGTGGCTTCGCTCTTCCGGACTCGGCGGTCTTTGATCGTCTTAGTTGGGGTCCGACTGATGCAGTCTCAGCAGCAGCAGCAGCGCAGCGCTGTAGCTTTTCGTTGTTCTGTCGCTGACTTTTGAATCTGTGCTCTGACGACGATTTCCTGTTTCTTTGCTAATTTTAGACTTGGAAGCAGCTGTTCTTGCGTTGGAGGATAGATCACCGCTTTGTTTTGCGTCATCTACGGATTTTGTATCGCCATTGGCGTCGTTTGGTGCATTAACGATGTTTTTAGAACTTACAATGTCTGTGCAAACAGCAACGACATCTATGTCTTCGCTTTCTTCAGTTTCATCTTGTCTCTCGTATTTCCCTTTGACGTCAATGGCAGAAGACCTTGTGTTTGATTTGACAGCAGTTTCAGGTTCTTCAGAAGCTTCCATTTCTGGTCCTGAAATTGGTAAATTTCAAAATGTCGTTAAATTTTAAATGTCATAATTCGTTTAAATCAGATGCTTCGATTTTACCATGAAATAGTCTTCCACTCACCTTCCATTTCACTGTCGGCTTCTCTTTGCATTATTGTCTCAGGTGTCTGGCCTTCAAAATTGGCGTCGGGTTTACCGCTGTCGCTTTTAGCATCCGTCTGCAGTTGGATAAATCGCAATTCAGTAGAATCTACCGGATTCTGCGACCGATTCCCGTCTTCATCGCCAGTTTGTATTCGATGTTCGTTTTCCGGGGCATTTGATTCTAATTGCGTGGCTTTGCCGTCTCTGATATCGCCTGGATCAGCAGCAGCAGCAGCATCCACTTTGTCCAGTGCTTCAAGGTCACGGATTTCATCGGAGACTGTCTCGTCCATTTTTCTTCCATCGCCAGCTTCTTTGCTTGATCCGTTATCCTTTGACCGTTTAAAGGCTAGGCCAATAGACAAGCGTACAGTGTATTTATTAAAATCATTATCTATTCTTCTTCTTTAATTCTGTGCAACTGAACGCTTTAAGATTATATGTGACATCAAAATACATCTTAATGGTCATTTTATATTAAAGTAAAGTATTACAGATGCGAATACACACATGCGAATATACACACACATATATATATATATATATATATATATATATATCGTCGTATCGTCGCATACATACTTACTTTTATCGTTTGATATGAACGCGTTTTTGTTATCCTTAGTTTCCGTTTGAAGTTTCATCTTCGTTGACGTCACAGGAGTTCGGTTGAATCTTGTATTCGTTGCTGTCTTTGGTTCTGCTGTTTCTTGGCGTTGTTCTGGTTCCCTGTTGTCCTGCGTTCTGTTTCGCTTTCGTTTTCTTGACCTAGACTGACGTCTTTCGGTTTCGAATTCGCCGTTCCTTTCTCTCTCGTCACATCTATACGAGAATTCAGCAAACAGCACTGATGAGAGATGGAATAGAGTTGACTTCTATAGCGCCGTCTTAGTAATGCGCTCACGCCGGAGAATTGAAATGTTGTCTTTTCTGTATTTTTGCTGAAACTTTTGCTGCCCCAAAAGGTTCTATCTTGAAACAAGCTTTATAGTATGAGTTCGAAAGTCGATTAAACTTTTTGTGAATACTTTAAATACATTTAGGCGAGAAATATTTCTTCGATTTTCCTCTATTTAAGACAATAAACAGCCATTTAGCATTTCGAATATAAGAAAGATTAATCTGATTTTTCGGGCCACCCAATTTTAGAAAGTGCTGTCCGAAGACTTGCATACCTGTAGCAAGGTACTCCGCCTTCAACGGCAACTATTCCGAAATGGCCGAGTTTCCCGCCCAAACGTACACCTGTGACAGGTCGGCATTCACAACAGGTGCTCAGACGACAGTCCTGGCGACCGTTGACGTAGATGGTCAGGCTGAACGGATAGCCGCGATGACGTTGAGATATGAACTGAAACTCCGCTGCAGATTTTATTTTTAAAAAAACAGCAAAACACTTAACAACAATAATTGCCCAACTGTCTATTATATTTTTAAAAATCCGACACAGCAAGCCTACAGTGGAACTTCGTTATAACGTACTTAGCGGGTCTGTAAAATTTAATACGTTATATCCGAGGTGCGTTGTATCCAATATCATACAATAGGGTAGCGCATTACACGGGACCGTACATTGCGGTACGCTATGACCGAGAATACGTTCGTTATAAACGAGTCCGTTATAACGAAGTTCTACTGTAGTTTAATTGGCCCGAACAATGGGCACATTGGCGCCTACAAGCAAAACCCACAACAATGACGATGGTTATTTATTTATTTATTATTATTATTATTATTATTATTATTATTATTATTAGTAGTAGTAGTAGTAGTAGTAGTAGTAGTAGTAGTAGTGAACTTCTATAGCGCCATCCTAGGTAATGCACTTGGCATCAGTCAATGGTCGCTCCTTCGTTCGAATCAGATCCAAAAGTCCGTTCGATTTTCCGGTCTCGGTTATGAATTTTGATATTGTTGCTGTTCTTACTTACTTCCCGGGGCGATGCTACCTCGATAGACGACCACCGTGTTGCCGCCGCAGTGTTGTTGTTCTATCATGACGTCATCTCTTACGTCGAGCCACGTCTGGTTGAGTGTCACGTGACTGCCATAGTAACGCATGCAGACGACACTCTGCGTCTGCGTCTGCGTCTGGGGCTTATCGTGATGCGACGGTCTCTGGACAGGCGCCATGGACAACGCTGCCGATCCAATACCCTAACACAAAGACATCCATTGGGATATATATAATTATATATATATATATATATATATATATATATATACGCGATGGGAGTCCATCTTCCGTGAATAGGAATCCAACTTAAGTACATTGAATTAAGTATAATAATAATAATAATAATAATAATAATAATAATAATAATAATAATAATAATAATGTGTTTAATAATAAGAAACCCATAAAAGTATGACAAACAGATCATCATTTGGAATGACTCACGAGAGTATGCCCCCCCATTCTGTCTGGGGCCAATGTGGATTCCCGCGCATAACCGTTGGGGAATTTGGCGGAAAACCTGGCTTTATTTGCGCTTCAGAGGCTTTTTAAACCCGTGACTTTTGGAAAAACCAGATCCCCCCCCAATTTCCGGAACCCTGGCTACGCCACTGTTTTTGAGGACAGATGTCTGATTTGACGAAAGCACCTGATTGGCGTAAATCGGTCGACCGTTCCGTTTCGGCGATTCCCTGTTTACCCGGTAGAGGGCGGAACTATTCGGTCGGAATTTCGACGCGACGAGCGTCATGTCAGGTGGCATTGGCAGCGGCCACAGGTATGGAGAGATGCCGATCCAGCGGTCGAACTTCGAGGAACATGTCAGGTCGTTTAGACCTTTGGAAGCACCTGAATCAAACTGACACCAAACTCGCCAAACTCACCTGCACATATATATATATATATATATATATATATATATGCATATATATATATAGGAATTATATATATATATATATATATATATATAACAATATATATATATAGTATATGAATTAACACATATGTCCTATGTTATTTGAATGTCTTATAGGCTTACGCCAGTCATCGTTGGATTCGCATCGGATCGATTTCTTGTTCTCGATTTCGTTGGATCTGAACTCTTTGCCAAACGATCGTCTTCCACCTAAATATTTAAACAATGCGGCGCCACGTGACATACGCGTACTATACGTCGTTTAAAAGGCAGCGCCATATAAAAACATTACACCCCTCCCCCGTTAAGTGCAACAGTACTAAAACTGGGGAAACCCTCCATATTTCACTGGATGTTAGTTAACTTAATTAATTCAGTGCAGAAGTGCTCACCCAATACATCCAAATACTCCAAAAATACTCCCAAATGCATGTGATAGTGTCTTGAAAAGAATCAGGGTTATTTCTAGGATTATAAATTTTGGGGGTGTCGGTATATTTTGGGGGTCCATCCGAAAGAGCCTGACAAGCAAAGCAAAGATCATCACAAACTCAGAATTGCGCTAATAGTGCTGCCAGTACAGGAGTGTTCGGTCTCAAATTGTTAGATGCGGGGTCTTCCTGCCTGGAGTGAAGGTGATCCGGATATTCCTGAAATGAATGTTTAATTGTGTATTGTCGATTATTTTTATACACCGGTCAATTTCGCCCAAAATCTTAGGCCTCGACTGGTCTGTGGGAAAAGCGACCCTAGAATCCCCCAAATTATAGATTCCCTGAGATTCTTCATCGTTAGATGCGGACGTCTTCCTGCCTGGAGTGAAGATGATCCGGATCGACTTTGTCTGGATGACGACGGAGCGCTCTGCGATCCGCCATTCTGTTTCGACGCCTTTCCAGGTCTTTGGATGCGACTGGAAGTGGAAAAAGCGACGGTAGAATCGGTTCATGTGACGCTAATCGGGCAGTTCCATTCTGCGCGGAAACAGAAAATATACTCATCCGCAACTTGATCGCATATTAGAGGGTTAGAGGGCAACAAATTATATATATATATATATATATATATATATATATATATATCAGAGGAAACCTTTCACTAGCCTATTATTTTTCCACTTTCCTTGACGCTCGGCCCTCAACAATGCACGGTGCCAAAGTGTCATTTACCCAATTAACCACCAGTTCCTAAGTACTTCCAAGTATCGATCCGCATACAACGGAAATCGGTAAACACTCGTGTGTGTGTGCGTGTGTGTGTGTGTGTGTGTGTACGTACGGCTGCGTGTATCGAAATACTTCATTACGTGACTGATGATGATTATTCGGCGTCTTGCAATATGCATGACGCCGCCGTGACATAAGGCATATAAACCTGGAAATCTAAGTCCTTGATGTTCCACAGGAGGGAGGGTGCCCCAAGCACCGCCTATGGTAGCTCCGATTTCTGAAATCTAATCTGAATTTCTTTCAGAACAGACCCTTATAACTGTTACCTTGAAGATTCGGAAAATAGAAGGAATAGAAATAATCGGGCTTTACTTTTTTAGACAGTAACTTTTGACATATATTGAAAAAGGTTTCTGGTATTTGTAAAACGTTCAACAGAATTCTCGACAATCTTTTAAACTTGAGTGATCGCAAATTCTTTGGTCAATTCTGTTATTGCGAGCAATCTAATTGCTAAACAGTTGACTATAGGTTCCGCCCTCTGCACGCCACTTGGTAGGTGTTTAGATATGCGAAAATTTCAGCGGAGTGACGAGGGGCACTTAAAATCAAAACACATTTTCCTTGTGTCCCCATCTTCATTACGTCAAAGCGTGCACGAATTGTCAACATTATTCGTCTCAATTTTATTCTACAGCGTTCGAAACGCAACATTCCTCTGCCATTTCAAACGACGCTTTCAAAATTCTATTCTCCATCATATAAGATTTCAACCGAGTATAATGTTTTGACACAAAGCAACTATTGCATATAATCCTAATCCCTCCATTTTAATGAACTAATCATGCTATAAAGTCTATAGGCCTAACGCCATTATAAAACGATGCCTATAAGCATCAGTCGTTGTCATAGAAAATATAATAATTAGGCCGATAGAATGGTGAAGATGGAGAGGCTGTCTGTTCGGCGGGATCTCCATTCGAAGACCGATTGGACAAACAGGAACAGTTTAGAACCTAATTTAAAAGGTGGATAAAGCGCTGGTTTCACGAAGGCAGGGAATTCCGGAGACTTTTGATTTGGAAACAACTAACCATAGTACAGTTGATAAGCCGTATGATTGTTCATTTTGTGGATAAAAGCATGAAATTTTGAACATTGACACTTCTTATAATTTTGTAACATTCTGTCCAGAGGCATTCGAATAAACTTAGAGGTAGGGGTACCGCTAGGGGTAGGGGTACCCCTAAGGGTGGGAGAATGGACATTTTTAAACTACAGAGAATGGTATTGGCAGACGTGTGAATGACTAGCACTTTTGACAGTGAAGTGAAGAGCACGTGCTAATCAAGTTCTTTTCAAAAATTAGGGCACTATCTTTTGTAGATCAAAAGTGCTTGGCATTCAGACTTTTGCCTGTGGTATTCTCTAATGCGTAAATTGGACATTTTTAAGAACATTTTTAAACTATAGAGAATGGTATTGGCAGAAGTGTGAATGGCTAGCACTTTTGACAGAGAAGTTAAGAGGACCTAGTAATGACATTTTTTCAAAAATTAGGGCACTATATCTTGTAGATCAAAAGTGCTTGGCATTCAGAATTTTTCCTGTGGTATTCTCTAATGCGTAAATAGGACATTTTAAAGGACATTTTTAAACTACAGAGAATGGTATTGGCAGACGTGTGAATGGCTAGCACTTTTGACAGAGAAGTTAAGAGGACCTAGTAATGACGTTTTTTTCAAAAATTAGGCCACTATCTCTTGTAGATCAAAAGTTCTTGGCTTTCAGACTTTTGCCTGTGGTTTTCTCTAATGCGTAAATTGGACATTTTAAAGGACATTTTTAAACTACAGAGAGTTTCGGAGGAAAAGCTAAATGAAATGATAATATTCATATCTGTACACTATATAAGCATAATTATTGCTTAGTATTGTTTATTTGGCACTGTATCGATTGTCATTTGTCTACGTACTGCAGCTCAAACGGATTTTTTTACAAATTATCAAGAAAATTTATGGTGCCAAATTGCATGGTAAAAGATAACAAAAACTTGTGCATCCTTTGGGAAAATTGTTCAGGGCCATATACCCTATAACTGTGCCAAGTGGCATGCTTTTATCCAGAAGTGAACGATTCTTGGCTTTTATGGACTTTAGCCACTGAACTACCACTGCCACTGCCACTGCCACTGCCACTGCCACTGACAGCACGAGTACGAGGGACATCAACAAAAGAGATTTCTGCCGAGCATCGAGTGTAATGGCTACAAAGTCGATAGCGAGTTGAGCCGTGTCTTAAGACAACTGGTTCTTTTGCAGAACAAGTTTTATAGAGGACAAAAATAATAATTATAAAATTGGTTCTCTGTGTGACGTTAACCAATGAAAGGACTATTGTTAGCCTACAGTAGGAGTCGGCATCTTTATAAAATAAGATTGAGGGGGTGCTAGGGTGCTAAATGTCATAATTTTCTATCAACACCCCGCAGAAAATGCCTGGCGACGCCAATTGTTTTAAGGATGGAATTATAAACGCATTATGCTTTTAGAAGCAGAATTTACGATGACTGTTTTGTCAGAAAACCTAACTTAGCGATGCAAATATCAACGTCTGCTTCTGCACTGTATCTCCAGGAGGGAAATTTGGTTCTGGATACGCGCCAAAATGTTTTTTTTTATTGACAATCACGGCGTTGCCAGATGATTAAACAGTTCAAAGAAATTGACGTAACTCATGAGAGAGAGAGAGAGAGAGAGAGAGAGAGAGAGAGAGAGAGAGAGAGAGAGAGAGAGAGAGAGACTGAAAAGCGCGGAGGAGGCGAATCAACAGAGTTCGAGCACGGTCTCCTTTCTTTTAATTAAATGCGTTAATCGAAACAGTCGATCGTTTCATCTCTTTACAAATCCTCTTCAGGCAGTTTCTTTCTTCGCCGCCATCTCGTTTGCGACTGATGCGTATGCACAGCCAACGGCCAACCCCGTCAAGTGTGGGATATAAAGATCATTAGCTGTCATAATACCTGTCATATCTTCGCCGGTTGTCATGGAAACCGTTCCCTACACCTATCGCCGCCGCCGCCGCCGTCGCAGTCGTAACAGGGCGCAATGTGATAGCAAATCGATAGATAGTCGTAACCAAGGTAGCCGCAGCAGTTCCAGGTTTGCCGCCTATCACCGCCTGGAAAAGGACTCCGCTAAGATGGGAGGAAAAATAGGCCATGTCTGTACTAATCCAGGGAATACTCCGCCACAGCGGCGGCAAAATCTTGGGCGGGGTGAAAAAATTATTGGCTTGTTTGAGTTGTTTCACTCCCCGTGGTGCCTGCGAGGTGAAAATTCAGCGGCACATTGCAATCAGTGGTTTTCACACAGGCTTACTTAGCCTCCTAAACCACTTAAAATCACATTATTATTATTATTATTATTATTATTATTATTATTATTATTATTATTATTAATCCATATCACCGACACCAAGTGACTCTAATGTGCATGCTGCTAAATTTCTGTGACATTGTGCAGAAGTGTGGCTCGTAGAAGAATTCTCAAGATCTTCCTACTGATTTCTATGATAGCCTATTTTACGGGTTTGAAAAAAGAAATTTAGTAGGGATAGAATTTGTGTTTTGAAAATAGGTTTATTACTGACTTAGCGAATGTCTTCCGAATTTCACAAGTCACAATCGCTTGAAATAGTAACACAGGTGACGTAATGGCCATTTTCTTGCATTAACTTCCCCTCTAAGTAGGCCTCGCCGCCTATGCTACAATCTAGATAGAAAGCTACCACAAACCCCAACCAATCAACAATCAAATAATCAATCAATTCGGGTTTCGAATTTAGGTCAACAATACAGTAAGATATCCTACCCAATGACGTCATCTACCTTGAGAGAGGGATATTGGATTCTTACCGATGTTCTGAATTCTTCTGTTGCGAAATCTCTGAACAGATAGAGTCGCTTCTTTCTTTCCTCTCTGATGGCATTCAAACGGTAGGTGGCCTCTGAAATAACCTCTCCATGGCGCGTAATCTGTCGACCAATCAGAACGTAACCGGTGTGTAAATTTATGTAGCGCAACCATTCATATAGCCGAGCATTCCCGCAAAAGTTAAATACATTGGTGACCAGAGGTGGATCCACGATGTCCCTCTGCAGGTCCGCCCCTGTTTGCCAGTCTATTTATTTTGGGGAAATCCAACCCAGATTTTTGTTAGATAATTTCTTCTAATCATAGCAGAAAGCTGGAAAGTTATAAGAGGAGGAATAAATGAGCGTCTTCTTTTTTTCCATTTCAGTTATTTTGAGAACGTGCATCAATCCATTTTGGAAGGGGCGGGACAAGGCAAAACGGGAACGAAAAACTAATCATTCCTCCTCGCCCGCCTCCCGCTGACTTCCTGGGTCTGCCCCTGATGGGAGCAATATAACGAAACAGTGGCGCAAATCTGTTACGAATATTATAATTCAACCTACTTTAAATTTAATCCCGATTCTAGAAAAATCTCTGGCCTATGTCTGTACATAGGCCCGACATTCGGTTTTGAGGAAGAGAGAGAGAGAGAGAGAGAGAGAGAGAGAGAGAGAGGGGAGCTGTTGATAAATCTGACTCTGATCGATTTTTCCGTCTCTGAGACAAGAAGTCTAGACCGGTCATTGACCTTCGTGTCTCGTTCAGTTGGCCAAGTGTTTTCGCGACCAACTGAATGGCTCCACGAATTCCTTATCAATTGATTTCCACATGAAAGTCCAATATCTCGTGAAGCTTTTTAAACTCATCGCATTCAAAACACCTCAGCCATCAGTTCACGTACTATTATTATAGCTAATAGTCATAGGCGGATTTAGAGTTTAATATTTGGATAGGCTAGCATGGGGGTCTGGGGGTGCCATCCAGCACGCGATAGACCTGGTGTTGATGGAAAAAACAATTTTTTTGTTTTGGTGGGATTAGTTGGGTAGGCTTAAGCCTACTCTAGCCTTTAATATGCTATGCCTATGCTAATAGCATTAATAGCAATGAGGTTTTATACTGTATATATACATGTGTATATATACATGTGTATATATATATATTATATATAGTTTTTTCTTCTCACCAGTCCGGCTCTCCTTAGGTGCTTCCTTCGCTGGTAATTGGCAAAATACCCGGTTAGATGTGGATCAGTCAGACTGTTATACGTCCCCATCATCCTTGCATCAAATTCAAATGAGGCTCATCATCATCATCGTCATTATCATAACTATACCTATTCATTGTTGTCATCAATAGTAACGTCTACTACTATTGCTTACTATTACTACTACTACTACTACTACTACTACTACTACTACTACTACTACTACTACTACTACTACTACTACTACTACTACTACTACTACTACTACTACTACTACTACTACTACTACTACTACTACTACTACTACTGCTACTACTACTACACTACTACTACTACTACTACTACTACTACTACTACTACTACTACTACTAGTAGTAGTACTACTTCATCGTTGTAAAAAGTCTTTTACCTGTCTTTTTTTATAGAGTTAGAAGTAAGATTCAGGTAGGGTCACTTGAAACTCATTTTGATCAACGCAAGGGTTCAATATACAAATCGAAAAAGTTTTTCCGCATACCCTCAAACCTCGTAAACTGTCATTTACTCCAAAGATCAAAATGTCTGCCTGAGGTCTGTTTTTTGTCCTAATGCACAGATCATCCCCTCCTCTGCCCCATGCGTGTTCTTCATAAGATTAATCAGGGAGTTGAACTTAGAATTAAAATACATCAGACCCGGCTAATGGACTTCTAGGGGGGCATTAGGCCTAGAGACGAGGTAACGTAATCTGCCGTGAAGCGCTCTTTACGTTCCCGTGACCAATGCATTATAACTGCTCTCAGACCCTCCGTAGCTTAGAGCCTTAGACCAACGGTCATTTACAATTCCAATGGAGGCCGTTAATTCGCAAATGAGTGCAACAGAATTTGGTTCGGATTCTTCTTTTACACTTCTCTGGCAAACTACGTTAGGTTTTCACTGCTACGAGGCAAAATTCTTTTGATATAATATCAGCATCTCTATACTACTTGTTTCAAACACACTTCGCTTCTTCGAAAATACTGAATTTAGCCAATCGACTAGCCTAGTAGCCTGTAATTCCTGGATTTTAAATCTAGGCGAAAAAAATACGAAAACCAGTGCCGTTCCAACATGTAACATGAAGTAAGCGCTATATAATCAGTATTCGATTTGCCAAAGTTTGGGGGTTTTCCTTCCTCCTCCTCCCCCCCCCCCAATCGGTCGGCAGCGAACTTCGGTGGAGGTGGAAATTTTGGGGTTTTGACCGCCGATCGCTCCACTGTGATGGTCAAATGTCCTTTTAATGTCTTAAATGGGCAAATGGAAAAGATCCGCGGTCGTGCAAGGGTTACAAGGGCCTAGAAGACTTCACAGTAGTTTCGATACAAGGTCCAACTGACTCACCTGAATCCTGAAAGTGTCTAACTGATCATAGGTCCTTCGCGGAGTTCGGATTCTTGCAAAACTCGAACCGGTGCTGAAAACTTTGTACAGATCGGATGAGCGATGAAATGCCCTGCAGCGACAGGTCGCCGAACAACGCAGAGAGACTCTGTTGCTGTGTCCCACTGCCGTTCGTTCTACTTATAGGCCTACGGCGATTGGATCAATACACGGCTCGCTCCATCCCTCTCCTGCCACCGATTATATATGGATGCCTAGCAGCCGCATAATTCAAAGCTCATTATCACGATCCCTATGCAACACGAAACCCTCGACGGCTAGATTATGTAACTGCATGAATATTCATGATCTCACTCGCTGTTCAATATTCATCATGTAGGCCTTTTCTGACTACTAGGCCTACTACTACTACTACTACTACTACTACTACTACTACTACTACTACTACTACTACTACTACTGCTACTGCTGCTACTGCTGCTGCTGCTGCTACTGCTGCTACTGCTGCTGCTGCTGCTGCTGCTGCTGCTGCTGCTGCTGCTGCTGCTGCTGCTGCTGCTGCTGCTGCTGCTGCTGCTGCTGCTGCTGCTGCTGCTGCTACTGCTGCTGCCACCACCACTGCCACTGCTGCTACTGCCACTACTGCTACTACTGCTACCACCACTACTACTACTACTACTACTACTACTACTACTATAATAATAATAATAATAATAATAATAATAATAATAATAATAATAATAATAATAATAATAATAATAATAATCAGTGCCGTTTTAAGGAGTTTGGGGACCTAGGCAGTTTAAAAACTAGACATTTTTGATTGTCAGAATTTTAGAGGAGAAAATCGGAAAATGAAGCACCAAAAAAACGGTGATGACCATTTTGTCGCCACCCGCCTGGGTCTCTGACACCCTATGTATCGCGGGGCCATAGGCACGTGGCTTAGGTCTAGTGTAAAAACGGCCATATAGACGATAGACAAGAAACAAGTTTTATAATTAAATCGCCGTGTGAGAGAAGCCAAGAAAGACCTTTCCAACAGTGAATGTATAGATATGTAATCATAGGCGGCGCACTCCTATCGGCCCCGTCGGCCCAGGCCGGGGTATTTTGAGTGACCCCGGCCCGCCATAGGTCGGGCCGGGGTACTATTTAGGAAGTAAGAACTGAAGAATTGCGATTCTTTAAATTGTTTGGTTAAATTTTCACTTCGAATTTCGAAAAAAGCCGCTGTCGCTGGAGGGCGAATGCTCTGCCGAATAGGGCTTTATAGTTGCAAGATCAGATAAGATCAGATAGGCATGTCATATTCTCATTTAACCAGAAGGCGTCAAACACGGCAGTCATAATCTTATTAGATTACATAGCTGCTGTCGCGGGAGGAGGAATGCACTGCCCAATAAGGCTTCATAGTAGAAAGATCAGATAAGATCAGGCAGGGGTCATATACACTTTTAACCCGAGGTGTCAAACGCAGCAGTAACGTACGTCTATAAGTTAACATTAGATTAAAAGACGGCGGAAGGCCCTTTGACGAACCAAGTGGGGAGACGGTGGGCGAAAAGGCGAAGGGCAGCAGAGGGCACCAGGGAAGCAGTAGAGGGCGTTAGAGTGTTTCACCGAGAGATGGTAGTCGGATTTGGGTCCCGATCGAAAGTGATCAGTTAGAGCTTCACCGTGTTTGCATAAATTGCGGAAAGCAATCTAACGACTTCAGGGATTGATTCAATCGTTCAACAGACAACAGAGCTTCGCCATCGACACAATGGACAAGTTTGTTGTTAAACGTCGTAAACTGAATGTCGAAGACCCTGAACAAACTGTAAGTACTTCGGATACAACATCTGCGCAAATTATTCCATAGTGATGAGTGTAGGACTAGGACTATGCTACGAAAAACTATAATCGTATAAATCTCAACACTAGACATGGTCACCCCCAAGATTTATGGGACTCCCCCGAGTTGTTTTTCGCCATAGTTTTCATCCTTCCCAATCCTATTGTATGGAGCCTTATTCTTGATTTTATTATCTTCTTGCTGACTGCCTGTGCTTTCAATGACACCTTCAACACATTTGAATGGCCCGACTCTTTCCATGTTTTTGTCCATTCATTGTAATATTCACGATTTTTGTATTCCCTTTCGTTGTGTTAATAAAAACATTTTATTTTTGTTTACAATTACAGTACACATGGACTACTGCCTTCTTACAAATGTGATGAAATAAAAGTGTTGCAGAATGAAAATGTTTAAAACCGTGCCAGTTCACCTTGTGAACATCTTACAGTCCCAGTGGCGTGCAGGGAGTTGTGGGCATACGGGGCCTAATCGATAAAAACTTTCTTAAAACGTTTCTTTTGTTATAAATCACAATTGAAAATGCATTTTGGCTATCTACTGTAAGTTAGTTAGGCACCTCGACCCTCAACGACCGCTGCCGTTAGCCTATATAGTAAACGGGCCGGGGTACTTTTTATTGTCTTCCGCCGCCTCTGTATGTAATGTAAAATCTAATTGATTTGAAGAAATTCTCCGACAAAATCCATTATCTACAAGGTTCGAAATAGAACACTACCAGCCATTTCATACTACACACTAACACCTGGCGAATATCTAACGGAATGCCTAGTAGGGAGATTGAGGGAAGAGCTGCGTATTAACCCCTTAACCGTGTATTTAACTGTAACTCAATGTAAAATGGACGGATATATCCGGGATTCCCAGTTAAGGGGTTAAGATATCTGGATCGTTATAGGCCTGCAACAGGTTTTATAGACATAAAAAACAAGCTTTATAATTAATTCGCTCTGTGAGAGAAGCCTATTGAAGGCCTGTTGAATAGAAGGTATATAGGCCCTAGATATGTAAAAATCTAATCGATTTGAAGAAATTCTCCGACAAAATCCACGTTTTCCTCTTGTTCCTTCTTCATTGCTTTAAACTTTGCAAAAATAATCAACAATATCTTTATTAATATCTATCTACATGGTTCGAAATAGAGCACCTCCCAGCCATTTCATACTACATAATAGCGCCAGAGACTGTACGGGTACGAAGGACATCAACTAAATGAAAGACCTGGCGAACATCTTGTGGAATGGCTATTGAATATTGCATGGCTGATCATTTACCTTTTCCATATAGCTATTTTTTAAAAAAGGCTGAGCGCCTAAGAATAAGCAGCTACTACTGTTGTGCTGCTACCAAACGCTATATAAATTCACAAGATTTTACTTACTTACCTAGGGCGATCGAGGGAAGAGCCGCGTATTAGGACATCTGGTTCATTGTACAAGTAAGTAATTAAGTAAGTAATACGAAATTTATATAGCGCTGCCAAAAATTTCATGGACAGCAGTGCCGTTTTCAGCAGCGTGCAGAGGGTGGGTCAACGGCGATATGAGAGTTCGGCAAAATGTTAGGTAGCCAGACACCCAGGTCCCGAGGCCAGTCCTAGCCTATCTTCTAACTCGTTTTTTTATTGTTTCATGTTTTGCAGAGTTTTTATAGGGGATAGGGCTACTTCTGGTTACTGCCTAGTACCAACCGACTTTCATGTCACCAGTAGCCTGTTTGGCTAGTCTATTTACTATTATGCCACAATCATGAATTCTGTCACGGGCCCACCACTGATTATTATTAATTATATGCCATGAGCAAAGTATCTGTTCACCGGTGTTTTTGTGTTTATTTCTTACGGGTAATTATGATTTTTTAAATGCAGCCAGCGGCAGTATTAGTTCCAGTAAACAGTCAGATTGACCAATCAGAGATCGATTTTTTTTGTTTGAATTTAAATATACATTGTCACGTGAAGATGTTATTTTTATTTTTAAATTAACGTTTTAACTTTGAGGATCAGTTATCGCTCACATTTAGTAAGTAAAAGTATTAATATCTGAATTATTTTTAGGTTACAGTGGTTCTCACACAGGGCAGTCCCTACTGAACCACTTTCAGCCTTGTTATATTATTATTATTATTATTATTATTATTATTATTATTATTATTATTATTATTATTATTACAAGCATCCATAATAAGTTAATTTGTTATCTTCTAAAACCTTGGATATTAAGAACCGGCTGATCTATCTGGTAATTGACATGTAATGTAATAGGGGACTTATATAGCCCTCTCACAATTTTCTAAGGCACTCCCGGCTTTGGGGTCGCTTGAAAAGGAAACCCATTTAGGGGAGTTTACTTTGGAATCGTCCTTTTATCATTCCGTTTTAGAGTTAGAAGCTATGCTGAATTTGGAGCACTATAGATAAAGGATTATACGTCTTTTGCGCATGATCTTTGATTATTTATATTTATAGAGCTATAAAACGGGTTATGGCTTCAATTCTGTTTGCTTGAATCATAATTTTCTTGATTTTCTTTATTATATCAGCAGTATGTTTACAACTGCCTTATGCTTTTGGTTTCAGAATTTGTGCGTTAGACAATCGATGGCTTCGCGTTCAGACAACTTCAGCCAATATGGTCGTATGCTCATCTGCTCCATCTGTCAGGGCATTTTCTCCAAACCAAAGGCTCTGCCGTGCATGCACACCTACTGCGAAGACTGTCTTCGGGAATATGTGTGCAGTCGGTCATATGATGCGGTCGGGCAGTTTCCATGTCCAATATGCCAGCAGCTGGTGGGTATTCCTGCCACCGGTGTAGAAGCGTACCGTGACAATTTTTATATTGCTTCAATTCTTGATTCTTTTGCCGCACCACAGCAGCAACAGCAGTCTAGGAGAATCAGTTTCCATAGAGACGGCGAATCCACAATCTTGTGTTTTGGTTTCTTTGGAAACGGGCCAACAGATCTGACATCACCGGTTAATCTTGTGGTGACGAAGTCTGGCTACATTGTTGTTTCCGATCGGAGAGAGAACCGGATCTTGACTTTCGACATCTGCGGATTCGTTCGTGCCGTTTTTGCCTGTCCCGAGAGGATAAACTGCGTCGCCGTATCCGGCGACGACACGATTCTCGTCACAAATTCCGAGGCTGGGCGACCCCTGGTGATCGAATACGACGTCAAAGGAACCAGGCTGCGGGCGTACGGCTCGCTGAATCAGCTGGAGTCCACCCACGGGATCGCAGTCCTTTGCAGCCCCTTCCAGGTGGTAGCGTCTGCCCCCGAGACGAGCACCCTTCTCTTCATGAATAGCGAAGGAAGACTCGTTCAGAAATTCTCGAGTCGCGCAACGTTCGGTCAGCCGTACCACCTGGCCAGTAACGGCCAGAATGAGGTTATCGTTTCGGACTTCCTCAACCACTGCGTAAAGGTTTTCGACCGGCAGGGAAAGATGAAGCTGAAATTTGGTGGGATCGGAATAGAGAAATCCTCCCTGTGTGAACCGCTCGGGATCTGTTTGGACGCTGCCGATAACATCGTCGTCGCGGATTCTGGAAACCATTCGGTGAAGGTCTTCAGCTCATCGGGAAAGTTCCTGACTGTCGCCGTGGACCTGAAATCTCGCGGGTCGACCATCAGTGCCGTTAAGCCAATCGGCGTTGCAATGGCTCCTGCCTTTGGAAGTCTGATCGTCCTCATTTCGGTGCAAGAATTTACTCAGATACAAGTCCATCCGTACAGAATTCCAGCGCCTGCTTCATGTAAGTCTCTGAAGAAGGCATTGCATGGTTGTCATTACACCTAAAAGTTTCGTCTTTCTGGAAATGATATGATTCAATGATTTTATTTATGACAAGGTTTTCTATGATCCATGACAATTCATGCACTTTGAAATCATTATATCTTATCATTACAGCAATTGTGTCATGAACAACTAAACTGCTTCTTAATATCAAATAATTTACAGAAATTAATAAATGTGCAGTCATTGTTTTTCTTTTTTTGCAGCTTTTTTGCTTAATGCAATTTTCTTATTAAAGTTATAATCATGTTGAATTAGAAATTTCTCGTTTGTAAGACTTTATGTTGATTTTATTGCTGAAAATGATTTTGACGATGGGTTTTGTTGGGTAATCAGCACTTATATTTATGTAAGCGTATTTCTGTGAATGCAACTTCTTTTAAATTTCAAAAACTGCATTACCGGTAATGACATATACGTAAAGCATTTAGCAGACATTTACTGTTGATTTTTCTGAAGCCAGGTTGTATTAAGACTTGCTATGATATTGAAAAGTTCATGTTTACGTTAAACACATGTCGGATAATTAATAAAATATTCACGTTTTGATTTGTTTATTATTCATGATATTGATTTTTTTCTTGTCTGTTCAATAGATATCCTGTGGCTGTTTACTGGTAGTATTTGATTTGTTCAATTAGTCCATTTGTTTAGAAATTTACAATTCTGTCTTGAAATGAATTTGTTTGAAGAAGGTTTCAGTATTTTCATTGCACAACCGGTAACTGTAACTTGTAAAAAGACGTTATTTTAAAGAGTTTATTTGAAATTGTTTGCAATTGTTCTACTTTTGGTCAAATTGTCAGTGGCGGCTCCAGGATTTGGCAAGTAGGGGGGGCGTTGGGGTGGCAACTTCTAATCATGGGGCCAACCAATTGTTGTTAGGTATGTAGTATTAAGTAATGGGTCCTAGCATGGGGGCCACTGGGGGGAGGGCGAGGCACTCTATAGGGGCACGGGCCCCCTCCTGTGGAGCCGCCACTGCAAATTGTGCTACAAATTCTGGTTCTGAGCGATTCTTCAAATGAGACGCTATACAAATATTCAATTAATTTGCATTTTAAAATGATACAACTTTTGTCTTGCTTTACTCCTGAAAGTGACACCTACCGGGGAATTAGCCAACGGAGGAGGGCAACCACCCTCCCCCGAAAATTGAACACTACATGATCATTCCAAAAAATATTATTTACGTCATGCATCTGAGCTGGGGCGGTCACCCAGTGTGACATCTGGTAGGGATGATAGCAAGGGTGGGGTAGTAGTTTTCTTTGAAATGGTGACTATCTTAAGGCCGGTTTTTGCTTTGGGCGACGCTCCATGGGGTAGCATCAACCATGGTAACGCCGTGGTTGTGAAAATAATACAACTTTCGTTTTCCAGTTAGAAGTATTTCCTCTTTCGTTTGCTCAATTTTGCTTACGTCATTCGGCGTGCTCTTGCCATCCAAATTTGAACGATAATTGTTATGTCCGGAAATACTTAAGATTAATTATAAGCTGTTGCTGATGATGAAGAAGAGAGAAGAAGGCCCAGTGACCGTGGTGATGATGATGATGGCTGTTGTGATGATGGATCAGTGACTCATGCTGGTGTAGGCGGTTGAGACGATTGTGGCAAACGACTCTATTCGGTTTCGCCTGAAATAATCATCATAACTCCCACGCAAAATCAGCCTCTAAAACGAAAACCCACGACAGGATGCGTACTGATTCATCGGTTTCAATTTCTCTTTCCACAAAAAAATGCCCGCTGCGATTTTACAAGTCACTCGAGACGGTCTCCATTGAAATGGCTGTATACCGTGTTTACCTGATGGTTGAGACGCCACTATACGCTTATGGTTAACTAGATCTAGGTCACCCTGACGCCTGGTTGTTATCATAAAATATTCGCAACGTCTCCCGCCATTATACCGGCAAATAATAAAAATAAACCGAGCAACGAACGGGCGTCTGAGGTCGGTAGGTCTGGTCGGGTTCTCTGGGTCGAAGTCGAATCTGTCGATGGTAAAATGGGTCGAGTCAACGGCGGATGAGTCGCTGCTGTTGGAAAGGATAACAAGGGGACAGCAGCAGCAGCAGCAGCAACCGATCGATAGGAATGACTCGTTTCAGCTGCCCATTAATTGCACGATACGGAGAGAGACAGACAGAGAGAGAGAGACAGGGTTCTCCTCTTCGATTGAATGGATCTACCGATGTCTGCCTACGAGCTCTGGCCGCCGCCGCCGCCGCCGGTTTATTAAACCAACGAACGTTTTGGCTGCTTTGCCTTTCAGTCTCTCATTAGACGAGGCGAAGAAGGGATGCTAGAAGCAACAGCCTGTATAACGGGCGTATAGCAATAGGAAGACGTGCGTTGCCTTGATACTGCGTCTCACCGACGTCTGTTTACGCGGCGTGAGATAAGCGTGATCTGCTTACAGCGACGCGCATTAACTAACCCAGCCAGCTCCTCGATACCCGGGCGATCAATCGATCGTCTGCTGTGTTTTTGCGTTTACCTCGAACTGCGCAGACGAAAGAAGGAGAAACGCGGATTCTTCAGGCGCGTCCTTGTTGTTATCGGCGGCTTATAATAGTTAAGAAAGTCGGTTTGGATTTTGTTCCGCAGGAAACTGTAATATTCGACGATAAAGTGAAATGTTGACAAGTGTCATGACGAAAATACGTTCGCCAAAAGGTATGGTCACCTGAATACACACTGTACACACACAGGTGTAATATTTGATAAAACGTGTCGTTTACTAATCATACAAATAAAGTATATGCAAACGGTGCTTGTGTGCAAATCAGAGACATTCGACGAATTCGTGATCTTGTGCCCAAGTCTGCCATAATTCCTCTCGCCAATGCTCTTGTTACAGTGTTACTAGTAGACTTGACTATTGTAATCCCTGTACAGTGCACATGGTATGACCAAGTCTAATGTGCCAAAGGTTCAAAGGATTCAACATTCTATTTCTCGGGACATCCTTCCAAAACACACACTTTTCTAAAATCGAACACTCAGACAGAGCATGCGTTTGGTACGAGCAGTGCTTTATCCAGACTCCAGGCCTTTAGGGGGGGTTGACTTGACTGGAGGGAGGACATACAGCTAGTTCAGCGCAAAAATGTGTGTCAGTGCTGGGATTTGGGGGATCTTTCCCTTTAACAGGCTTGGATGGAACACTGGGTAGGCCTATACGAGCCTGTATTGTTAGCCCAATACTGCGTAGACTCTTTTTCTGGTGTGGCGTCCTAAGACTCAAAGGCCAGCATTCACTCGCATTTAGCAATTTCAAGTTGCGTCTTGCTATCCAGAATTCATTCAAGGGTCAGAGAGAATTCAGGAGAAACCGAAGATGAACCTTCGAAGTTACCACATATCTAACAACGGTCCATCTCACGGGCTCTGTTTATCTTGGGCATTCGACGTTTTCTCCATTCATCGTTGATGGTTTACTATACTATACTTCAGCTAGCAGCGTTGTTTTATGTTGCAAATGGTTTTATCGCGCAGGCGGTAAAGGTTAAAACAGAAGAAATACTTGCTAAGGCTTAGAGACTTTTTCACTTTTCGATGCTTAGTTCCGTTTAACCCCTTAACCGTGTATTTAACTGTTACTCAATGTAAAATGGACGGATATATCTGGGATCCCCAGTTAAGGGGTTAAGCATTCAGGAAGTCGTTGTGAATCGAAAACGAACTGTTTTTTCCCACTGAAAGCCATGTTCTTATATAGTCGATTTTAGGTATTACTTTTATGCAAATAGCTGGCGATATAGAAGTTACAGATGCTGCCATTGCCTTGATTGATTGAATTCGATGATTGTTTCTAGTTTCTATCATCGCTTGCTTTTGTTTACGCCCTTAAGCCTATCTGTTGTTTCGAATACAATCCGAAGGTGAATATGAGATCATCATCATCATCATCATCATCATCATCATCATCATCATCATCATCATCATCATCAATCACAGTCTGCCTGCAGGACAGCAATAGTTAGATACGAGCCATTTCCTCTTTGCTCTATAGCCTATCTTGCGTCAATCCGCATTCTTCTACAATAATAGTCATGTTCTTTGTTTCCAGATCTTCTTGCGAGATAACGAGCTAAAACCTAGATGATAGATTATTATGAGCCAGATGTTCAACTAACTGAGAGGGACTCGTTATAGGCCTAACTGACTTCGTCTGCGATTTTAGCATTGAGTCGGCGACGCGTTCGCTTTCCATCCATTCGTCCGTGGACAGACGTTTGAAGACGCACAGTCGGTCCCATTCTGCGCAGTACGAATTGAGTGCAGTGCCATTAGCGTGGCAGTGGTGCTCAGTAGTGCCGAGCAGGCTCGTGAGAGAACCTCGATTATTGTGGCTTGCAATTATCTGCAAATGGAGTCTAATTTTTGCTGCACCGGGTGTGTCGAAATATTTTCCCTCGTCAAAAGTTAAATGATAGTTTCTGTCGGCGGAGTGATCCTGCGTCTGACCTCAACGGTAATTATATTTTATAATGGCCGGGACACGGCATGCAATTAGCCCCTTCGGCCTCCCTCCCTCTGCCCCTCTCAACCCCCTCCCCTCCGTCCCCTTAGCCCCCAACTGTTACTTTTAAGCAATTTCTAAATTATGGATTTAAGTGAAGACTCGGTGTTGATGGTTGAAAGCAAGGTAGCAGAACGAATTGAGAGAGAGAGAAAGAGAGAGAGAGACAGACAGACTGACAGACAGACAGACAGAGACAGACAGACAGAGAGAATTCGCTCAGGGTAAATGTACAGATTCTACCAGTACCGTTTCACGAAACAATAATAAAAGTACGATATAAATAGTAGACCCTATAGGCCTACATTAACCAACTATAACTAACAGCCCTACATGTAGCTACAGCCCTAACTGTAACACTAAACGTGCTTGTATTTATGAGATCAAAGCGGTGTTGGTGGGATCAGAATGTGATAATGTTTTTCGCAAGATACTCAGTTACTCACTATGGAGTTCCGTGTTCATCATACTGTACATGTATATTCAACGATGTGCTCAGATGTAATCGTTAAACTCTAAAACGAGACAGTCTCTGTTATGACTGACGATGATGATGATAATGATGATGATGATAGTGATTATGATTAGGTGATGATTATGACCAATTGATAATGACGACAACGATATGATGACGATGATTATGAATTTATGATGACGAGAAGATAATGATTGCGACTGTGACTGAGTGAGTTATGCCGATGATGATACATTCCTGATGTTGACCCATTTATTACTCTCAAACTTTCTGACGGTATACTAAAAAAAGAGTGAAGTCTTTGATTGCGACTTAAATACGGTACTCGCAATGTGCCCGTGCCTTGGACTATAGGCCTATAGACGTTATAGACTATAGTGTGTTTTAGGCCATTGAGTAGAATTTCTAGCGACATCTGTTGACGAGAAAATTATAGATTTTTCATAAAAGACGGAACATCTCGAACAGTTTGTTGATCAGTAGGCCATATATATATATATATATATATATATATATATATATATATATATATATATATATATATATATATATATATATACACACACACACTGTATATTATACTGTATAGTGTACATACATATTTAAATAGCGACGCACTGCAATTGCGGGAAAGGTGCGTCTGTCGAATGCGTGGCTTGTCCGACCCTCCCTCTCTCTCTCCCTCTCCATCGTTAAATTCATCTCTAAAAACGTTTTTCAAATAAAGTCATCGCGTTTTTGCGCGGGGACCCTAAGCTGCGCGGGACCCCGAGGCTCCGCGAGCACTGCATGTGCATGCCCTATTTTAACACGTAAAGACGGGCCTGCTTCCATCTGTATACGTGTATTTTCCTCTGTTCTCACGGACTTGATCTGATATTACAGAGTATTATTAGAAGTCTCGTCAATGTACTGGTTGTCAACGGTACATCTTCCGATGGATGCCCCCTTGTGTATGCCTGCGTATATAGTTTTCTTTATTGCCGTCCATGTCACTGCGCAAACATAAACGTACACGGAACTAGTTTAGACTTTTTGCGGATGTCTTTGTCGGTCTATCTATCACGCTGTCTCGGCCCAATGGAAACCAATATACAGTTTTGCACGAAAAAGTAGTTCACGGGCACAGACATAAGTACGTAGAAAAGACGACATCTCTCTCAATTTATATTGCCTAGCTTCTAATCGTTGTTTATCCAGAACGTGGACTCAGAGATGACATCAAGTAATCCAATGACTCTCTTCTCTCTCTCGTCTGTGTGTGTGCGTGTGTGTGTGTTTCTGTCTCCTAATTCTTTCTCAACCGGGGCCTGCCACTGGCTATGGCGGAGTTTCCATGCACTTGTTTCCTATGTCGCTATATAAGTTGAGAGAGACAGAGACAGAGAGACACAGAGAACATGGCTTTAAGGGCTGCTGTATAGATCTGTGAAGCCGTGTTGGGAATTGAAAGGTTGTTTATAAATAGATTATAGAGGAATGTTTACTTTCTTGGAAAAGCATCTCATCATTTGTTCTCCCTCTCTTCTCTCTATCCGGTCTCTTGCTGAACATACGTGACCTCTTTGACCTTCAGCTGTCCTCTCCTCCTCCTCCTCCTCCTCCGCCTCCCTCACTCCTTCCTTTTCATTCTGACGTAGGCCACTTACCAACCGTCGACTGAACTTTCAGACCAAACGATTTCAGGCGATGACGTCACTGTCAATTGTGACGTCATTTGCAAATTTAATAGATGGTGATTCGCAGAGAGAGGTAGACAGAGACACACGGACAAAAAAAGAGGCAGGTCTACGCAGAGAAAGAGAGATAGAAGGATAAAATAGAGGAAGATGTTTGTGAATAATAGGACAGAGAAATCTTGTATTCTCCTCCTCCTCCTCCTCCTCCTCCCCCCTCCTTCTTCTCTTCCATCTCCTCCTCCTTGTCCGTGTGTGGATTAGATGAATTTTGTTTACCAGGTGGAATGATTGTGAAAGGCGTCGACAGGTGGCGTATACTCTTACCTCTGAAGATTTCTCCCGAGATTTATCATTAAAACGAAGAACCGGTATTGGAAGAGTACCTGGAAAGGGAGGAGGAGGAGGAGGAGGAGGAGGAGGAGGGATATCTGCCTTGGAAAAATTCTTTGAATGTTTCGAGATTCTTTCTCCTCTTCCCCTCTCTGTCTATCTCCCTATCTCCCTGTTTGTCTGTTTGTCTGTCTGTCTGTCTGTCTGTCTGTCTCTACCTCTCCACTGTCTTTTCTCTTATGGTATGGGTGGTACGTGTTATGGTATTTCCACCTGAGAGAGTGGAAATACCGGTGTAAGGTGTCGACGATGTCCGTTTAGTAATTCCGATGACTAACTGTCGCCTGAATCCATGAATCTATGTAGACCGTAGAGCTCTTACTCAGCAGCACAGAGATCCTATGTTCGTAATACTACGCCGCGTATACACTGTAGTAAGTAAGTAAGTAAGTAAGTAAGATCGGTTATTGCGGTGTGGATGGGTGGGCGCCGACAGACATCGAGCATCTGGACAGAATCTTCGTCAGTGTGGAAGTCTCTCGACCACTCCCTCTGAGGACGACATCTCATACGGAAACAATGCTCCACCCACCGGGTGGATATGCTGAGCAGGGACCGCGATGAGGAACTTAGGGAAAGGGAAGAGAGAGGGAAGGAGAGAGAGATAGACAGACAGACAGACAGGCAGACAGACAGACAGACAGACAGACAGACAGAGACAGACAGAGGCAGACAGACAGACAGAGATAGAGAGGATGATATTTTGTAAAATATGGGTAGGGCCTGGAAAATAGGAATCTACTGTAGATATAGGAATTTATTTTGACTAGCGGAATTTTTGAAAGCCTAATCCTATTATTGTGTTATTACAGTACAATGAAAAAGTTCTTCAAGAGAGTTCTAATACTCACACGGCGACTACAACGATGATGATGATGACGACGATGACGATTAACTATGAAGATATTCAATTCATGTGTTACAAGGGATTGGGGGGGGGGAGGGAGGGGAGTATTTTTGCTTTATTAGTAATAGCAGCATTCATATATGAGTTGTTTACGCTACACAGGTAGGCCTACATGGGATGAGTTGTAGGCCTAGATTTAGACCCAAGAGTCATGACGTCAGATGGTCACGTGATATTTTTGAAGCGTCAAGGTTCAGAGCAGGGAAACGATTCACATTTTGAAAGTTTATTTGCAGAGAATTAAATAGGCGTAGGGCCTACATAATATTTATCGCCAAAGGGTCGGGAGAGAAACCCCCCTAATTATACTGCCGCTGAGCATTGCATAAAAAGTGGAGTAGTCTACGAAGCGCTGCTTTTATTACTGTTTTGTCTCAAACATGGTGACCATTTGGATTAAAAACCCTGCTGGACGGAGCACCCGTCCCTTTGGCTATGGCTATTTCAAATTTGGACTATAAGCGAATAAGAATATGCAGCTAGAACATGTACTTCGAAAGCGCTGTATAAGTTCACGAGATTTTACTTACCTACTTGGTTTCATCTAGACCGTTTCCGGGGGGTAAAATTGCTCTTCCTCCTCCCCGGAAATTTCAAATTCCCCCCGGGAAATTTTCGTATACTACATCAACTAACAGCAGCCCCCTAGCTGACTTCCCCCCGGCCTTGTCAGTTCTCCCCCCCCCCCGGAGTCCGTAGTCTAGAATAAACACTGCTTACTTATTTACTGTTGCTGGGTTTACTTTACTGTTGACGGGGAAAATGGCGGTTGTTTGCAGCATCTGAAGGACAGACATGAAGCCAATTGGATGTTCGAACTTCTTTTCTGGCGAAACCTCCGATCCTCCCGAAGCCGCCTCAGCACCGTATGCCGTCAATGTCCCCCACCCCTCGGGATGGCGTCCAGAACCCGTCACGTGACTCGCCGTCGCCCGTCACCGGAGATGACAGGCACGGTGACGTCACCCTGCTGCAGGGGTCACCGAGGCGGCAGAAGAACGCCGCTGACCGAAGGGTCAAGGTCAGGTCGCCGAGGCGTCCCCTCCTCCTACTCCTCCCCAACGGAACCGACAAGAGGACGCGACCCTCGAGGACCAACGACCGATGCCGTGACCTTGACGCGACCTTGGCCGACCAGGTCCAGTCCCTGAACATCAGGAGACCGTCTGCAGTTCCGACGAACGTCGATTTCTCCATCCTCAGAGAGACTCGAGACTCGAGAGGAGGAGGAGGAGGAGGAGGAGGAGGAGGAGGAGGAGGAGGAAGAGGAGGAGGAGGAGGGGAAGAAGAATGGACCGCTCGAGAAGAAGAAGAATCACGAGCGAGTGACGTCATCGAACGAGGAGGAGAGTTCGCCGCAAGAGGGCGTCGTTGTCTCTGACGCCATCTACGACGAACCGATGGCGGAATTGGAGCGGAAGTCGCTGCAGAGGATGATCCGGAGCGACGGATACGTCCGGATAGGTCCGGACGTGACGGAATCGACTGGTCCGCTGATGTGGAACGGCGCCGTCCAGCGCTACAGGAAGTGCAGCTTTCGCGGAGGTCCCGGAGCCGTTAAGACGACCTTGAACTCCTCCTCCTCCGACAAGGACATCCGCCACCGTTGGTCGACGGAGTCGGTGAGTCCGTTGGACGACGACGTTCTTCTGGATTTCAGGGGCGTTTGTCCTCCGGATAGAGTCCTTACCGCCGGAAGCAGGCAGCTCCGGAGTTCCTTCGTCGATCCCAACGGACCTCCGCCGATCCGGAAGAACGTCTACCTGGAGCTCGGCGAATACCAGACGCTCCTGAAGCATTCGAGGAACGACGAGGACCGGGTCTACTCCCTGCCGCAGCCGCAGTGCTACGGCGAGGACACCCTCAGGGCGGTCAAGATCATCACGGAGAAGTACGACACCTTCAAGCGAAGACAGCTGCGCGCCCTCTCCTTCAGGGACGGAACCTGCGTATCCAGGAGGTCCCAGGAGGACGAAGAAGGAACAGGTCCAGGGAAGACGCCAGGGGGTGGTGGTGGTGGTGGTGGTGATGATGATGGTGATGATCAGCGTCAGTCCCCTCCTCCCGCGTTCACGGATGTCTCGACGGGAATCCGGATTGCTGATTCCAACGACCATAAGCCAGAGACGACGGTAAAAACGGAAGTGGATCGTACTACGTCGAGCGCGGAGAAGACGTCGAAGCTGCGACCATCGGGGTGGCTGTCCCTTCGCGACTACTGTAACACCCTCGAGACGGACGCGGACGCGCGAGACGCACACAGCGGCAGCCGTGAAGGAGCGGGTCTTTCCAGGTGGAACCTGATGCGCATCGAGCTGTTCTACCGCAGTCGCGAGACCTGCGTCTACGTTGCCCGTTGCCTTGCCGACCTGTTCGTCGGGACGTTGCTAGGCGACGACACCTGTCCCGCCGTTCACCAGCACACCGGGGTTCCTGTCTGGGTCCTGAACACCGGACTGGGGATCCGCGCCAGGGAACTGCTGCTCGTGCTCGCCGAACGCGAGACCGGATTTCCGCTGTGGCAGGACCGGATCAACTACCTGTCCGACTACCATTCCGTCGCGCCGGGCACGCACAGCGTCAGGGTCTCGGGCAGTCTGCGCAAGATGGTCCGCCTGCACATGTTCTGCGAACGATCCGCGGAAGAATTTCTCGCCAGGTTCAACGAGTTCGCTTCCGATCCGCAGGACGACCTCTGGAAGGTCAGCGTCGTCGGGGACCGGAAGTCGAGGAAAACCGGAAGTAGGAAGAAGAGACGGCCGCGGTTGTCCAAGTCGTCGATATCTCAGCCCGTCAACTTCGTTCACATCTCTTGCGTCGATCCTTGCGATCCGAACTTTCGCGCCGCGTTTTCCGGACTCGTCCCCGTGCAGATTGGAAAGAGCCCCATGGGCACAGCGAACTTTAGCACGGCTCCCGATACGATAGAATCGCCCAAGACGACCGATTGGGTCGCAGACAGTACGGACAGTCAGTTTCGTCCAAGACTACCAACTAGGTGATCTAATCCACTGTTCGAATAATAATAATAATAATAATAATAATAATAATAATAATAATAATAATAATAATAATAATAATAGTTGTTTAATAATAATAATAATAATAATAATAATAATAGCCTGTTTAGCCACCCTATCTATGGGAGGTCGAACAATTTTTTTCCGTCCATCCTCCCCCCCCCCACTGCAGGCAGATTACATTTGCGAAGGGAGTACAGCATATTCCAACTTCAAAACGCTCCTGAAATAATTATTATTGTTGTGCGCTGGATCTGTGATTGTCGCTTTCTACGCCGGACCTGACGTCACTACTTCAGTCGTGTTTGGTGACGTCATTTTCAGTTTCTAACTCCAGGTTGACTGCCATTTTGAGCTTTAACTCGTGCTTTGTCGTCAGCAATTTAGCTGGTGATTGTCTATTTGATGCAATGACTGTTTCTGTTTTGGGAAGAAAACTTCTTTCACTGAAGAGTGACTAATGCCAAAGAATAATAATAACTTTTGCAGAACACTTTCGAATTGTTGCGGTATTGTGGACTATTTTCAGTACTTTGAAAAAACGGACAGGTGTGTGTGTGTGTCTGTTATCGTTGATTCTTTGAGGTCCGAATGAAAAAATTGTCTTGCTACCAATTCATTAAAATTGCGATAAAAGTGAGTAAGTAACTGAAAGTTGCTTGATCCCCCACCCCACTTTTTGAGAGGGTAGGGAAGGTACAAGTGTGGGTCACCCCCCCTGTCATCCAGCTTACGCCAGTGTTTTGAATATGTCGCACGTTGTAGTAGCCACGGGGGCAAGACCCCTTTTCTGGCTGGTACTGGTCTTAGGACTTGTGCGAGACTAAACAAGAAAAAGGAGGTTGGTAGATAGTACAGTATGATCGAAGCATACCCGAATGCGGATAGAAATCCTTTACCTTTTACAGTATTTAGTGCGTCAGAGACTTTACACCTGCAAAAATATCTGTGCCCTCCTATTCTGGAACTCTGGCTACACCACTGAAGTCCTATGAAGCATGGTTTCAAAATCTTAAAAGAATGTAAATTCTTCATGGCCTGTTCTCTGTTGTAACATAAACATCTTCATAAACCACTGGGTCTGTCCTATCAATTATACAGGGTGGCGCAAAAAAACCGGACCAGTCACATTTAGGTTTGCATTTAATATAGTGGTTTTTTTGCACCACCCTGCACTGGCAAATGGTCTTCAAAGAATTTTATTCTTACCTCAATCTGAAACCATGCACTACCCTTTAACCCCTTAACTGGGGACCCCGGATATGTCCGTCCATTTTACATTGAGTTACAGTTAAATACCCAGTTAATGGGTTAAACACAAAATGTAGATGACCCAATCTGCTCATCTTCTACCCCTTCATCTTATTTGACAAGGCAAACTTGTCAAAGGCAAAAATTCACTAAATATATAAAGTGTATTGGCAAAGGCAACATGCTGAAATGCAATCCCCAGCTGCACCTACATTGTAAAAATATCTAAATGTACTGAAGCCCAAACAGCTGGTTATTATAAACTGAGTTGTGCAGTACTTGGAAGGTTGTGTTGAAGTCTCAATGTGCATACACAATTTCCACCCACTAAGTCACTTTCAGGGCCCCGAGAGAAAGTCTGAGCCCTGGTACAAAGGTTTTTGGGCCCTATACAAAGTTCAAAACACATACTGTATATGTACAATTGTACATTATTTGGTTTGGTAACATTTTAAAAAATTTCCCCTTTATGGGCTTGGGTCCATGAGCCCCAGAACAAAGTACCAGCTGCATCCCCTCCCTCTGGCCTGTGGACCTGCATAGATGTCTGATGTGTTAAATAGAAGTAAAACAAGCTGCCCTGTTTGACAAATGTCTCCATCTTCTAAGACCACGCAATTCACAAATTTGACAAAATGTGTTTTCATCATTTGTTGTTTTCTTCAAATAACAGCTACAATGCTACATGTCTTAAACAGTAAAGAATCAATCTGGCAACATGCCAACAAAATGCCTGCTCAACTTTTCCACATTAGTGCAAGACAACGAAAATAGTCTTCTCTGTATGAACAACAATGGCGACGATACAGACATGTTCATCGGGACATCTGTCGGCGTTCCCTACAAATAAAGCACAAGAACAGGACTGCAGTTTATATCATTATTTGTACTAATCAACATAACATTTTCTATCTCATTATCTCTAGAATGTATTGTACTTTCCGAACTGCATGAAATTACAAGTACTGACAGAATGTGAAAAGAAGCAGTGACGCAAATGAATACGCTCCAAAAATAAATGCTGACTTGTTGTGCATATTGAAGGCAAGTCTGAAAGCAGCACCAGAAAACTTTTGTAGGGTTTCATATTAACATCTTCTTTAGCAGTCAATAGAAGATATCTTAACATGGAAGTTGGCTGAAAAATGCTTGAGCCGTTAGCAACACGTCTGCAATGGTAACGAGATACCTGCTCAGCCGATGAAATTCATGACGACGAGATGCAGAACGACGTGCGCAAAGATGAAGTCTGCAAACGCTCGCTCTGCACTGATTCCAATGAATTCATTCTTATTCTGGGGATTGACTTGCACTCTCAGACACACTACAGACAGCAACAACATAAAAGCAATGTAAAAGAAGTGATATTCCACATGCAAAACCAAAGACTTTCCACTTTATAATAAAGTATAAAGCCATTCAGATGCAAACGCTTCTTTTCCACCACAAGTTCTTGAAGATTTAGTCTTGCTGCAAAATATTGTACTATTACCACAATCCATCACACTCTGGTTAAGCATCCAGAATTACAAAACTCCTATATCTAGCTGCCTATATAACCGCAATATAAATGCGGGACACGTTCTTACTGACGTATTTACATACTTACTTAATATGTATTTCTGCCTTAAATACGTGTAGCATTACGGTGGCCGGTAATTACGAGGGGTATCTGACCGGCGAGAACGAAGGACCCGACGCAGGAGGTGAACCCCGAGAGGAACGAGTTGAAGGGAAAGGTCCCGACCAGGCAGCAGTAGACGAACTGAATGACGCCGGTCAGCACGATGTACAGTAAGTATGCGTCGATGATCTTCAGCTTCTTCGGCGTCGACTGAACGTAATCGTCGCAGAATCTCGTCAGAACGCTCCGCAGATTCTCCGTCGGCATTTTCCCACCTTCTCTTTCGGTTCTCACGGATTTTTACGCAGATTTTCCGCCGACGGTCGACGTGGCTTCACCACAATAAACTAACGAAGAGAGCTGGAAAAACTTCACCCGGAAACGCGTCATTGTGGTAGCTTCTACTGTTATTCGTGTATATCTACTGAATTCTACTTCATCATCTGAGTTTTTCTCTCTGAAGAATCCACTCATTCAAAAAGGATTTTGCGATTTTTACGTTTTCCAGATTAAAACTTCTATAAATATTTTCCAGATTCTTTTGCACAAATGTTGGAAAATAAAGATCATATTACTGACTGACAATCTTGCTTGCTTAATTCCAAATGCTTTACCCTTTATATTGAACTAGTTTTTCACCCTGCAGCATAATTTTTGCGCCAAATATATACATATAATTATGGGTTAATTAAGAAATCTGCTGGCCTAGTAATTAATAGTCAAGAACACTTGCAAAAGCTTCACTGTGCTTCCAATAATTGAATGCTGATGCTGAATGTATCGTCGTTCGACGGAGCATAGGCGAAAAATGAACGATAGGATCGTGATGCTGGAAATCAGTGACAGTTTCATTAAGCACAGTCATCCATAATCTTGAACGAAAAGGCAATTGTAACCATTGCGGAAGTCAATAATAAATCTTGCACAAATCTGTATAATTCTAATAAGATAGTTTATTGACATTAATCAAAGGCCTTATGCAAGCGTTTCCTATTCGCTTCCGACTCCGTGCTACTTTCCTCTTAGCGTTTTACTGTACAGCTCATTCGCCATGTAGCGCCAGTAACAACTCGTATTTGAAAAGTTCGTTGCACCACAACAATCTAAGCGGAATTGAAAGCGTTTGTTGTATTTTATTTGTGGATTAAATCGAACATTCGGGGAACCTTGAAATTTTCGTCGTTTAATTAGCAAAAGTAACGTCGTTTGTTGTTAAAAATAGAATTTTAATCCGATTATCGGTTGTAATCGAGAGGAAAATCGATGTGATCAATGGAACTATTGATCCGGTAAAGCATGCGTTTAAATGGCATTTAGAAAGTAAGAAGATAATTTTGGATCTCGTTAATTTCGTTTCATATTTTTTATGCTGAATTTAAAGCATAAAGTTTAAATAATTAATTAACTGTTTTAAATTCTTGTGCTTATGGCACGTTTATTCGTTGATTTGACTGGAGCTTCGATGTTTTGTGCCTAAAATTTGTAAGATTGATTTTAAGGCAATGTTCTGTATTCCAGAGTTTGAATGTTTATCACAACCACCCCCAGTGATCCAGAGGGTTATGCTATTTAGCTGCCCTGCCTTTTGAGGCTAAAAGTATGCTCTGGGAGTAGTACGACTGCCAATGCTTTTTGAAGTATCGACCTCTGTGTTAGGATAAATTCACATTGATAATTAATTGTTATAAACCTTGCCTTAATGTTAGTTTAGTTGTCAATGTTATAAGTACATTAGTTAGTAGTGAAATGCTCGTGATGTTTGCAAATTGTGACAGTGAATGAAATTTTTAGCTTAATCTGACGAAAGAAAATAATACATTTTCGAACTAATACTTGATAATTTGACACAACCAAGGCTCGTCTCGTGGCTTGGCAAACAGAATTTAATCTTGGTTTTATCAAATGCCACGTTCGTCATATTTCCTCAGGTACAGCAGCGTCCAATATTGTAATCCAATTTTTCGCTATTGCTGTTTCAAAATGACACCATCCACATGAGATCAAGAAAAACAACTCTGCTGTTCAGACATCGGAGATATTAACACAGCTGCTATTCTAAAGTGCAGAAAGTGGACTGTGGATGAAAATTTTCAGGCAATCAATCTGCTGCAAGACACATGTGGTCTAATTATTTGCCTACTCTTATGTTTTAATAAATAATGACAGCGCTTAGAATGGTTCAGTAGGGTCTGTCCTGTGTTACCAGGTTATATAAAAATTGTTTTTGATTTTCCGAAGTGTCTTTCATGACGATTGCCAATGTGGAATTATGGTATCACCTGTGTTGTCTATTTGGATACTGAGAAGGTTTCAAGAATGACCATTTATTTATTTTTGTTCACAGTCTTCTTAAAACTTAGGTTCTATATTTAGCCGTGCATTGTCTTGTGAAATTTTTACTGGAATTTCACTAGCCATATATATCAATTAATATTACATTGATAATATTTTAAAGAGCTTGAAAAAAATAGCACTGAATTTCCATTTTGCACACCACTTTCCATTGTCTTAGCCATACACTCAGTATAACCAGTATCTGCTACTCAGTTTAAGTAAGCATCTTTTGCTCCATTTATAGTGATATCAAGTTTTTTAACCTTATGCAAGTTAACAATACTACTGGTATCTAATAGCCACTTACTGACTGATTCTTTTGCCTTCTTATTGATGGCCTTTATGCACTGATGCGGTACTAAGCTTGTCCACAGGACTTATTCAAAGCTTATGGCATCCATCTTGTTTGCCTTTAGAACAGTCTGTTGGCCCTGAATAAACATTGGTGTTTTTCTACGATTTATTTTGCTTAACTTATAAATAAATATTTGATGCCTTACACTCAATTGGAAGGAAATAAAGGAAGAGGAAGACCCAGGAAAAGTGGATGGACAACATCAGAGTAGATATTAACATGAAAGGAATTTCAATCCTAGAAGGAAGACAATTAACAGAAAATAGAACTTCTTGGAAACATTTTGTGTCTAGCTATTGCCGCTAAAGAGTTGGCAGAGAGAAAAAATGATGATGATGATGTTGTTGATGATGATGAGGACGATGATGGTGATGATGATGGTGATGATGATGACAGATGATGACTACGACACATGATGATGAAGATGAAGATGATGATGCCTTCTAATGACTAGGCTCTGTCCAGGATGTGATTATCTTTCAGCTCATTTGTAAGCTTTAGATTGTTGAATCAGTGACAGAATTGGGTTTGGACAGATGAATGATTGAATGAATCACTGAATGAATGAATCACAGAACTTTTAAATGCAGGCGGATAAAGAGGAACTTGAATGAAGGAAGGAATGAACAGATGAATGAATTAAATAACAATCTGACCTAGGCCTATAGGGGATGGTTGGTTCAGAGGGAACCGATGAGTGATTGAATGATTCAGTGGACGAACGAATGTACTAGTGAATGAATGAATGAATGAATGAACGAATTGATGTACCCCTATTAACCACTATAATTGACACTTTTAATTAAAATTTAATTCTTGTATGTGGGCTTTTAGAAATTCTTCATTACTGCATCCAATGTTGTTATCCATTTATCAATTTACTTACCTGTTTACCTGGGGCACCTGGTTACTCATCTGGGAGAACAGCCATGTTATTTGTTTCAGGTTTCAACCGCATGACAGTTTACTTAGTAATTTTGCAGAAAAATGTTCTTTTGCTAGCAAATTAATTGGGCATTCTTGACCATTTAAAGTCATTATCTTCCAATCAGTATCAATCAGATTGGAACTCCGTGCAGAAGAAATCTGAGTCGATGCATGCTGGGCTGGTTGTCGTGATGATGATATTTGCATTGCTGGATTAACAACCAGTGGTTTGGGTCAAGTAACCCTATTGCTTTGATGGGATAGGTTGGGTTGAGTCTGAATCATGATGGGTTGGGTTTTAAAACAGGGACCCATGTGACATGTCTGGTTAATGGGTCCCTGATGTCAGCTATTTCCAGGGTCTCGTTTTGTAGCCCTCTCGCAAAGACCCGCTGGCTACAGGAAACCGGAAGTGGCTACAGGAAACCGGAAGTGGATGATTTTTTTCATGTCAGAAACGTTTTGATGATATTATGACAGTGAGACCAAAGTTCCTCCCTTTGGCCCGGAAGCTTTAATTTGATATCTCTTCCTGGATTGGTTCTAGCACACTTTCGTGTTGCTGTGGTGTTGCTGGTTGCTATGGTAATGGATGGGCACAACTTTATGCTTATATGATGCATGTAACCTGATTATGACCTGGTTTTAGGAGAAAGCAGTATAATGTAGGTAGGCCTACTTTGATTGTTATAGGCGGCTGAAGACTAGAAATTAGAAAAAGCTGTTGAAATGAGGGGCCTCATAGAATTTTTAGTTCAGTCGTTCATTTTTCTGTTTATGATAAAGGGTATGTAGGCCAGTGGCATAACAATATGCTTTGGGGCCCTTGGCGAAAAACGGGCAGGGGGCCTTTTCTGCTGCTCTGACAAGTTTGCGAAAAAGTTGACGACCTTTTTTTTGCTTGTCAGTATCAAGCCCTTCTTTAGGGGTTGGCAGGTTTTTTTGCTTTTCAGTCTTTTAACCTATCTAGCCAGCCAATTTACATTTAAACGAAAACAAATTTTTGCCCCTCCCTTATTGTTATTGTTATTATTATTATTATTATTATTATTATTATTATTATTATTATTATTATTATTATTATTATTATTATTATTATTATTATTGGAACAGTAAACCTGGTATAAGAACTTAAAGTGTGATTTGCTGATACAAGGCATACACTACCCGTGTTTCCGGTGTCTTGGCTTGGTTTTAACCGCATTTAGGAGCAACAGTTTCCTAATTGTCAGCCTGCTTCGGTGATTTAATTTGCCCCAGAATGCTTGGTAACAGGCTCAGGTCTCAGGGTTAATTGAGCCTGGCCCCGGTTGGAACTTGGTAGATTTGCTTTAATTAGTTTTTCTTTAAACTTTCTAACTAAGGCCTGTTTACTTTCAGTGTTGATATCTTTCTATGTTCTAAAACAACCATATCAACATTGTTTTCATTCTCTGTTTTATGGTCATTATATAAAAATCTTCTGGATTCTCTGTTGACTCTTTTTTTTACAAAAGCTGTGCTTTGTGTGGCATATTTTATTGAAAGCAATGAAGGGCACAACCTTTAGGGAGTTATTGCCCAGAATTTCTGGAAAATTCTTCTCAATTCTTTCAAATGACAATCGCTTTTTTGCATTTTAATAATGTAGTTCAGAGTACCTTTGTATTAAAAAAAACCTCCTACGATAACGCTAAAATTCTTTGTTAGCGTGCAGCCCTTACTTGCTAAACGCGGCAGTTATGTCGTCTGGTCTTTTGCCTGTCGAGTGATTGATTGGCACTAAATGTCGTTTGAATTTTTAAGCCGAGATGTTTGCCTGTTTGTTGTTTTAATGGCCTGAAAATGACCCAGTTGATTAGCCGTGGGAGCTTTAATAGCTGGTTGGTTACATAGTGACATAACTAGATTAATTAATTCAACCTGTGGATTGCATGTGAGTCCTCTCACATGTACAGGGCAAAGCAGGGGGTGCCTATGCTGGGTCGTGGGCCCATCCAGGGCTTATTTCATAATGTCCTATGGAGAAGAACGAACATTTTAGCACTGATATATTGCACAGGATACCCGGCTCCAGGAGTCACGTGAGATTCAAATATAGTTGTAAGAAATCTTTGGGTGAAGTATAAATGAAAAGAGTGATGTCTTGCTCAGTTTGTTATTTATTACATCTTGAGGTTGTAGCGCAGTATAGGCCTAGGCCTTAGGCCTATGGACTTGTTTGTTATATGCTGTGTTTTGTGGAATTGGTCTTTGGCAGTGTTGCTCTTTCCTGTGTGCTTTCTTGTTCTTGTTCTTGGACTTTCGAAGATACCTTGTGTGTAAAAATCGAATGATTTCTATACTAAGAGACTTTCGATGGATACCTACTGATTTCTACCGTACTTTTCATATGTTTATTTTTTAGCATTTGGCATTTTAATCTTACCAAGCATGCCATACCATCTGCATATACTTGGTAGTACCAAGTATGCACATCGACATTTCTCAGTCTTAAAATGTATGGTAGGATCTAATAGGGCCATTGCATATGCACATCAAGTAGGCTACCGCTTCTCGGGCATGTCTTTTACTGGCCGAGTACTTCAACATCTGGTCACGTGCTTTCGTTTGGTGTAATTTGCATAAAAGAAGCGCATGTTCAAAACGGCGCAACATTTCTAAACGACAAGAGGGGCGGAATCAGTGGCGTATTAAACCGTATTTAGAATTTTGGTAAGGGAGGCCAGCTCATGGCGAGCGCGGAGCGCGAACCTATAATGGGGGTCTGAGGACAGGCTAGGCCAAGACCAAAGGGGGGCCATGGCCCAAATGGCCCAATGGTAAATACGCCACTGTACTTTTCAATTTGAAGAAAAATGTTTTAAACCCGTTTTGGGTGGGGCATTTTCCTCTTATTTTTCCTTTTAAAATCAGAAATTTTCCATCTGCATAATGCGATGATGTTGCTGTTTGCATCTTCGATCTATTTTTATTAAGTCAAAGAACAAGACCAGACACCAGGTAATCGATACTGTTTATTTACCCCTCCCCCACCACACCCCCCTCAAAGCAGTCGTTTGTTTACTCCATAGGCGTCTGTTTAGTGAATTCTGGTTAATACTTTCAACGGCTGTTATTCAGTAGCGGCTCCAGGATTTGGCAAGTGGGGGACGGGGGCGTTGGCCGTTGGGGTGGAAGCTTCTAGGCATGGAGGTTCAACTATTTGTTGCTAGGTATGTCGTAGTATGTATAGGGTCCCAACAGGGGGGGCAGTGGGAGGCCGGGCATTCAATAAGAGGACACGGGCCCCCATATGGAGCCGCCCCTGATGTTATTGTTCGTTCAGCGGTCGAATAGGCAACGAAGACCATTACACGCTTGTTGTTTTCGCCGAAAATTGGACTGACGAGCTGTTTACGACTTTCGCTGTTGGGTCACTCTACCCCCTCACACTACTCCTCCTTCCTTCCTTCATTCTCTACCTGTTCGGTCTACCTGCGGACGTCATTGTCGATTGAAGCGCGTTATGTTTCCGAGTAAACAGACCGATGAGATTGATGCATTTGAAACCCGCTTCTTGCTTTAGCGCTGGTAAAAATCTTCTCTCTCTAAATGAATGGAATTCCGTGTAAAAAATCTGTTTTCGACTGCACGCCAGGCTGTCGTTCGTTTAACCAGCGATCAGTCATTTCTAAGGGTGACGGTTGTCAATACGTCACGTGGGAAAAACAGGTCTTATATGATTATTGGAGAAATTGTATCGATGATTTTTAAAAAACAATTAAATATCTCCACTAAAATGACAGCGTATACGCATTGAGGCCCAGTTTTGCAGACGACTGAAGCAGCCCGTGTTATAATTATAACGAGTCTTTACTGTAGACGACAGATTTAGTATATGAATGAATGATCGAACTATTAGCATTGGCGTAAACTTGGATAAAAAAGCGTGGGCCCAACCACCATGCTTTTCTCTTTTCCTATTGTAGCCTCTCAAAAAGTTGGGGTGGGGCTCAATTTTGTCACGCCCTGTCTTTTGTCTTCGCGGGTCCGACCTCTGTTTCGGAAGTTCTTACACCTCAAATTGTTACCCTCCAATTGAAATCTGTGGGAGCTTTGCTTTTTGTTTTCTCTACCGTGTCATTTAATGGCCATTATGAACCGGGTCGATTGATCCTATTCAATCCTGCACGCCGTAATTTTATAGCGCCTTTGTAGAGGAGGAGGAGGAGGAGGAGGAGGAGGAGGAGGAGGAGGAGGAGGAGGAGGAGGAGGAGGAGGAGGAGGAGGAGGAGGCACTTTTCCAGCGTCTGTATAATCATCTGTACGGCGCTTACTTATATAGCACCGCATTAAGAAGCGTCTGTTTTCAAAGGCCGCTTAATAATCGACCGAAGACCGATAGCTTCGTTCGTCGCTCAATGCCCATTTGCCTTCCGATTACAGGGAGAAGCTCAGGTGTAATGCGCGCAGACGACGTCCGTCCGGGCAGAGACGATCAGACGTCGGAGCAGACGAGATAGAGCGCCAGAAATGCCGCGAAATGTTTGCCGAAGCGAATAGCGTTTGTCACAGGCGTTAACCTATACTGATATCCAGTCATCGATAGGGTTAGGGTTAGGTAGTCGTAGTAGTAAGTACGATATATATATATATATAAGTATATATAAGTGTATATATATATATATAAGCTTGAGCGATATAGGATGAGACTTATTTCACGCAACGTGTCACAATAATTGACTTGTGTGTTTTATACGCCTATAGATTGACCGTTCCGATTCTGTAAAGGCTATATTTGACTAGTGGTTAAGTATACTGAAATGCATGGCTGTCGACTTTATTTCGGCGAGCGTGTTTCGGTTTAGCGTTGTTTGATGACCATCTGCGACACTTGTGCCTCAGCGGCCAATACGCGGTGAAATACTGTTTCCATTGTCGTCCACAGCTGTTTCCAGCCGCTAACCGGAATTTCTTGGCAGTTTCCAGTGGCGACTACAAATTACTCGATCTCGGCGTATACACGGGCGCACTAAACAATGCAACCCGGTCGCTCGGAGGACTTGTTCATCTGTGCCAGATTTTTCCGCCTGTTTTACACTATCGATTATTGTTAGTATATATATATATATATATATATATATATATATATATATATATATATATATATATATAGGCTACATGTACAATTGTACATGTTTATGTATATATACGTATATATGCAACGTATATATGCAACGTACAGATAGAACACGGTGATGATGATATATGAAGCTGTTTACCAGAATCTAGAGTTCTAACCCTCTATGCTTATTGGCAACATATGGCCATGGTTTGAGTATAGCATAGGATTAACCACACTTATATACCGTTTAAGCAATATTAACCGGAACTTAAAGGCTGGGTCTGACCGTCTGGGGACCCAATGCGGGTGAAGGGAACAGAAATTTGAGGACTATTTCGAGATTTTCCGCAGATTTTAGGCTCAGTGGAGGGGAAAGGGGTACAATGCATTCTGTACTTTGTAAATGAGCAGGAAATTGCATTGCGTGCTTCGAGAATTGTCAGACAATCTCATGACTGGCATAGGCTACCTGTATGTTTCACCACCAATCAGCATATATATGTATGTATGTACACACACACACACACACACACACACACACACACACACACATATATATATATATATATATATTGTGTCCGAAAAAAAGGAACCATTTGATGATTTGATATTTATGAGAACCAGTGTCAATTATTTATAATTTTTTTATTCCGGACTTCATTTCAATTTTAGCATAAAGTTAAATCGAATATGATCTTCATTTGAAGACTTTTTTGTCTGTCTGTCAACACATTCAATGACGGAGAAAATGACGACGTCAGCCATTAAATAGACAGAAATCTATGTGACAGTTGACCGCAAAAGTTACAAACCACTCGAACGAGTAAAAACGGATTCTAGTGAAATTGTGCACACTAAAGACAAAGATGTCTGTTTGTGTGCCTATAAAATCTTGCCTAAATCGGTGCCTATTCGAGGCAGTTATTGCGGTCTGTTGATGGGTTCCCTTTTTAACGGGCACAGATGAAGTGATTTCAGATAAATATTGAGTCCATCATCTGGGGCATGTCCTGCTGCTGAGGCTGCAGTAGATGACAAAATTACCAGATACGAGTTCCTGTGCCCCACGAGTCCTGTCGCTCTCCTGTTCATCCGACAACTAGGTCGTCCCTTTTTCAAGAGAGGGCCAGAGACAGACAGACAGACAGACAGACAGGGAAATGATGATGAATAACGATGAATAATATTCGATTGATTTGATTGGTTCTCATGATTTTTACACCTAAATGTGAAGAGCGGAAATAATAAGTAGCGAACCGTTTTAGCAGACGGTTCATGCGAACTGTACCGTGTATACCGCCCCCATCACACCTCTGTTTAGATCTAGATTCAAGAGGCTTTGAAGACACGATATTTTGTTAGACAGTTAGAGGTTGTCTACAGTATAGCGTAACATTCACAATCAGTGTTTATTCTAGGCCTTCTCGGGGGGGGGATTCCCCCACCCCCCAAAAAAGTTTTAAAATATGTTGGCTGGAAGATGGAAATTCCCCCCCCCCCCAAAGCGTGGAGACTCAGACTGTGTCCCCCCAAACATTTCAAAATCCCCCCCCAATGTCAAGGTGGCTAGAATAAACACTGTTCACAATTGACACTTCAGTGAAAATTTTCAATTGACTTGGGTGGGCAACATGCACAGTGCAGTCTATGCTGGCGTTAAGTGCAGGCTGTGTGGTTTATGTTATGGATGGGACGGGGGGTGGGGTGTGCCATTTCCTACTATAACTTATTCATTGTTATAAATCTAGTTTCACGAATTTTCACGACGTTTAGAACCTTAGGTTTAGCGCAATTGAGCCAAACGTGAGTAAACTATTTCTGTTTGTAGTTTTCCTGTTTTAGCAGCTTCATTTATATTGCACCTGTGTGGGCTGAGATGCCTGTACACCAGTACTGCTCGGGTAATTATTGCTATTCTATGTGGGACTCCCTGCGCTGTCTATAATGTCCATGCACAGGTTTAAAAAGTCGCTTGTGTTGTTTTGTTGGTCGACCCGTTTTTTTCTTGACCACGCGAGTCACGTTTCATGGCCAAGGCTCCGACCGGGTTTATTGTCAGCTGCTCTTGATCTTACAAGGATAATTATGCATTATCAATACCCGACTGTTACATGGTGTGTGTCCATATGTGTCTCTGCATGCGTAGGTCTACACATGAGTCTCTCTGCATATGTCTGTCAGCGTACCTTTGTGTGTGTGTGTGTGTGTGTGTGTCTGCCTATATGTCTGGCGATGTCAACCTAAGTCTGTCTGCCTGTGTAAATGTGGACAGGTCGCTGCTTGTACGTGTGTCTGTTTGTCTGCCGGTGTGTAGCTGTGTGTAGGTTTCATTGATCTTTAGGCGCTCGGTCCATTGTAGATGATATGCCATCAATTATTTAGCGCCATGATTTCCAAAATTGAGGACGCGTGGTCATTCCCTTTAAGAGTATACAGCTTTCCAGAGTACCAGTCTCCCTTCCTCCATCCATCCATCCTATACTCAACTCTGTCCTGGAGTATTTGACCCCAAATCTCTGGTGCATATTTTAAGCTACACCCATCTCCGTTCTTTCTGCTTATTGTAGTCTATGCTCATATAACCGGACTATGTTGACCATCAATACATGTACAGCACGTTTATACATGTACAGCATATCATAACGGACTTGGCTATAATGTACCCTTGGTTATAAAGTGCCAAAATAATTGTCAGTGATGTCTGCGATACCGATACCGTATTGAATGGTGGTATTGGATGTAACCGTACCTCGGATATAGCGTACTAAATTATACAAACCCGCTAAGCACGTTGTAACGAAGTTCTACTGTATACTAGCCCTCGATTTTATTTAAGCAGGCGGGCTATGTCTACCCGTTTAGACCTGATGATTATGCTAACTCCTTGCAGGCTCCAAATTTTTTAGCTGAGTTTTGTTTGAGTCATTGTCTGGGGAGTTATGAGTTACTAACCTAGTGAGTCGGCGTGTGTGATGTTTGAGTGATGATGATGACAATGTAAGGCAATTCATTTATTAGCAGGATGTTTATATATGTGTTTAATTTGCTTGAGTGTTTGTTTATTGGAATTGAAACTTTGGCGCCGCCTATAGAACTTGGCCCCGAGCGCCTAAGCAGGACAGGCTATTGGGCCATGGGGTCACTGATAATGGCCCCAACGGTGGGCCCCGAGGGCCCCGGTCCCACTGGAGCCCTCGAATGCCCTTTACCGTGTTAGCTTTAAATGCAGAAGGTGATGGCCCATGTTTGCAATAGCGATTGATATCAATGTAGTAATGGATGCTAAAGATAGTGGCTGAATATGGTGCTTGAATTCGATCTATAACAGGACGAAATAAATTTCAAATGTGCGGTTGATTTGCACATATGCTGTGCATTATTAGCATTATGGAACAACGGGGGTTGTCATGCTGGATGCGCTATAAATACAGAAGACGATGGCCTACGTTTATAATAGCAATTGATATCGGTGCAGTGAGGAATGCTACAGATAGTGGCTCAATATAGTGCTTGAAATCGATCTATAACAGGACAAAATACGTATCAAAAATGCGGTTGAATTTGCACAAATCCTGTGTATTATTAGCATTATGGAATAACGAGGGTTGTCATGGATGAGCCGTTTTAAATGCAGAAGGTGATGGCCCATGTTTGCAATAGCTATTGATATCAATGTAGTAATGGATGCTAGAGATAGTGGCTGAAGATGGTGCTTGAATTCGATCTATAACAGTACGAAATAACTTTCAAATTTGTTTCAAATTTGGTTGTATTTGCTCAAATACTCTGCATTATTAGCATTATGGAACATCGGGGCTTGTCATGCTGGAGGGGCTCTAAGCCTCTAAATACTTAAGGCGATGGACTACGTTTATAATAGCGATTGATATCGATGTAGTGAAGAATGCTAAAGATAGTGGCTCAATATAGTGCTTGAAATCGATCTCTAGCAGGGCGAAATAAGTTTCAAAAATGCGGTTGAATTTGCACAAATCCTATGTATTATTAGCATTATGGAATAACGAGGGTTGTCATGAATGAGCCGTTTTAATCGCGTTGATAACATCACTAATAATTTTAACACCGCGCCTATAGGCGAGGGATATTTTTACATCCCCCTAACAGCCCCCAACACCCCTCCCCAATTTGAGGTCGACACCCCCAAAATTTGGCAATGTGACAGTAGTATGCATACAAAATGCATACTAATTAGCTCCGGACAGCCCCCATTTTGAGGTCGACACCCCCTCCAAATTCACAATCCTAGAAATATCCCTGCTATAGGCTATCTATAAAGCTAAAACACCCAAAAGAACGGTTCCTATTGGCTGTATCATCCGAGAACGCACGGAAACGGTTGCCTAGCAACATAGCAATGCAGTTGATTGGTAAATGGTCAGTTTTTACAAAAGTGTGTTTGTGATTTGCAAACACAGTTGCCGGCGGAAACTGGAGGAAAGTAGCGGAAGTACTTTGTCAAGTACCTTCTGTACTGTGTGAATTTCCCGTTGCACTGCCATTTACCGGTTCTGTCCAGTTGAACGCAAATTTGCAACTGCAAAATTAATAAACATGGGTTTTTGTCATACTGAGTTGACTTCTGACAAATGGCGCACCATAAATAGCATCAGTAGCTGATGAAGGACACAACAACAATAATAATATTGATATATTTATGAGTTTTTGTTGTTGGAAATGAATTTCTGGGTGAAAAATATGTGCTCGGCAAACAGGATTCTGTTGAGAATTTCGTGTGTCCTTATATTATATTGAGGGAATTCTCGTTGGAAACCAGTGGAATTAATGGGAACGGGACTCGATGTGGTTGCAGAAAATGTTTTTCCTTGTTATTTATGCCTGACATTTGGAATTTATGTGATTCTGGGAGATAAGAGTAATGGTCTAAACAGGCTTTAGTTATTTAATTATTTTCTGTATTTTGACTCGAATAGTTTTTCAGTGAAAAATGATTTAGTATTGACTCTGCTATGAAAACTACTTGAAAAGCAATAGCAGTAGCTGACGATATAGGAGGTTTTTTGTTCATAGGAGTCCCGGAGTTCGTAACAATTGCTGTTCCTGTCGTCAAGCTATCCATAGGTTTGTTAAGGATAGTTTCATTTGTGAGATGTTTCCATATAATTGAATTATATATTATTGATGTTTTTTCCGTTGATTGAGTGAAAGGATAAAATAAAAAGACGTGGGAATGAATCGAATGAATGTCAATTCATTGAGAATTCTGTTCACATTTACTCCTCACATAAACAATGGTTCATGACGAACAATGAACCCGGTAGCAAGGCCGATGCCGAGTGAACAAATTTTGAACAGAAGTGTGGACTGTGGAGGCAAGATGAGTTTCTGAATTCGGTTCCCTTCTTTCTTTCTAGGTGAAATTTTTTGGAGAAATTTAGAAAAAGGACTTAAAGTAGGCCTATCTGATTGGCTGGTGATCTTTGTACGTTAACTTAAATTTTTAAATATTTTTATGTTGTAGAACGATAAAAGTAATCTGAACCAATTGTTAAAGTTGAATTGGGTTTCTTCCATCTAACTATTGATTCCGTGTACGATTTGAGGAGGGGGACCTAATCCGTCTGGTTGGAGCCCACCCTCCATGAGGATTGAAAATTGTGATTTTTATTGGTTTGACCCTTCCAATCCGCCAGAGGTGCAAAATTGTGGGTATTTGATTAGACCCAGCCTCAGGGAAGGGGGGGGGGGGTAAATGGGTGCTTTGAGAAATTCCGACAAAAAACGTACTTCCAGGAGCGACAGCCATTGTTTGGTGCGGTTTATATTTTCAAAGAAGCAATAACATTTTTCTTGCGTATGAATTTCTTATAATTAATTGTATATCACTGGTTGAATGTGTTTTCATACATCAGTGCTTTTATTAAGCTTCCGTTCTTTGGTGTCGTCCTTCCTGTATGGAGATGTTTTTATCCAAAGCTGTTTGTCTGGTTGTATGGTCCACATATTCTAACTGTACCAGTAATATATATATATATATATATATATATATATATATATATATATATATATATATATATATAATACTTAATTAGAGACAACCTTGCAATCAAAGTTGGCTACAACTGCCTTTAGTGTACTTAGTATATCCTATTAGCCTGTCTTATACAGTACCGGGTAGTCTGTCTGTCTGTCTGTCTCTCTGCTTAATTATTTTGTTTCATAGATTGACTGTTTTGCAAGACTGGTTACATCAATAGACAAAGAGCAAAGAGGCCATAAAACAGGAATGACAATTGAGGGCTGGAGAGAGGACAGTGGCATGAATGACAATAATTGGCTGTGATGCGGGTGATCCGTGGCAAGAGAAGTGACGTCGGGGCAGAGGAGTTTGAAACGAATTAAAACCACATTTTCTTGTGTCCCCATCTTTAATGGGTCAAATAATTCCGGGATTGTCAATATGTTCCATCTCAATTTTATTCTAGAGCGTTCAAAATGCCACAAAATGGTGAGCCTATGGAAGGACTATTGTTAAAGCTGGCTATATACAAAAATTCAGAGGAGTGATGAAACGAATTAAAACTACATTTTCGTTTGCTTCCATCTTCATTGTGTCAAATCGTTCTAGAATTGTCAATATATTCTGTCGCAATTTTATTCTAGGGAGTTTGAAGTGCCACAAAAAGGGCGAGCCATTTCAAACCACACGATACACAGTCTTTTTAAAAATCTATTCTTTGTCAAATGGTCAAAATATATACGCGTACTTATATTCAATATATGCAGCCATATACTCACCTAGCATACTTGCGTTAGTTAGCAAAACCCTCTGTAAATTGGAGAGTAGCTTTGGCTGCAGGTTTAAGACCAGAAATTGTTAAACTAGTGAAAAATAAGCAATGTCACGTCTTATCAGCTTCCCCATCTACATCGGCCATCATTTAACTTTATATGTTTTCAAGTTGATCTTCAGTTCTTCACCATTAACAGAATTTGAAATGTAACTGCTTCTGTTAGGCGTGACTAGAATACGGTTTGTCATATATAGTTACAACGATAGGTTGTAATCAAATCAATGTAAATAATGTCATGAGTATATGGCCATTTAATGTTTTCGTCATTTTACTTCAGATTTTTAGATAGCTCAGGCTTTGGAATATAATATTGACAAGCATTTATGCATTTGGCCCGCGAGGACAAGGAAGACATGTCATTTGGCCCGCCGCCCAAACAGTCTCGACACCCCTGCTTTAGTACATCGGTATCAATCGCTATTACAAACATAGGCCATCACCTTCTGCATTTAAAACGGTTCATCTATGACCAGTGTTTATTCTAGCCACCTTGACATTGGGGGGATTTTGAAATGTTTGGGGAGACAAGGTCTGAGTCTCCACACTTTTGGGGAGGAAATTTCCATCCCCCAGCCAACATAGAAAAAATTGGGGGATTTTAAAATGGGGGGTCCGACAACATAGAAAAAATTGGGGGATTTTTTAATGGGGGATTCCCCCCACTCCAGAGAGGGCCTAGAATAAACACTATGACAACCCTCGTTATTCCAAAATGCTAATAGCCTAATAATGCATAGGATTTGTGCTAATTCAACCGCATTTTTGAAACTTACTTCGTCCTGTTAGAGATCATTTTCAAGGAGCATGCCACTATCTTTAGCAATTTAGCATCAAGTTTATAAGGTCGACGCCGTGGCTTTGACCTGTTTTTATTTAATGTGCCGGCTTGCACGCACGCACACACACACACCAATGATTTTAAATTGTGGCAAATACCAACCAGCCAACGCGTAGCCTACAGTGGCTTTGTTTCAGTGATTGGGACATTTTTATGGTCAGAATATCGAACGTGTCCTATACGCATCTTACAGTGTTTATTGAACTTTATTCTAGCCACCATGACATTGGGGAGGGGGGGTTGAAATGTTTGGGGACAAGATTTGTCTCTCCACGCTTTTTTGGGGGGATTTCCATCCCCCAAGCCAACATATACAAATTTTTTTGGGGGGGGGAATTTTAATACTTTGGGGGGGATTCTCCCCAAACAGGCCTAGAATAAACACTGCGCATCTTAACATCGTCATTAACGTTTTAAAAAAGCATATTTCACGAATATCTCTCCTTGTAAACGGGTTTAATTGAGGAAAACCTGGACTGATTGACTTTCTGCTGTTAATTTAATTATCCTGCCTGTTCCCTCGTAGGGCAATTTTGTCTCTTGTCAATCCTAATATGTGTTGTGGCATTTGATGCATCGGTGCCGTTCTACACTGTGTGCATAAAAAGGGAACCTAAAAAAATACTGCAATAACTGCCTCGAATCTGCAGTGACTTTGGGAAGATTTTAAGCACACAAAGAGACATCTGTTTGTGTCTTTAGTGCAAAATTTCATTAGAATCCGTTTACTCCTGTGAGTGGTTTGTAACTTTTTCGGTCAGCTGATTACAGATTACAGTCTTCTGTCTATTTATTGGCTGACGTCATTTCTACGTCATTGAATGTGTTGACAAACAAACTATTGTTTTCAAATGAAGTTGTTCATATTCGATTTAATTTTACGCTAGAATTGAAATGAGATCCGGAGTAAAAATATTATAAATAGTTGACACTGGTTTTCATAATTATTATCAAAGGGTTCCTTTTTTCTGGACACGCTGTTTCAGTGGTGTCTTCTTGTAGGATAAAAAAAAACGTCCACTTGGAGAGAGACGTCGACCCCTCGGTTGGAGCGTAGACAGGGCAGTCAGGAAATTAGATTCACCCGAATTGGCCATCATTTTTGCACATGACCTGAAAATTTCCAAAGAGAATTTATATCAATATCCACAGAAAACGAAATGATGTGCTGGAGATGACGACCTGGCTATAATTCGGATTGGCTTTGGTGTGCCATCAACTGATGTCCTAGGCATTATCATAGTGGAGCCATAGAAGTTGATTGATTGATTGATTAAACAGCTCTTTATAACCCGATTAAACAAAGGAAGCTCTTTTGTCTGATTAGGGTCAATCAATATACGGTAGACTAGTACAAGTTTCATATGACAAAGCAAAAGTCTGATGAAATTCCCATTTTGTTTTACCTATGTATAGAGGTAGTTTTACCTTTATGGGTAAGTAGTTTTTACCTAGGGGCAATCTTGGGCTTGGGTGTTTATCTCACTCTAGTCTTTACCAGCCATTTACAGGTAATCATATAATTGATTGGTATTCAAATTGATTTGAGGAAAAACACTCTTTATTACCAGATGTACATGTATTCTCAGGTAAATTGATTTCAAGTGAAACGGATAATTAACGATTGGGGTGTAAGTTCCAGTGAAGCGCGTCAAACTGATTGAATTCGACTGAACTGACTTTTCGGCTGATTGATTAATCAACCATTCAGTCAGCCAAGGGGTTCAGTGCTCAAGTTATGATGTCATCATGCTTGTTGAGCTGAGTAACATGAAACAAAGAAAACGATGACTGAAGTGGTATTTGAAATGATGATGGTACAGTGGCGTCGAAAAGGGGGAGCGTGGGCCTTCCTAGCCCCCTCTTCTGATTTGCCCTACTCAGTTTGATCTGTTAGAAAGGGTTGGGCCAGGCACTTCTATTACCTGCTCTGCAATGGATTTATAAAGGCTTAGCATTCGGCTGATATTCAAATTCATTCACAGATCCAGCAATAGCATTTCTTTGCTGGGTCATTCCATGTCAAAGCAAACAGTATATAGACAATTGTTCACCACACCATCTCAGATCTGCAAGAAATTTGCAGGGCTTGTAGGACAGCTCAATTTGAGTAATTCTTGAGATTTTCAGCTTCTTTTGTCAAAAACTCTCAGAGATATGATATTTTGAAGATACGAGGCTAATCACGAGTTGACGCTGCGTGTTACATTTTACAATTTTTGAAGTTTAATATCTCGAGAACCACAGCAGATATCAGGCTTAAATTTGCAGTGCGTATACACTTTTTTCAGCTGAGTTGAATGGTGTATTAATCTTTATCATATTTGCTACACAGCATGCTCTAAAAATGTCCAAACACCCCATAACAGCCAGTTTTCACCGATATTTGACCCGGTATTACAATGAATCAGCAAAACATTAGACTATATCTGTTGCGTCTTTATGTAACTACATATATGTACTCATCAACTGCAGACAGGATTTCTGTCAATAATGAGACCTTGTACCCACTATGAGTCATCTTCTGAGTCACAGTCACATATTTTTGCACCCACAACGACCCATATATGACCATGTTGACAGTAACTCACAGTTTTCAAACTTTGCAGGCTTGTAGTGCTTGGTAAATACTAGCTATGGTGAAAATTTCATGTTGGTGTCTTAATCTTTGAGTTATATTCAAATTTATCATTTGTCCAGCTTTTGTAAGCAATTTTGATTAATTCAATTATTTTCACACATGCACCCACCCACACACAAGTTGACACAACACACACACACACACAAACACACACACACTCACACAACATAGGAAGTTTGTAGTTAAATACAGAGCTTTATCGAATATACAGTTGTTGCTATTTTAGATTGTTACTACAGGAACACAAGAAATCACATACGGAGAAATGGCACGAAGTTGGCAGCCAGTCATCGGGTCAACTGGTTTACTCACAAATTGAATGATCTCTGCAGCAGAGCTTAGTTTGAGTCAGTCTGAATGGCTGGCTCCCACCAGAACTTCTTCACCTTACGTCCGACTAACGTTAGTTTCCTTCTGCTGCTGCTGCTGCTGCTGCTGACGATGATGATGATGATGATGATGGCTTGTTGTGCAAGTACAGCCCCGAAATGTCTCCTTGACAGACCAGGTTAGTTACTGAAATATATGCCATGCTATGATCCTTGTTTCACTTGGTAGTCTTCTCCTGTTGTGCGAATGGAAAAAGACAATTAAATGGGAAATTGTCTCCAGGTTGTTGTGACATATTCTAAGTTTAGATTCTCATTATCTCATCGTATGCATGGAATCTGATTAGTCGGGGAAGTTTCTGGTGATTGCCTCTTTGATGACAGGTGTCTCAGGTATGGTCCGGAATGTTGAAATGAGAATAACAACAGTAGCAAAGTACCGGTACTTGTATAGCACCTGTTTTGATGCTCAATGGTATTCCTGATCAATGGTACGTCGAATCCATGAGCAATAGATCAGTTTAATTCCAGAGACCTGTCGATCAAGATCTCTTTAACCCCTTAACTGGGGACCCCGGATATATCCGTCCATTTTACATTGAGTTACAGTTAAATACACAGTTAAGGGGTTAATTTAAGCTGAGGCAATTTCAATTGCGATTGAACAGGGCCTTGTTTCTCACTACACATACAAACGTTTCAGACATATGCATTTAGACAAAGCACGGGATTGCATAATTGTGGAAGAGGTAGACCGTCTCATGCTTGCTTTTCCTATCCAGTTTGCTAAGGCACTGACGTGCAGTGTTTATTCTAGCCACCTTGACATTGGGGGGGGGGTTGAAATGTTTGGGGGGTGACAAGAATTGTCTCTCCACGCTTTTGGGGGGATTTCCATCCCCCAAACCAACATATACAAATTTTGGGGGAAATTTAAAACTTGGGGGGAGGTAATTCCCCCACCCCAAAAAAGAGGCCTAGAATAAACACTGACTGACGTGCCTTAGCAAACTGGATAGCAAAAGCAAGTATGCTACGGTGTAAGGAACATGTTGACGAGTTTCGACTGTACTGGATTGGATTTCCAGTAGAGAGTGAATTGTCCGCTGGAATCCCTTGTGCGCTATTGTTTTGTTTGTTGGGTATCGACCGTATGCACTTAAGCGGATTTTATAGTGTCACGTGGTGTGGATGATCGGCCATTGTGAGTTTATGGTCTTGTGGTCTTGAGTGTTCTTTTGGTCTGACTTTATTGAACTCGGGTGAGGTCGTCCCAGGGGGGCATGGCATTCACAAAGACAATATCCACGGATCCCTTATTGGTTGCTGTATTGTTTGGCTTAGAACGCGTGTAGGTGTTGATGTTTTTTAAGTAGGGAAAGTAAGTAAGGAAAGGCGAAAGAAGGAATGGTCGGCTGTGATAAATCAGGACAGAATGGAAAGAAACAAATGCAACAATGGACTGCCACTGCAGATTCTGCTTCGAAAGAAATATTGGCTTAAAGTTGCATGTTCACAAGTGCAGAAAGACCTTCAGTGTAAGTCTGTAAGAGTGATGACAGTAATCGACATTGACTGTACTTGAAACTGATTTATTGCATACACAGATGGGTTTTCTCGTTGACAGATTTTTCATGCTTGGTATTTGTTGTCAATATTATAAGTGATAGGTCGTTGTTATATATTCATAAGCTCTTGCAATGCAGTTCTCATATTTAAGTCACGGGATATTTGTAATTCTTATGCAGCGTTTGTGCCATAAGTAACATGTCGTCTATCTTTTCTATTGTATCGTTACTAGCGTGATGCCATTGTTCGGCCCTGCTGTTGACGCCTTGTGCTGTTGGAATGGTGCTTTGTTTGGTTCGCCTTAGTGAAGGGAGACTGCTGTGCTCCTAGACGTGTTTTTGTTTTGCTTGATTGCGCATGCGTGATGGCAACGTCATCAACTGCCCAATGGTGGGCTGTCAAGTTTTGAACTCTTGCAATAGTTTCCACGTTGTGTGATTGCAGTATTACTCACCATATTCAGTCATGTATACAGGGCCTGTGTGTGTTGCCAAGATTCAAAACATGCCTATCCGCCATTACTGGGACCGGAAAAAATCGGACTGACTTATTGGATCTGACAGTGGGGGTAGGCCCTACGATTATGCTTAGGGCCCCCCCCCCCATCTAGTGATACTAAGATGGCGGCATGGCGCTATAGACGTTCACTCATATTGAATATATCAAGAATTTGGTTTACAGAGAATGGGTCTACTGTTTATTTAGGCCTACTCCAAATGTTGCAAACAAAACTATCAGAGATATCATATCACATCGCATCATGTCATGTAGAGTTGTAGACCGGTCCACAATCAGCCATTTGCCGTTGAAGCTTTGAATAGAACCCACTCTGAGCCAATCACACTGACTTTATAACTTTATAGTGCATATTTAGGTTAAAAATTCCCTTTAAGGCTTTAGGGCATTTTTGTTGTATTATCTCAGTTTGTTGGAATTTTTTAAATCGAAATCGCGGGTCCACAGGACTAGGGAGAAGAAAGGTTAATGCACATCTCGGTTGGCTAATGCATCAGCTGCTATAGCAGCTGCTAGTAGCTACGATTGATCGATACTCCAGCTACAGTATAGCTGGTTCGTATCTAGTGACGTCAACGCCATCGGCATCGGCAAATTGAGTTTGAAAATAATAATTTCAGTCTGCCTGCGGTCTCCTGTTTTGACGAAGACTGCAACACACAGAGGCCCAAAGTACTAGTCTTCGAAACATTAGCGGTCCACCGCCTCTCCTCTCCTCCCCGCCCCCACACACCCACCCGGACTTCCTGCTCTGTAGGCTACTTGGTATCCAATCGGCGATCCAGGATTTCAGGCGCCCCCCATCCCGCCTTTCCACGGGCGACCGCCGCCAGGCCCCCCAACGAGGGCTAATTGAAGGCATCCCCACTACTTGTAATTACCGCAAATACACGAAAACTATTTCTCCGAATGTTTGCCGCACGTGCGCTCAGAAAGGTGACGCGGTGTGATGATGATGATGACGACGACGACGACGACGACGATGATTATGACGACGACGACGACGCGAACAGTGACGTTTTTCGTGCAATTTCAGCGGGCAGTTATAATAATATATCAACCACGTAAAAGTTTCCTGTGTGCAGTTTTCGTGGGTGGGTGGGTGGGGGGGGGGAGGGTTGGTCGTAGCAATTTTTAGTTTAAAAGTTGATCGAAATTGGAAGCCACTTAAAAGAGAAGAACGATGTCCAGTGTACCTTGCCCTTCCCCCCCGTTCCCCCACCCTCACCGCCATCTGTTTGACTGCTCTCATTGCGCCATTGGCGACTTAAAATACCCAAATTAGCCTACGAAACGCAGAACGTGAGGTCCGACTCTATCAGAGTGGGGAGGCGGGCGTAGAAGCAGGCGGGCCACTTGGCCCGAGGAGCTCGAAAAATTAAATAGAGACTTCACAATAATATCCCTATATAAATTAAAATTATTTCCTGTAATACTTTATAGTAGGCGTATATTTATAGTATATGTGATGAATAATGTAAGTTATAATTACCCTCTAGTTAAGTGTCTGATGATTTTGTTCACCCGGATACCCGTTGAACTACCCCATAGATTCATATTAAGAGTTAGGGAACTGAGGGACTTCACCTGATCTCTGAAATGTTATCAGGGGCATAGCCAGGAATTTTATTTGGGGGTATAATGTGATTTGGAGGGGCATAAATCTTTAAAAGCTTTGAAAATCTTTAAAAAACACATTGAAAATTTTAAGGTAGTCTGATTTTCGGGATATATATATATATATATATATATATATATATATATATATATATATATACCGATATACCCCCCTTCTCTACGCCCATGAAGATCATGTATGAGGTGATTTTCACACATCCATTAAATGCCTGCCCTACATTCCCTGTTGACCTGACCTACAATTGATCCAATTTCAGATCATTTTATGCATGCGTCTATCTATATTGTTGTTTACCTACAATGTTTATTGTTTTGTTGCATACGGCAGACATTTGTCAAGTCGACCACGTCACAGATTAAAGTCGTCTTGTTTATTACAATCCTGTATCTCTCCTCTCTTGTATGTATATATATATATATATATATATATATATATATATATATATATATATATATATACACACACACATCAACTGGGCCCTACGAATTCCGTGCAGTAGGCCTATTAGATAGTAACTGTAATGGTCTGTAGATCTGATTGATTAGAAATTAGCGAACGCTTTGTGTGTAGGGACTGCCAGATTTATCTGCTTGTTGTTTTGCTGCAGTGTGGCAATGAATGGCGAAGCCAGTGCGTTATCGTTTCAAGATGTATTGATTTCTGGCTATTTGTTTCATTTTTACCGACCGCTTAGACTGCTTTCCTGCCCCCGCTAGGGTCTCGGTCGTCAGTGGCAACGGTGCTGTTTCAAATGGGCACATATTTGCGTCGCTTTTATGCAAATTACTGTGCATTTTGTGTGTTCCACGACAATTCGTCTACAGACTTTTGGTCTATCGACACTTGGTCTACTGACAACGAGCGCATTTACACTAGAAAACGAAATTTGATTATTTGTGAAAATGGAATCGTTAACGTCAACTTCTCTTGAGCCCCTCCTCTGAAGAATATTGTTGTTGATATATAACCAATAAATTATTAATTTTAAAGTCATTTTTCATTAAAAACCCTAAACACCTAAATATCATAAAAACCCTAAAAACCCGAAAACCCCAAAAACCCAAAAAAACCTTAGGAACCCTAACAACCTAAAAACATTAAAACCCTAAAACCCATAAAAATCCTAAAAACTTTAAAAACCTAAGCACCCCAAAACACCTGAAAACCCTAAGAAAACACAAAAAACCTTAAAACCCTAAAAACCTAATAGCCCTAAATGCCTGAAAACCATAAAAACCTAAACACCCTAAAAAGGTGTTTAGGGTTTTTAGGTTTTTATGGTTTTAAAGTTTTTAGTTTTTTTGGGTTTTGTGTGTTTAGGGTTTTTAGATTTTTAGGGTTTTTTAGGTGTTTAGGGTTTTTGGGGTGCTTAGGTTTTTAGGGTTTTTTAGGTCTTTAGGTTTTTTGGGGTTTTAGGGTTTTTAGGTGGTTATGTTTTTTGGGGTTTTAGGGTTTTTAGGTGTTTAGGTTTTTTGGGGTTTTGGGGTTTTTAGGTGGTTAGGTTTTCTGGGGTTTTATGGTTTTTAGGTGTTTAAGGTCTTTAGGTTTTTAGGATTTTTTAGGCCTTTAGGCTTTTGGGGTTTTAGGGTTTTTTGGGGTTTTATGGTTTTTAGGTGTTTAAGGTCTTTAGGTTTTTAGGATTTTTTAGGCCTTTAGGCTTTTGGGGTTTTAGGTTTTTTTGGGGTTTTATGGTTTATAGGTGTTTAAGGTCTTTAGGTTTTTAGGATTTTTTAGGCCTTTAGGCTTTTGGGGTTTTAGGGTTTTTAGGTGGTTAGGTTTTTTGGGGTTTTAGGGTTTTTTAGGTGTTTAAGGTCTTTAGGTTTCTAGGTTTTTTTTAGGTCTTTAGGTTTTTTGGGGTTTTAGGATTTTCAGGTGTTTAGGTTTTTTGGGGTTTTAGGGTTTTTTAGGTCTTTAGGTTTTTTGGGGTTTTAGGGTTTTTAGGTGTTTAAGTTCTTTAGGTTTTTAGGTTTTTTTAGGTCTTTAGGTTTTTTGGGGTTTTAGGGTTTTTAGGTGTTTAGGTTTTTTGGGGTTTTAGGGTTTTTAGGTGTTTAAGGTCTTTAGGTTTTTAGGGTTTTTTAGGTCTTTAGGTTTTTTGGGGTTTTAGGGTTTTTAGGTGTTTAGGTTGTTTGGGGTTTTAGGGTTTTTAGGTGTTTAAGGTCTTTAGGTTTTTAGGGTTTTTTAGGTCTTTAGGTTTTTTGGGTTTTAGGGTTTTTAGGCGTTTAGGTTTTTTGGGGTTTTAGGGTTTTTAGGTGTATAAGTTTTTTGGAATTTTAGGTGTTTAAGGTCTTTAGGTTTTTAGGGTTGTTTTAGGTGTTTAGGTTTTTTGGGGTTTTAGGGTTTTTAGGTGTTTAGGTTTTTTGGGGTTTTAGGGTTTTTAGGTGGTTATGTTTTTTGGGGTTTTAGGGTTTTTAGGTGTTTAGGTTTTTTGGGGTTTTAGGGTTTTTAGGTGGTTAGGTTTTTTGGGGTTTTATGGTTTTTAGGTGTTTAAGGTCTTTAGGTTTTTAGGATTTTTTAGGCCTTTAGGTTTTTGGGGTTTTAGGGTTTTTTGGGGTTTTATGGTTTTTAGGTGTTTAAGGTCTTTAGGTTTTTAGGATTTTTTAGGCCTTTAGGCTTTTGGGGTTTTAGGTTTTTTTGGGGTTTTAGGGTTTTTTAGGTGTTTAAGGTCTTTAGGTTTCTAGGTTTTTTTTTTAGGTCTTTATGTTTTTTGGGGTTTTAGGATTTTCAGGTGTTTAGGTTTTTTGGGGTTTTAGGGTTTTTTAGGTCTTTAGGTTTTTTGGGGTTTTAGGGTTTTTAGGTGTTTAAGGTCTTTAGGTTTTTAGGTTTTTTTAGGTCTTTAGGTTTTTTGGGGTTTTAGGGTTTTTAGGTGTTTAGGTTTTTGGGGGTTTTAGGGTTTTTAGGTGTTTAAGGTCTTTAGGTTTTTAGGGTTTTTTAGGTCTTTAGGTTTTTTTTTTTTTTAGTTTTTAGGTGTTTAGGTTTTTTGGGGTTTTAGGGTTTTTAGGTGTTTAAGGTCTTTAGGTTTTTAGGGTTTTTTAGGTCTTTAGGTTTTTTGGGTTTTAGGGTTTTTAGGCGTTTAGATTTTTTGGGGTTTTAGGGTTTTTAGGTGTTTAAGTTTTTTGGAGTTTTAGGTGTTTAAGGTCTTTAGGTTTTTAGGGTTGTTTTAGGTGTTTAGGTTTTTTGGGGTTTTAGGGTTTTTAGGTGTTTAGGTTTTTTGGGGTTTTAGGGTTTTTAGGTGTTTAGGTTTTTGGGGTTTTAGGGTTTTTAGGTGTTTAGGTTTTTTGGGCTTTTAGGGTTTTTAGGTGTTTAAGGTCTTTAGGTTTTTAGGATTTTTAGGTCTTTAGGTGTTTGGGTTTTTTTGGGGTTTTAGGGTTTTTATTTTTTAGGCTCTTTAGGGTTTTTAGGGTTGTTAGGTTTAAAATGTTTTTAGGTTTTTATGGTGTTTAGGGTTTTATGTTTTTATTGGCTCATTCGTTAGCCTCATGGACAGAGGCCTATTTATTGGAGTGTCGAGTTTATGCTGAAAATAGTTGACTGAAGTAAACATGAGTCCAGGGCAGAATCTTCCGGTTGTGAACAGACTTAGTGGCAGTTTGAATGTAATCCTGAAAATTGTTTCGGGAAGAAGTTTTGCTATAAAATGAAGCAAAAGGGCGAAATCTGTAGCTGGGTAAATAGAAATATACTTTGCTGCGAAAATGCAAAAGTTATGTGCCTGAAATGCTGATGGTCCCATTACAGCATTAGCCAGTTGCACATAGAGCCTTTGCTTTATATATTTTATATTATTAAATGTATACAACTACAATAATAATAATAGCACTAAATAATAACACTGAAATCTAGTTCCTTTTAATCATGCCTTAACAGTTTCCCCAGTCCCTGTGCAGCTGAAATTGCAATTATTTGTTTTCCGTCACTGGATCATTCTGGTCACCTTTGATTTCACTCACTCATTGACTACAATTACTTCAGCATTTATGGGTGGTCAAGCCCTTTTGTTATGGAGGGTGCTTTCCCACACAATGCTGAGAGTTTATTAAGCTAAATTATCTTATGAGGTCATCAGGAAGTAGGGCCACATATCTCCTTCTTTTATCTGATTGTCTCTTATATTCCGTGTGTAGGTTGCCTTAAGAGGATTGAAGGCTTATGTGTGCAACCGAGATTTGGTCTGGATCTTATAGTAGTAGTAGTTGCAGTAGTAGTAGTAGTAATAGTAGTAGTAGTAGTAGTAGTAGTAGTAGTAGTAGTAGTAGTAGTAGTAGTAGTAGTAGTAGTAGTAGTAGTAGTAATAAAATAGTAGTAGTAAAATTTAATGTAAATGGAATTAAATGTAAATGGTGAATTTAATGTAATTGGTTAATTAAATGTAATTGGTTGATTCAATGTAGGCCTATGTTACGACTTCAATTTAGGTGTGCATCCAAGAAGAAATTTCTTCTTCAACAGCTCGAATTTACCGATTCGAATCGAGACGAGCAATCGAGCGTCGCATCAACTCGTGAGCCGGATACTCCGGATACTGCTCACCGAAGTACTTGGATACTCGAGAGTGGAGCTGCTCGATGGTTACAACGAAATGAACACCTCGCAGATTCTCAATAGGTTATCAGGGTGTGTTGACAAGTCTGTGCTGTTGTAACATTTGGGGAACGTTTTCTTTTCTCATGATGAAGACAGTTTTAATAATAAAGTGTGCTCTTTTGATCATCTCCATGTTGACATAATCTGTTGCCCTATAGTCGTATTAAGTGATACATGTGTCTGTGAAACAGTGACCGTTATTTTACTCGTGATAGGCAAAGCTGTGTGGCTGATTTAGACGGATTAGGTTATCCTTAGCAGTTTCTGATCAAATGCTAACTAATTTCATGGAACTGAAATATATTGTGTCCAGTTTAGTATATAGTTATGATGATGTTTTTGGCTGGAACCATTTTTGTAGAAATCAAGACAAGATACCAGAGACAATGGTTAACCTGGAAGTCTGGGTTAGAACAGGTTTTAATCTTGAAGCTCTAGTCAACCGGGGAAGTCTCATAAACGCCGGTCCACTTGGACCGTCTGGGAGGTCGGTGCCTATAACTTAATAACATTTGACTGTAGTACATTCAGTTTATTGTCACTTCATAATTCTCCCTGATCCTTCTAATCTAATGCCTGGTTACTATCTTAATACTGGTAATCCTGTTATACATAGGCATAAACTTCTGTTACGGCTCTAGGTTCGAGTCTTTGTCCCCAACTTTTTGAGAGACTTCTATCGGGAAAGGAAAGATATAGGGGTTGGGCCTATTGGCCCCACTTTTTCATCCAATTTTATGCCAGTGCCGATATATGGATTTCAAGGTCAAGCAAAGTCCAAAAGTGGACATCCATGGTCGCTCATGTAGAAATACACGGCACCTAAAGTAAAAGAAGAAGAAACCTATATATATACGTGTGTATATATATATATATATATATATATATATATATATATATATATAAGACTGTATTATTGTGCCTTTGAATATGGTTGGGATGGTGATATTTTAAGGTTTGGGTGGTTTATTCCGAAATGGTTGGTGGAAGAGAGGTGGAACCTATCTCGGATATCCGTCGACCACTGGAAGGCCTGGCGGTTGCCAACGGTAGCGTCCATCTTCTCGCTTAGCAACCACTCGGAGCAGCTGGAGGAGCTAGTCTCACGGTCAGACGCCGAGATCGGAAGGTCGCAGTGCAAGGAATTCGCGACAGAGGCGGGCGGCCAGTGCCACGGCGGCGTCTATTATGCGCCGAAGAGTAGATGTCTACAGCAGGGCAATTTCTCATGCGCCGTACTCCTAGCGTCACACCCGGGTCAGTGGGCTTAATTATATCACGCAGACAGGGAGAGGCAGACAGAGGAGAGGGACAAACAGAGACAGACAGTCAGATACAGAGACATAGAGACACAGACAGTCTGTCTGTCTGTCTGTCGGTCTGTTTCTGTCTCTGTCTCGCTTTCTCTCTTTCTATCTCTCTGTCTGTCTCTGTCTGTCTGTGTTTCTGTCTTTCTCTGTCTCTGTCTCTGTCTCTGTCTGTCTGTCTGTCTGACTCTCTCTCTCTCTCTCTCCCTCTCTCTCTCTCTCTCTCACACACACAACATATGTGAAATACAGCAGATCCAAAATTCCTATTAATTGCACGAGACATTTTTCATTAGGCTCTGTGATAATGTGCGTCTTTGTGTTGGTGTAGATCTCAACGGTGGACTTCTAAAGAGCCAGATAATGAATCTCGACCTGAACGTCGGAATTGCGTTTCTTGGGTCCCACCTCGGGTCCTTTGTCGAGGACCTGTCCGCCCGTCGGTCGCCGGTCCTCTTCTTCGGCTGGATTCCGAACGACTTGACCTCGACCGACGACTACACCGGCATGCTGTTTCCCTCGTGCCAGTCCTCGGGACGACCTCACGACCCCTGCGACTTCGAGGTCCACCAGCTGTCGAAGATGGTCTGGTCGACGGTCAAGTCCCACACTCCAGAGGCGTACCACCTCATCTTGCACATGGAGCTGGCCCAGACCGAGATCGGGGACATCCTGGTCGGGTACCGGAGGAGGAGGAGGCAGCAGCTCTCGGATCAGGGGGGCCTGGTTGGGGCGGACGCGGCCCTCGAGGATACGGCGTGCGGCTGGGTGCGTGACAACGAGCACCAGTGGGAAAGATGGATCCCGGAAGGTCTTTCCAGCAAGACGCCCATCTACATCGGAGGAATGTTTCCACTGACGGGTCCGTACTGGAGAGAACCAGGAATAGTTCCAGGTCAGTTAAAATCCTGGAAACAGTGGTTTTTATTTTGTAGGTGGTAAAGATTTTCAAATAGGTTCATGATTCTATTATATATATATACATATATATATATACATACATATATATATATATATACATGACTTTCAAATGTGTTTCAACAGAACTTTACTCTCTCAGTGATTGACTGTTTCCAAAAGCAGTAAACTAATCTTGAACTTCTATAGCGCCACTTCATAATGCATGAAAGCAGTAAGGGCCGTGAGGATGATGATTGTTACCGGTACTCTCATAAATTCAATTGATGCAAATTATTGCAAGGATTAAGATTGTCGTCAGACATTCACAAGGACCATTATTTTCATTCCCTCATTCCCAAATTTCAAGTGCGACTACAGTCTATCGCTGTTCATTTTATATTTAAGGGATTACACATATTGTGTGATATTTGGTGTAATCGATATTGATAACAATTGATCATATAGTATTGCTACTGATAAATGAGTTTATTTAGGTGGAGTGACATTAGACATGTTTGACTGTATTCCATATTAATATTATTACAGGAACCTCATGGGTTGCAACATTTGGGACAGGCATAAATTGCCATGGGATTGGATGGGATGGGATGGGACAGAAAAATATATCCCATGGACAAACCGGGTCAAACATCTTTGAATCTTGGTCCACTATCATTTAAAGACAGTGCTGTTATTTTGGTGTTTCACGCAATTTCCAATTGCACGCCACTTGCTATGTTTCCTAGATGCACCTGAGTGAGTTTTTGCCATGCAATTTAGTAAAACTCAATGCTTAAAAGTTCAAACTAAGAAAATGCTGCAACCTTAATGAATATCTTGACTGGGTATAAATGACAGGTAAATAAATGGTCATCGTTAGATCCGGCGCTGATCTCCGTATCGTAGGTGGCGCTTACGTCATTAATCTGGAGTGGTTTGCCATTGCCTTCTCTAGACCTGCGCTTTACCTTCGCGGCTAAACGCTGCTACCAATTTATCAACGTCTAAGCGATGTACGACTTGATTGGCCGCCAGCGTCACGCCTAGATCACGGGATGGTCACCCATCCAAGTACTAACCGCGCTCGGCATTGCTTAACTTCGGTGTTCTGACGGGAACCGGCCGCAGAGTGCCAATTCGGCCAATTCTTTTTTCTCTTTTCTATAGGGGCCTTAATGGCCGTTGAGTATGTCAACAGCGACGACAGCATTCTTCCCGACTACGACCTTCAGTTGCTCGTTCAGGACACGCGTTGCCAGGTCGATGTCGCCATGGCGCAGTTTCTCCAGTACGTCGTCAACAAAACGCACCCCATCGCAGGGATCTTGGGTAAGAAATTCGAAGACCAACGTGGTGAAAACCTCGTATGCCACGGTGGAGAAATTCTACCCGATTAGCAGAAAATTGAAATGTATTTGTTTTTGTCGTTTTTTTTCTCGAAACTGTGTTTGGTTTTCTGACAGGACCTGGTTGTTCAGAAACTGCGGAGCCCATTGCTGGCGTGTCGAAGCATTTCCACACGGTTGTCATCAGTTACAGCGCCGAGGCACTGCAGCTGACGAACCGCGTACAGTATCCGCTGTTTTTCCGCACGATTCCGCACATCGTGCAGAACGGGTCGATATCAGTGACTTTGCATCCTATTTGTTTTGATTGATAATTGATTGATTGCTGCTGAGAGAAAATTGATTGAAATGATGATAAGAGCCAGACTTAGTTATTGTCGCTTCGCTTAGCATGGCTTCTGGTATTTGTGCTTTGCGTTTGAGAAATGATATCTACTCGCAGGCAGTTCATCGTGTTGTATTCTTCGTATTTCTTCACGGTCTGTGTCTCAATCGTTAAGGTTTCTAAAGAGCTTGTTTTTTTCTGTAGCATGGTGTACGTAGATCTGCTTCGTCACTGGCATTGGCAGCAGGTGGCGCTGCTCGCGGAAGAAGGACAGGTCTATCCGGAGTACCACGCGTTCTTGAAGGACATATTTCTATTCCATTCAATCCAGGTCGTTTATGATCGAAAGTTGCCAAAGCACTCAAAGATGGACGATGCAGCAAAGGTGAAGCTTAATGATAAGTGAAACTCATTAAAGTGTTAGGCTTCTAGGCTCAGGCCCCACTTTTTGAGGGGCCACCATACGGAAGGGGAAGGTACATGGATTGGGCCCCCACTTTTTATCCAATTTTACGCCAGTATGGATGCCATTTGCTTTTTCCTGTGATATACATTTTGTAATTACATGTCCTGCTTGTCATATTTTGTCATGCCGTTAAGTTTCATGCTTGGTCTTGAGGTTTCTACTGTTCAGCATCATACACGATGGCGCTGTAGAAGTTAAATGAATTAATAACGTGTTCAGTCAGATTTGTGTTTATTTAACGATCGTTTTCTGAAAATTTTTAGCATATTGAGCAACTAAGAAAGAGAGACGTCAGGATCATCATCTTGACCTCTTTTGAGCAGACTGCTCGAGCCGTAATTTGCGAGGCCTATCTGAAGGTGCGTATTGTTTAATTTAGCTCTTAAATAGGAAATTATTTACGGTGATTTGTCAAAATCTGTCAAATATTTACCCTGTCAGATTGCAAAAATTAAAATAATTTTTGTGAAAAGTCGTTTTTCTGATGCCAAAAACCCTACAAAGCATAGCGTACTTGCTTAAGTAGATAAACAGAAATTTGCAATAAATTTAGGGGCTGTTAAAAGTAGTGGCGCCATATAAGTTGACTGATTGATTGATTGAGTGATTGATTGATTGTATCGTCGTGTAAGCTAGAGATTCTTGGTCTGGCTGTTTCTAGGGCATGACGGCCGGCAACGGTTACGTGTGGTTCCTTCCGTCGTGGTTTACGCAGAAATGGTGGAACACCGACGTCCACAATCAGAACCGGGTGCTGCCTGAGAACGTGCCGTGCACTTCGGACCAGATGAAGACCGCCCTTCGCGGCCATTTCTTCCTCAACACCGCCGACCTTGGACATCCGAACTCCCAGATCGTCGGGAATCTGACGGTGAAGCAGTGGCAGGACGCCTACACGAGGCGAATGCTCGAACTGGTTAGAACATTCCGGCGATTAACCCCTTAACTGGGGATCCCGGATATATCCGTCCATTTTACATCGAGTTACAGTTAAATACACGGTTAAGGGGTTAACATCTAAGGAAAATTCCCCGTTATGCTGCCGTCTCTTTACTTACTTATTTATAGACGGGTGATGCAAAAATCTATACATAATCGACAAATTCAGTTAACTCGATCGAGTGTGCGCGTATAAGAACTAGCAGCAGCAGCAGAGGTATTGCTCTCAAAATTCGCAAGGTTTCGATTACTTATTTACTTACTTATTATCAAGAAGACCATTTGATTGCCAGAGAAATGGCTCTTTTGAGAATTTACCCTGCAACCAAGAGACAGATTCAGGGGAGAGGATAGTAGGAGGTGGGGGAGGAGGGATTGAGGACTTCTTACTCCATCACCCATCCTTTCAGTTTTTAGACCAAGTTTAGCAAAATTTTGTGTTGTTTCTATTTGTTGTCCTGGTAAATGTAGCTATAAATTATGCATTGTATTGTTAATTTGTAATTTGTTTTCAGAGAAAGGAGCGCAGTGCATACGCTAGTTACGCATACGATGCCGTTCTTGTATTCGCGCTCAGTCTTCACAAGCTTCTTCTTGAGGATCCTTCGTCCCTGGAATCCCTCCGCACGGATCACACTGTCCAGTACGAAGCCCCTCAAATTTCCTGTTATTTTCTTACTCACTTTTAAAAGTTACTTTGAAACATTTTTAAAGCAGGCAGTCGAACTAATCTAATCCATTTGCTGAGCCTAAATGTGAAGCAAGTCAGATGTGAACAACTTGTGAAGTGAATAGGGTCGGATTCGAACCCACTACCCTCCGGTTGCATGCCAAGATTCCTACCACTACTCCACCGCAGCCCCCGATGTATATTTCCCTCTCCTCTTAATAAGCACAGGCTTTGGATTTGCTTCCAGGCGATTCATGCACTACCTCAACAACACGCATTTCTCGGGGGCGACCGGCCCGGTGCAGTTTTCCGGCGCCGACCGTACGGGAATCATTGAGATAAACCAGCAGGGCAGGGAGTCGGCCACCATGGTCGGTCGGTTCTCTTCGGACAGCCTCAGCAACGCAACTAATCGACTGTTCCTCAACGACACCGCCATCGTCTGGTTTACCTCCGACGGCCACCGACCCTCAGATGGAATTCAAGGTAAACGACGACGACGATGACGACATACCTGCTGTACAGGGTGGTGCAAAAAAACCGGATTAGTCGCATTTCGGTTTGCATCTAGTATAGTCCGGGTTTTTTTTGCGCCACCCTGTACTTATTTGGTCATCACTTGAATTAATTATGGGAAACTCTGACCGTTTGCAGACGAATTTAGAATGCCTTGTGTGGCCTACTTCTTAGGGTTTTACACCTGGGGCAATAATGGTAGGCCTACTTACTTACTATCGGCCTACTTGGCGTTGTGCGACCGGTTCTCCGTCAGAACACCGAAGTTAAGCAACGTTAAGTGCGGTTAGTACTTGGATGGGTGACCATCCTGGGATCTAGTTGTGAAGGTAAAACGCGGGTCTAGAGAAAGTAATGGCGACCTACTGTAGATCAATGGCATAAGCCACACGTGTCGCTGCTTGCCTTTTACACTGAGATCAGCGCCGGACCCTACACTCGTTCTAGTATAGGACTCTCTTTACCTTCATTTACTATATAATAATATTATCGTTATTCTGTTATATTTATCTGTTGCGTAAAATCGGTTGATGCGTGACGGACAGATATGTGTCTTTTACACAATTATTTTATATTGTTTGTTTTCAGAGTTGCTTTTCAGTTTAACCGATTATAATTTATTATTATAAATCTTTTGAGTTACCGTATAAGGTCTTCTTTTGGCTTTTGTGCGTCTACAGTTGACAAGTTTTTTCACTTGATGAAGCGATTATTTGCTTTGTTTGCATGAAGTCCTCAGGATTAGTAGAAAATTGAAGCGACTGAATTTCATACGGCGCATTTCTAAGCGCACTTGCGTTATTGTAGAAGTGAAAAAGTGCAACATCGAAGGATTTCGGGTTCTGTTGGGAGTGGAGTGTGAGTCTGCAATCGTTGTGGCTAATGTCATCGGAATTGGTCTTTTTGTCATTCTTATGCTTATCTGCCTCTTTGCACTTAAAAAGTGGTGAGTTATTTAGGCTGCACTCTTTACTTTTGTACTTTTTATAGCACTCTATCTATGCCTGGTTAGATGCTGTATTTTATTTATTTTGTTGAGTGATGTATATTTTCTAAATTTGCAGCCTTCAGTCATAGAAACTCCTATCTTTTGTTGTGTATGTCTTCTGGAACTTTCACTGCAGGTGTTGTCATCACTATCAACATTTACAGTTTATTAGCACGACAACTTCTATAGCGCCATGGTATAGCAATGGTCTAACTAAGTGAAGGGCATTTTAGTTTATTTAATATTTTAATGTTTGGTTTAATTTAGTTGCGATCATTATCTCAAGTTGGGCTTCTGTCCAAATGAAAGAATTGACATGCGCCAAAAAAGATAATCAAGGAGGAGCAATGGGGGGCCCGGGCCCTCTTGCCCCCCATCCCCGTGGCTACGCCAATGGTCTTAGTTAGTGGTTGTACGTCTGTTGCAGGTACGATCGTCAGGTGGACAAGGTAAAACGCAAGATGGACCCCTACCAGCTGCTCGAGAAGCTGAACAAGTGGCAGATATCACGTGACAAGGTGGTTCTTAACCGGAAGATCGGCGAAGGGACGTCGGGCACGGTGTACGGAGGAGAGGCCAGCATCAACGGCTCGTGGGTTGCAGTGGCTGTTAAGACGCTGAAGAACGGCGCATCCATTGACGAAAAGGTTGGCATAGCCGCAGTGGCGGCTCCACCGGGGGGGCCAGAGGGGGCCCGTACCCCCCCCTATTGAGAGCCTGGCCCCCCCAGTGGCCCCCCCAGTTGGGACCCTATACTTAATGCTACATACATTAAACAACCAATGGTTGGCCCCCCCTGATTAGAAGTTGCCCCCCCAACGGCCCCCCCACTTGTGAAATCCTAGAGCCGCCACTGCATAGCCGGCGCTGTATTTCAGTGTCGCTGATCTTTAATGAATGCATTCACCGGCAATAATTGAGCAAGTTTAAGTGCGATCATAGAAAGATCCGATCTTCTAGCAAATAACGAATAATTCACAGGCGTCACCCATCGTGGTAAAACCATGGTGTCACCACCCCCCCCGTGGAGTCACCCCCGGATCCCTCCCAGACAAAAAACACCATGAACCTTTTTGAGTCCTTGTGTGCCAGCTCATATGTACAACGCCTAGGGATCGCCGATTTAATTTACAAACTCCAAACGTGTTTGTGTCACCCCTTTGTGATGATGTAACTGATGTCACCCATATGCGACGCCCCCGCCCCCTAGCGACGACGTCACTGGAATAAATACAGACTGATTTTAGAATGTTGGCGGCATTCGTAGATGGATTTTCTGGGCGAAGCCGAGATGATGAAACAGTTCGATCATCGTAACATCGTGAAGCTTCTTGGCGTCTGTACGATGGGCGATCCCATGTATGTGATCATGGAGTTTGTGCTTCACGGTAAGAATTTCCCTATTTCCAGCAGCGTCAATATTGTGAACATAGCTGTACTGCGGCTGCAGTAATGTCGATGGCAACTTGTGTTACTTGAGCAAGCACTGGCATGGCATTGTACGGGTTTTACTGTATTAGTTTTAACTCTTTCTTTCCGGTCATCTTGTTAGTATGCTCTGAGCTCGTTTCTAACCCTTTGCGTCTAATCTGCTGGTTAGTTATTATACTCTAAACTCCGGTTTCAAGTGTGAAAATCTGGGTGGAATTTTTGTGTTTAGGCGACTTGAAGACTTTCCTTCTGGCTCGTCGTCATATGGTCGGTCACGTGACCATTGAGGCAGACGACGTCCGGCCGCAGAGTCTGACAAAGATGGCACTCGACGTGGCAAATGGCCTTCAGTACCTTTCTAATCTCAACTTTGTTCACAGGTAAGGAACACCTGTTTCCATATTGGATGTCTAAGTGTTCCAGTTTCATTGTGGTTAAAACTTGTGAAAAATAATGACTATTCTTTTGGAGCTGCATATATATCTATATATTCACTATCAGCTCAATCACCAAAGTCACTTAATTTTCCTCTATGTCTCCAGGCAATTTTTTTTCACAAGTTCCTCGGGGATGAAGTACCAAGGGCATAAAAAATTATATAGGTTTAGGATTAGGGCTGTCCCTAAGATTATATATATATGTGTGAGTGTGTGTGTGTGTGTGTGTATTGTATGTATGTATATATATATATATATATATATATATATATATATATATATATATATAATATCTATTAGGTAAAAAGTGCTTTTATAAGTTGATCTTGAATTTTCGTTATTAAATGGTTAACTAATAATTATGCTTTTCAGTTAAAGATAAGATTAACCCCTTAACCGTGTATTTAACTGTAACTCGATGTAAAATGGACGTGTATATCCGGGATCCCCAGTTAAGTGGTTAATGGAGTCGTGATAATTGCCAAGTGCCACATTATTAGAACTTGCCAAACTTGCTTCCTTTGCTTTGAAGGGACCTTGCTTGTCGCAATTGTCTCGTGAATTCCAACAAAACTGTCCTCATCGGAGATTTTGGAATGACAAAGTGCATGTTCGACAAAGACTACTATCAATTCAATCACAAAGGTCTAGTAACCAAGATGGCGGATATGAGGCTATTTTAAGACCGTGCGTTAATATTGACGTAGGTTTCTATTGGGCCTCTAGGCTTGAGCCCCCACTCTTTGAGAGGCTGCCATAGGGAAGGGGGAAGGCATGAGGGGTTGGGCCTCCCGCTTTTACATACAAGTTTGCACCAATGTGTACTATTAAACTTCGTTTTGAGTTTATTATTTTAAAACGTTAGTACTTAGTTAAATGTTTCTACTTTCTCGGTACAAAATATGAAGAGAGACCGTATGAAATTGTATACCAGTGATGTTGGGACTTAGGCCTGTTCTTATTGTGTGTGCTGCCAGGCATTAGTTTTTCTAAATATTTTTAACATTATTTTCATTGCAATGCCCTTTTCTTTGCAAAGCGTGTACGCGTGTGTGTGTGTGTGTATTTGATGCGCTACGGTATTGGATGGTATTGGATATAACGTCCTACCTTGGTTATAACGTACTCGATTTTACAGACCCGTCAAGTACGTTATAGCCAAGTTCTGCTGCTTTAAGCTGGAAACTTTCAACGGATATTCCATGATTATTCCAGGGAAGTTTCCAGTCCGATGGATGGCTCCGGAAAGCCTTTGCGACGGTCTGTTCACGACTGCGTCTGACATCTGGAGCTACGGTGTCCTTCTATACGAGGTCATGACCTTTGGTGGCATTCCGTACCCCGGACACTGCAACAAGGACGTTGTCGATATCGTCAGAAGCGGAAGGCGCATTGACGTGCCTCCGACATGTTCTGCCACTCTGTAAGTTGGAGCCTGCGTTGAGGATACCGCAGAACGTTTTACAATAAATTCTAAAAAAACGATTTTTGCAACAAAAAAGTTAAAAAGCATATGAGGTTTTAGTATTTGATAACACGTGAATTGGTTTCAGTATGCCCCCAAATGGAGCTGTTGAGCAGGTGGGGGGATAGGTAAAAATTTCAGTGAATTTTTAAAATGTCTCTGCTGAAAGCCACATTTTTCGTTTGTCTTCAACCCCATTTCTTAAAAACGTGCAAGAATAATCAATATTGACCGTTTCAATTTTTTATCAACAGCGCTCGCAATTAGGCACCTGTGGAGGGGGGGGGGGTATTCTGTGCGGAAAACTCCACGCATTGGCCATCATATTCAACGTTCAATAGCCATATGTCATCCTAAATCTAATATCTCATTGTACTTAAGTGTCTTTGTGTCTGAAGTATTGCAGTTACAATTTGAGTGCTTCATGCGATGGCTTGATTGATTGATTGATTGATTGATTGATTGATTATGGGAGCCATGAATTGCAAGTATTGATGACATGATGATTTCAGGCGATCGCTGCTTCTGAGCTGCTGGGAATTTAATCACGAAAAGCGACCGACTGTCGATTTCGTCGTAAAGTTTCTCGAAGAGAACCCCGAACTGGTCGAGCCGTGCGTCAACGCCCCGAGCTCCGAGATCGGCATGGACTCGTCCGCCATGCACGGAGTAAACCTGGCGACTAGCTCCAAGGGCAGGACCTGGCGCGGCAGACTGAACAGCGAGCATTCGATGCACATGTACGGCATCAGCATGTCTTCGCAGGACGTCGGGAGCAAGGCCAGCGACGACGAGTCCTTTCCCGAGCCGAACTCGCTCGACCCGTTCTGCGCGTCGAAGCGAGCGACCAAGGACGTCGTCGCTCGAAAGCCGCAGCAGGACGCGGGCCACCGTCCTCTCCGCTTCTCGTTCGACTCTTTCCTCAGGTCTTCGAGGCTCGTCTGGAGCGGCTCGAGCGACGAGCGGTCGAGCGACGAGCCGAAGAGCACGCCGGGCGAGCTGCGGAACGGATTCTGTTGCGAACTCGAAGCCGATCCGAAGCAGAACTGCACGAGCTGTGAGCAGAATTCCGCAAATTCATTCCGGATTCGTCCCGACCGCACGACCAGCAACGAATTCCAGCTGGAGGAACGAGGACTCATGGATCTCGTGACATCCTTAGAATCAAAATCCAACAGTTTAAACTGCAGTCATCTTCCGAACCATTCGTACAACGCAGAGATCTTGCCTTTTGTGTGACATCCATGTCCGAATCAGCAGTTGAAAATATGCACTCGTCAAGTTACGGTACTTTACTTACTCAATCTAAATACGATGCCATCCGTTTGAATGGACATGACTTTGTTGACTGATGTTGTTGAAATCTTTGTAAATAATCTAAGCATTTATACTGTTGCCTATTTGAACGATGTAATTCCACTCTGAAATCGTGTACAGTCCCATTATACGATGCATTCATGTCCTTGTCACGTACGGGCAATGACTGTTGTTACAGTACAATCCGTGATTGTGCGTGTCATGATTACGAAGGAAACGGTAATTTTAATTTAGCTTTTATAAGTTTTGAATTGGTCTACTTGTTTAAAAAGTATAAACGGGAATGAAATTAGCCATTGCAAGGCTTGGTTGCCTGTTTTTGGCATATAAATATTTATATTTTTCTAAATTTGGCTACAACTTTAGAGATTAGCTAATAATGGTTATTGTAAAATTTTGCATACATCTAGGAAATGTTTTTAAAAATTTTATTTGCCGCATGTGCTAATAACCAGGGCGCGATTTGTAGGGGGAAAGGGGAATTCTCCCCACTGCCCAACTGCATCCCCCCTACTGCTACATCTCCCCACCACTACATCTCCCCCACTGCTGCACTTCCCCAACAACTGCATCCCTCCAAGCTTGACATATCCCCCCCACTGCTCCAGGTCACAAATCACACCCTGCTAATAACTAGGATGCACATGTCTTGTATACATTTGTTATAGCTCCTGAACTCTGGTACCCCAGGGGTGCAGGCACCCCACTTTGATAGTCTCTGCATTGAAACTTTCTTGTATTGAGGATGCTTGTCAACCTCGGGTTTTAATTGAAAATGGCATTCTTCGATTTGACTGGAGAGACTGTTTGAGTAGAAGTTTACATTAAATATCTTTGTCTTTGCAGTTCTAGTTCTTATCCACAAATATTTCAGTAGACCCTATAAATTATAAAGTTGGGTGTCTATGAAGTTTTGGCCCCTTATATATTCATCGCAGCGGAGATGAGTTCACTTTTTCTATTTTGCTGAGAATTTGTACCTTGTTAGATGGAAGTACTTTTAAGACATTTGTCTTATGCTTATAACTCATAGTATAAAGTTTAAATTGTCCGGATAGCAGGCAGTATAAGAAATTGTTATACAGGCTGGTATAACTGCCGCTTGCGTATACTGTACGTACAGTGTACGTGCACATAGCCTTATCGTATCTGTCTGTGGTTTTATTTATTGCCAGCTACTTGATCTAAGCAGGAACTTATATGTATATAAACTGTGAGTGAGTAAGATAATTGATTGCATTTGCAGATATTATGAGAGACATATGAGTATGCCTCAAATAGCTGAAATCAATTTCTTCGCTGTTTCAGGCCAAGAATAGATGTACATAATTTACACTTGTTACACTTGAAATAGTTGTTATTTGTGAATCTCTAGTGGCAGAACTTCTCAACTTGTTGACTTACATTCTTACTTGATTGTTTACTATTAGTATTTTGTATTGTTATATATGTGAATCATTTTATTGTTCCTATCTATTTTATAGTATGTATGTATTATTATTGTTATTATTATTATTATTATTATTATTATTATTATTATTATTATCTGAGATTTCTTTCACTCTGAAAGAATTATTTGTCGGAATTGTAATAGACTTTAGTTGATCGGGTAGTTTTAGTTTGTTTTCACAGAATTTCAATTTAAAATCAATTGCAAAACGCTTTATAATGAAGACAGGACAGTCGAGTATTGTTGTTATTGTTGTTTGGAATGCTTCTGTTGTCTGAGCAGCCTTAATAAATGTAGTGTAATATTGTTTGCTGCTGTTTGAATATTTATACTATTGGAATTGTTTGTTATTATTGATGTGATCTTTGTGGTAAATAGACCTATGTTACCGCTGTTGGTTTTGTAATTGTGTCTGTATAGTTTGTGCTGAAATTCTCTATATTTTTTTGGAACTCTGTGAAAGAAATTTGCATACGATGTTCTTAAAAATGTCACAGATGCAACAAGATCATGTAGATGTGAACACAGTGTGACAGCATAATTTGTGTACTGTCCATTAACCCCTTAACTGGGGATCCCGGATATATCCGTCTATTTTACATTGAGTTACAGTTAAATACACGGTTAAGGGGTTAAACCTGTTAATTAACACCTACGGTAATCGTAAAGAGAGAGAGAGAGAGAGAGAGAGAGAGAGAGAGAGAGAGAGAGAGAGAGAGAGGATGAGGGGCATATGTAACTCACTGAATGAATCTTCTACTGTTTTCTCAGTTGGTAATCTCATCAGCTGCAAAAATGTAAGCCTTTTACATTTATTTAATGCTAAGTCCCACTTTTGGAAAGAGAATGCAATTTTAGCCATACTGCGTTCACAATACTTTAGATAATACTTTGGCATGAGTTTATTATTATCTCATGTTAATCTTGTTCTGCTGTAGGGTTTTTTTTGTATCGACTAAATTCTGAAAACATCTACATTTCATTTGAGTAGGTGAGAAATTTTGATTTTAGGAAATTCTTTATTCTGGACAATTGTTGAAAATCTTGTTTTGTATATTAGGTTTTAATGTAACTTCATTCGTATTGCATAACTTGTGAAAGACTATTAAGACCAGATTACATGTAGATGCTGATCAGTGGCGGCCCCAGGATTTGGCAAATGGGAGGGAGTTGGGGGGACTTCTAATCATGGGGGTCAACTATTTTTTATAAAGCTTGACTAATAGTCTAGTTGCTTAGAATGAGCACACTAAAGTAAGAGAGGCCGCTTGGGAGCTGGGGGGGCATGCATTCACTAGGGGCACGGGCCCCCATGGAGCCGCCCCTGAGACTGAATACTGTCAATTTTCCACTGGATGCTTTTTGGTGTTGACTGCTGTAAATCATTTCATGAAAAAAATTAACTTTTATAACTTAATTTTGCTAGCAGTTTGTAGACTTTTTACATGATGATGATGATGATGACAACTATGATGATGACGACGTTGTCAATGACGAAGTGATAATACGGTAGTAGCACAGTGTATTACTATAATTGTGACATGCATAATCTAATACAACGTTTAGAGTCATGAGGTAACTTAACTTATTTTGCTGAAAATTATTGGCTTTTTGACTGCAGAATTCAGCCGTGTTCTTGTAATTATTGGAAATTTCTCGGATTTTCTGAAAATAGTTTGTAAATAATTATGGATAGATTTTTTGTTACAAGTAAATGTAATGTAAATCCTTCCTCTGCCTGTCTTGCCGTTGATTTCCTTATATTTTGTCAAGTTTTTGGTACCATGATGTTGGGTTTATAGGAATTGAAGTCATTTGGTGCATATTATTATTATTATTATTATTATTATTATTATTATTATTATTATTATTATTATTATTATTAGTGGACTTCTGTAGCGCCTTTTTAGTAATTCACGTGGTATCAGTATTTGAAGGGTTGGAGATATAAAATGGAAGAATACCTCGTAAGTAAATACTCACAGGCTTTTTGCATTGTTTATTCTAGCCACCTACACATTGGGGTGGGGGGTAGTTTAAAATTTTCGAGGGGGAACAGACATTGGGAAGGTCATACTACTTGCCAAAATGTCAAATTTTTTTTTGGGGGGGTGGAAATTTCTCCCCCCAGAGAAGGCCTAGAATAAACACTGGGCTGTTTGGTTTATTTGTTTTGTAATAAAAGTTTAATCTTTTAAGAATAAGCAGCTACTGTTGTGCTGCTCCCAAGGCGCTATAGAAATCTACGAGATTTTACTTACTTTACTTATATTTTAATTATTGATATTTGAGTTGTTTTGAGAGTAATTGAAGGTTGTTTGAATATGAAATACTTGACTCAGTTGTAGAATTGGACGTGTTAGGGTAAGTCTGGGTTTGTCATTGTGAAGCTTGGCAAATGTTATTGTGACATTTGAAGAATCAGGTTGTCTTAAAATTCATTCGTTTTGGTTTGCTTGGACTTCTTTCATGTGATTAGTTCTTGTTGTATTTATTTATTTCCGGTTTTTAGAATAAAAGCTATTTGTGAATATATGTTCAGTCCATAAATATATATAATTCAAAGTAGTGGCGGCTCCATCGGGGGGCCAGGGGGCATGCCCCCTATTGAGTGCCTGCCCCAGTGCCCCCAGTTGGCCAGTGCCCCCAGTTGTGACTTTATACTTAATGCTATATACATTAAACAACAAATGGTTGGCCCCCATGATTAGAAGTTGCCACCCCAACGGCCCCTGAGCCCCTCACTTGCCAAATCCTAGAGCCGCCACTGATTCAAAGAGTCGAGTTGTATATTTAAAAATAATAAAGACTGTGATATAATTACAAATATGAATACAAATTAATAATAGATATACTTCTGAAATTTTCTTGACACAAATCAAGTTGCTGATAGGTTGACTAGTGCTTTTCACATTGCAAAAGTCTTGCCTTCAGACCAGATACAAAGACAAGGAGCCTAAACAACATGCGGTCTAACCATTCAGTCTATCAGACATTCTTCTGAGGTCTACAGATTCTATTTTTAGTCTGTCTGTCTCTCTCATCATGCTCTGTTTCACTATTTTCGCACTGTAAGATAGTTCTGCCGTGCTACAAAAGGTAGCAGTAATAGTTAAATGTCAACGAGTAGCCCTATATAAGTTTAAAGGCGCAGTTACTAGAGCACCTGCTGTCGTTTCCATAGCAACGTGTCGGCCATCTTTGTATATATGTGCGTTCGGCGAAGAGTTGGAAATTGAAAACTCTTGATAATTTTCTATTGACTTTATAGTTTTAATTGTTGAAATACCATCATTCGAACAGTATTCTACGCTTATTCGGTATCTATACATTCATAAGAAGCAGCCGAAATTAAATATTTTATTCATTTATGCGTTTTTTCGTTTTCCTAAACACAATAAATAATTGTCGCTCGTACGAAAAGTTGACTAAAACGATTTTAATTTCATAAATAAGCTAATTAAAGCTGGCTTAAGTCAGTTTATCGAGTGATCAAGCAATCAACCATCGAACCAAACTTTTAACCAGATAACGTTTGTATCATATTAATATATTGAATATTCGGGTTTTGTTTTAGTTTTGGACGGGGGCTATTGTGTAAGGATGGCAGCCATTCTGCCGGCAATACCACCATCAAACAACCAGATCCCAATTGCGTCCACTTTGAACTCTTCAGAACCAAAAATGGTGTCCAGTCTGACATCGAAGAATGGACCAGCGCGAGAAATTGTGCTTAGAAAACGACTAACTCGCCACGACCAGCAGTTCAGAGAGAAACAGCAGCAGCTACGAACTCTCGTGCCGCGCCTTACGGTTAGACAGACAGCAGAGTAAGACTTTATAGTTTATTTTAACGTTAATTTTTAAGGTTCTAATTAATTATGTTTGTGCATTTAGGTTTTACTTAAGGGTGCATCGATGTGTATGGTATTTTTGGGACATTAATAATGAATAGATAGGGGATGAGATATCGTTTTTATAATTTCTCGTTTAGAAGGTATTTTTAATCAACCGGGGGACAAGAGGTGTCATTTGAGGGTGGAGGATGGCAGCACGCTGCTTGAAATACTGCCATAGAATGGCACTATAGAAGTCTATCGATTGAGTGTGATTGATTGAGAATGATTGAATAAAATTGTTGATGTTTAAATTTCAAGACAGAATTGTTTAACACTTTTAGTTTTGTGGAATTTAACGTTTATTTGTAGGTTTCGAAACACCTACAAGCACTGCCTGTGCTCTGGGGTTCTTGAAGGCGGTTATCATCGTACGTTTGCAGAATTGTTTGGGTTAATCAGAAAGCAGATGGAGGATAGAATGCAGGCTGGACCGGAGTCTTCACTCTGGCTCCAGAAAGTTCTAACGGACGAACCAGAGAAGCTTGAAACGATGAAGAAGTACCTGATAGAGGCTGAAATTGCAATGCTAAAAAGTGAGTCTCTTCTGCAAGAACTTGAAAGTCTTTGTTTATCAGTAAAATCCATCGTTTATGACTTACATTTTCTTTTGCGTGTACATACACCCACCTGATTCTGGACTGTGCATATGTAATATTTAATATAATATAATATAATATAACAAGGTTTAAAGTGGTTCAGTAGGGACTGCCCTGTGTGAGAACCACTGTTATTCCCATCCAATCTAATATCCTAAACTACTGAGGTTTATTTTGAACTCATTCACATTTGTAGCCGTTACTATCCCCTCATCCAGTTCAATCCATCTGTCCACCACTCTTGCACTAAAAAGTGCATAACATCAGTTCCAGCTACCAAGGCTAACATACAAATTACTGTTACTCACAACAACCTGACCCCATGTTATCAAAGTGCCTTACACTTTACATTTATATACCATCGGTCAATACCCTGGACATTGCGATAGTGGTGCCACAGGTGTGTGTGAGTGTGTGTATGTCTGTATATATATATATATATATATATATATATATAATTATATATGTATATAAATAATTATATATATATATATATATATATATATTGACAGTAAAAACTGACATGATCAGAGTGTGCTGTGCTGTTTCTTTGATATTCAGAGCAATTCGTCAAAGCATACGAATGTCATCGAGTGCTCGCGCAGTATTTTCAGTCCTCCGGAGCTGAGTACAAGTGGTTGGCCGATCACTTCATTCACAATTGTCTTGTCCGGGGCTCGGCAATTACGGAGGACGGTGGGAAGGTGTCTGCAGATGCGCACTGCAACATGGGTCTGAGCTTAGAAGAATCGGGTAACGCGCCTAAACTGACCGCTTGAATAATAAGAATAAGGAGCTAATGCAGTACGGTACAAAATCAATGCAGTACTGCGCTATATAAATTCACAAGATTTGTGCTCACTTACTTAAGTTTTTGCAGAATTATTAATGTGTTTGACCCAGTGATACTTTCTGCGTATCACGCTAAAGTTCAATTCTTTAATGCTGTAGTTCTCACATTTTTAAACCATATCCCTGTGCAACTGTCTTTTTAACCCTCACAGCATTTGACAAGTTGAAAATTTGTATATATATATATATATACAAACGTACGCTACGCGATGCACTAGTACTGTATCCGTGGTATTGCACGCCTGGCTGAGGGCTACAGAAATGGAGATCAGCGCCGCCCTATGAGCTGGTGAGGCTCGGTAAGGACTTTGACTTGACTTAATTGCAACAATCATAGATTATGACTCATTTATGATGACATTTTACAATTTGTTTCCTCTTTTTGACTTGCGTTTTATTGTATCTATCGGGAATTGCTTTAAGGAAAGTACGCCGTGGCTAGGATCAGTTTCCAGGGTTTCTACCAGTTGACCAAGGATAAACCGGACTGGATGACAGCGGATGGATCCATGACGATGCACAGCCAGGCATGTATCCACCTCGCTCGGATATTCATGATCATTGCCGAGCAGAAATATGCCGAGGGAGACTTGGATGCCAGCCTCAATTGTCTTAAGCAGGCGCACGAGATGGCCAGTGAAGGTTGGTGTCATTGTTTCACATCCAACATGTTATTAGTGCTAACAGCAGTAATGTTCAGGATATGAATGACATAAGTCTTGGAGAGATAATGAATAAGTCCCAAACCAATGATGAAACCCTTTCGAGAGTGTAAATCTTTACAGTTAACATTAAAATCAATATAATATTAATTAGGTATATTCGATAATTAATTGCGATATCTTCACTTTACTTAAGACGAAGACACGGCCCATGCATGGTTTCAGGTTTTTGTCTTCTTTGATATGCTTTGTGATATGCTTTGTTGTTATTGATACTCTTGAATTAATAAGTAAGTAAGTAGACCTCATGAACAAGTAAGTAAGTAAATCTTGTGAATTTATGTCATGCTTTAAGAAGTAGTGCTACAACAGCCACTTATTCTTCTTATTAATAAGAGATGTTTCTGCTATTCTTGGCCATTCCACTCCAGGTGGTGATAGGAAGCAAATTGCCGAGACCGGATATTGTCTTGGCGTTGCACACGAACGCAACGGCGATCCGGAAACAGCATTGTTGGTTCGGTTTGGCTTTTAAATTCTCTACTTACCGTATTTATCACTTTCATGCCACTTTCATATTTCTTATTTCGTGCAGGCAGTCGTATCATGTTACTATCTACTGATGATTTTAACCGAAGGTTCCAATCTGATGTTGCCACTGCACATTGCTTTTGAAATGTGTGTTTTGTGCAATATGCAGACACCTGTCACACCTCAGATGCATTGAAATTTGTTTTTTGCTACATTTACACAAATTTGTCAACTTATTATGTTTTGTTATCATCTATTTGTTATCGTTGCATTCCTAGGCTTAAACTTCTAGTATGCCTCTAGGCTCTGCCTCCCTTCCCCCACCACTTTTTGAGAGGCTAGGCTAGTATAGGGGGTTGGACCTTGCAAATTTTCATCCAAGTTTACGCCTATGTTCGTATTTGTGTTATATTTTTGTATTACAGAGTTAGTATGTGCTGCTTGTGTCTACTAACTGGCTGTATCTTCCATTCGTCAGTGCTATGCTGTTTTCAGTTTCTTCAAAGCTATCTCGAGTCCTGTCGAGCACTAAGGGACAGCAGAGGCTTCGGGAAAGCCTGTGACGCAATAGCCAAGTCATGTGACAGGTACCGTAGAAATCAGAAATACAATGGTGCACCTCTATAACTCAATCCACAGGACTTTGTATCGCATTTTCTGCATTAACCCTATACTAATGTGAAGACTTTTAAAAAGCATGCATTGAATGGCATTTTCTTACGACTGAATTGTTCCGTGAAATGCATTATTAGAATTTATTTACTTTTCTATGTAGTCTTTTACAGGGTGGTGCAAAAAACCGACTAAATGTGACTAGTCCGATTTTTGTGTGTGCCACCCTGTATGTGATCTTCGTGTTGTGTTTAGTTGTGGTCGCCCAGATGAAAGTATCAGACATCTGCAGATGTTCATAAAGGTATCAGAAGACAACAAAGATGATGAGGCGTTGAGTCAGGCATGCAAGAGCCTTGGAATTCGATACAATGCGCTTGTAAGAAGCTACTGTGACTGTATGCTTACTAATATTGCCTACAGTAGAACCCTTTGTTTTTAAAGACTGTTTAAACTAAGAGAGTTACAGTAGTTGATGCTGGTCATAGTCACCAATGGAAGCTATCATGATCCCTATATTCCCGACATTCTTATTAGCATCGGTAAGTTAATGCATGTCAGTTTCTGGTGATGCCATAGGCTTTACGGCATTTTCTAAACCCAGGTATTATAAACTTTTGTTTATAAACAAATACTTTGACTTGTAGGTTATATTTTCTTTTAAAATGCCTGATGGTATTGCTTCTGTGTTCCTTCTGTGACCAGGGTCGATATGACCAGGCAACCAGTTATTTCGAGAAATCTTACAACATTTCGCGTGCTGGAAGTGAAACCGATTCCGTTAGCGAAGCGCGTGCACTTTTGGGTATCGCGAAATCTCACAGCATGATGAAGGACTACATAAGACACGTCGAGGACAGCGAATGGCCGAGTGTCACGCGAATGATATCTTGGAAGGACTCGCGCACAAATCACTTTGACAAACCTCTGGAAGCAAGTAGGTTTCCAACATTGCTATTTGTGCAGAGCTATTGTGGTGAAATTTCTGTTAATATGGGTGATGGGTAATTTCTTTTTGCATTGAGTTGATAGTTGAGCACCCCATCTTCAGCAATTGTAGTGATTCTTATATTTACACTGGGTAAAGCCAGTGTTTTATACAGACCCCAGGCCTTTGGAGGGGATATTGACTTGGCTGGAAGGGAAAAGATACAGTTCAATGCAAAAATTTGTGTCAGTGCTGGGATCTGATGGGGGAAAATTTGAGGTTTTGGGAGGAAAATCTTCCCCCTAACATGCCTGGATAAAACACTGGGTAAAGGCCTCCCAAGCCCACTCCCTCACTGGGTAAAATTGACCCCTTTTTTAAAATAAAGGCTAAAACTCGATTTCTGTAATTTGCATCAACAACAATCCTCCCCCCATTGTATTTCAGAAAATTTGACACACACTGACACTATAATATGCTTGTAATTCACCATGGTACGTTGGCATCAATTGTACTCTAATTACAATCACATGGCATTACATATCATTCGAGTGTAATAGTTTTGAGGCAGGTAATCGATCTGTGAACACGTGATTTAATGAGATCTGTCGATTACCGGTAGCTTTTAGGTTTTTCTACCTTTTATCTCTGTTGTTGTGGTTTGTTTACTTTCAAAACATTTTACGTTCAGCAAAAACGGTTCCAGTGAATTCGTCAAACGAAGAACCTGGGAATACAAAACAGGAAATCCTATTTAGCCCAGAATCGACTGCACACGATGGTTCTAAAACAGAGCCAAGCAATGGAGAATGAAATGGCAGACCACGCCTCGAATATCAAAACCAGTGGAAGCATTTAGTATGACTTAATTGTCAACAGTTGATTTATTCACTAGCATATTAATTTTATCTGTAAAATAATAATAATAATAATAATAATAATAATAATAATAATAATAATCATCATCATCATAATTTATTTAATTATTTAATTTATAAGCTCATAGAGATCAAGACTAATATAATTGCTAAGCAAGCAGAGACTGGCCAATGAAGAGACATTCAATGTTTTATTTTACGGTGGAGAGGGGTACTAGGGTTAATTCCCAAGCACTGGAGAAGAAAGGAGAGGGGGTGATAGGGTTAATTCTCCAGACACTGGTTGAGTTCAGCACCCCCATCGGGAATAGACCATTTTTATTTTTAGCCAGACGACCCCCCTGTGGAGGTAAACAAAATTTAGGTGTGATAGGCTAATATTTCGGCCCACGGTGTATTTTGAATAATCGATTACCTGATACAGGATAGAGCGTCGGTTGCAGACACCTTTTATTCGAATTGAAGGCGTTGATGGCTTGAAGCGCTAGTTAGAGTAAAGAGAGATGTGCGGCTGTTTCTGTGTTGTAATTATTGTCGTAAAGGACGACTTTTCAACCAGAGGCTTAGCGACGGGGAGTATATCGGTATATATACCCCCAAAAGTCAGACTACCTCAAAATGTTTAATGTGTCTTTAAGATTTTCAAAGTTTTTAATATTTATACCCCCAACAGAGACGTCATTTCACTGTTTTCAGGGGGGGGCAAAACACTTTCGACCTGACAAGTTTGCGAAAAAGCTGACGACCTTTTTTTGCTTGAACAAAAAAGGTAGCCTCAAATGTTTTAAAGTCTGGTGCGTTTTCCTCGATCTATTACTATTCCTACCCCCCCCCACTACTTGCCGGTTTGGACGAATCTCACGGCCGGTCCCGATCAGGGTTAATATAGGCCGTTTCCGGGGGGAAATTGCCCTTCCCATTCCCGGAAATTTCAAATTCCTCCCTCCCGGAAATTTTGGCATACTACATCAACTAACAGCAGCCCATAGCTGATTTTCCCCGGCTTTGTCAGTTTCCCCCGGAGTCCAGAGTCTAGATTAAACACTGGTCCCGATTCTAATATGGAGGGGGCACCAGGTCTCCCCCGTGGCTACGCCAATGTTATATATACAGGTATGTGTGTATAGATAGGTTTCGTTGACAATCAACCCCACCCCTTCATTCATAAATTTCCTCACCACCACCCCACCAACCCCCCCCCCCTCCCCCCACACACACACCGTAGATGCGCTACTACTTTTTCGCAATGAAATCCATTAAAATCCGTCATCATAAGTAGGCGTAGCCTACAGTATAGATAAATCGACAACAGTAATAATAATAGTTTTATTTCTGTTCTAAATCATCTGAGTACAGGGGCTGTTGATTTGATGACGGCATGTTTACTCGGCACTTACAGTATATGAGTCGGTCCCCTATTAGGCCTAGGCCTAAATAGACCGCAACGAAGTCACAACGTCAGATGGATCTGACCTCGTTCCTCTCTTAAGCACTTCCATTACAATGGGCCTAATGGTTTTGGTGTTCATCAATGAAATCAACGCACAGCACAGACGCAGACGCTCACGCACGATCATGCAGTCTTCGGTTAATATTAAGACTTGTCTTCATGCATTGACAGGAGCACTTACAAACAAAAGCACCCGGTTTTTTAGCCTAGGTTCTGGGGACTGAGGATCAGGGGCGGTTCCACGTTGGGAATGACTGGGGATGCATCCCCCCACCGTCCCACCAAAAATGCGTCTTCATTGGAAGATGGTCGTCTAAACGGATTAGCCTTGATGTAGGCCTATATCAACAAAGATATGGACATATCAATAGACAATGTCATCGAAAAAATTCAATTCGTTTCCAGCAATAGAAAACTCGATTTTGCACTATGACTTTGTGCAACCATGTGCAGGCTAATATGGCTTTTATACTTTGTCAATTCTGAACAATGTGCACATTATATTTTACAAATCAAATCTACAGATTTCTTCTGAGCCGTTTATATATATAATTTCTTTGACAATTGGCGGGATCTTCCTAAAAATGCATTGCAACCCACCCCCCACCCCCCACACACACACCAATAGTTCTTGGATCTGCCACTGCTGAGCCGTGGGCGTTTTATGGAAGGTAATTAATTTTGCCCAGACTTTAAGAAATGATTCAAAATTGTGTTATGGGAAACCACAATGGATCCGCTTATGTCCAGTCAACAACTAAGCCATAGGCCCAAGCACAAACTGTAGGCTTATGTAATGTAATGTGGCATTTGCATAGCGCCTCATATATTTCTACTCAGAGGCGCTCCGGTCATTGGAGTCGCATGGTAAAATAGTGAGACTTTAATTTTCGCATTGAACAGAGCGAGACATTAAGAAGTGAGGTCCAAGTGGGTGGATTCAGAACATTCCACAGTTCTTGTCATCTGTATTTTCCGCAGAGTGAAACACTGGGACACTTTAACCCTTTACCCGTTCATTTATTTGTAACATAATGTAAAATGTAAGAGCGTTCTCGGGGCAAAACGGGAAACGGGTTAAACGGTCTTCGTTCCTTTGGCTTTGCGCTGGACAGAGTTCATTTAATTACTGCTTTGAAAGTCTCGAAATTCCTGGCTAAGTTACAGTGTCCAGCCCTTGATATCTTGATCAACAGGATCGCGAAGCCACTATACAACGAATCCTGTCTGTTCAATGTACAGTAGGCGGTTTCCGTTGCATTGGGCCTACTAAGCATGTTTTGTCAGATAGCCACAAATATTATTGCTATAAAAAGAGTTCAACGAAGTTCATACCTTCCCCTCCCCTACCTTACCCTCCCCTTTCCCCATTTCCGTAACTTTCTGCAATGACTCGGCAACATATAGTCATCCTGTCTCACCAATAGAACGTTGACACCAAGTATTAGGCCTACATATTTACGGCGTGTACCGGTGACTGATTATATAGAAACGCTCTGTAAGAACTAAGAAGCTATCTGCCCACGCTTTTTAACCAAAAGACATCGGGAATCTTGTATAATTCGATGGGAAAATTATACGCGGAGTGCATGTATTGTCCAACGGCTTAGCTTCGGGGCGATGTTTTTGCGTTAATGCCTAAATCTTGCATTTCGAGTCGAAAAACTCACAGCCCAAGAGTTATAGGGCCCATATGCAAATTCGTCCGGGACAAATTGAACCGAACGATTAATTTTATAGCGCCGTTAGACCTAAACGTTGCAAAGATCTGTGACTTGAAGGAAGGGCACTTTAATTAGGGCCTACAAAAATGAACCAAAGTTTGTGTCAAGGGGGTTTCTGATTAGCCCTGATAATCCCAGTAAATTAGAAATCTCGGGGGTTTTGATTTGGGGAAGGGGATATTTTAGCACCGCGCTGATTAGGCTACCAAGGCAACTCGTATGTCTATAGATTAAAAAGATAAGTAAGTCATCGAACAACAAAGCAGTACAGGATTAAAGTAAAGAGACGACCGAACGGCCACGATTGAAGTCAATCGCTGATGCAGAACTGAATCAACGCACTATAATAGGGGCGTAACCAGGGTTCGAGAATAGAAGAGGAACTTCGACATTTTCCAGCATAAGCAGTTCTACAGAGCACAAACAGAGGTCGTCAATGAGTTCTTGGCCTTGGCACACGCGCCATATGTCGATTCTACTCCACTCACCACCACTCCACCCCAGAAAAATTTCTCAACGGTTTTGCGCAAAACCCACGACCGATCCCAGACAGAATTGGGAGGGGGAGGCGGCCCCCGGGCCCCTCACCGCCGTGGCTACGCCAAAGCTCTAAGCAATAGGCAATTTTACACAAAAGTATTTGGTCGTGAGCCCTTTCTATCCCCTCCTCCTCCTCCTCCTCCTCCTCCTCCTCCTCCTCCTCCTCGCCCTCCCACCTACCACCTGCCTACCAGACCCTGTCACCCACTGAGGCACACCGTCGAAAACAGACAGTGAGTCAGTTGGAATTTTGGGCGACAATGACGACGTTGAAGAAGCGCTCAGCCAATCAGACGAGCCACAGGCATTCAGCCGACTGGTTAACCCCCCCCCCCCCGCCCCCACCCTGTAGACGTTGGTCATTAGAGAACGTGTTCGGCATTATTTCCCTCAAAAGCGTCGTCTTCGACCAATGATAGGCATGCTGGAGAAGAAAAAGGTTTTACAGTAATTCACGTACGATCTTCGATACAAGTTCTGAAGGACTTATCAGGGAGAGCAATAGGCCTACTTATTGGGCCGCGGACGGCAGATTCTTCGCCGTATAAATCGTATTAAAACCAGGAGACAGTTCTAGTTTTTAAAAAAAGTCCCGTTATTTTCTGTCGTGTTTGTTCGAGAGCGATTAGTGATGACAGCCTCAAGAAAATCCTGCAGAAAGCTTAGTTTAATTTATGTTGTGTACGGAACACTGCTTCTTCTTCTTCTTCTTCTCCCTCCAATGTCACGTGCTCAAAGGTAAGTGACCCACGACATTCTATACTTGACTTAGTGACTTAGTGCCATGCTCATCTAAAACCATCCGCGAAATTATTACCGATGCGACAAATGTTATCGGCTCCAGAGAGCTTTGTAGTGGAAATGTATACATATAACGGCCAAGCACATTTGCAAAAAACCTGTAGAGAAAAAAGGCGTAGACTTCTATTAGGCCGCTAGGCCTCCTCCACCCCCCCCCCACTGGTTTGAGAGGCAAATTCTGGAATTAGGAGAAGCCTACAGTAGGGTAGGCTGCCACTTTTTCATTGAAGTTTGCGTATTTGATTAAAGATGGCATTATATACTATGGGCGATTAGTGCACAATTAATGATGATAGTGATGATAGTGATGATGATGATGACGATGATGATGCCGACTGTCGTCACTTGTAGCATAATTCGTAAAGTGGTTTGATTTCTTTAGCCTCGAAACCAAAGATTCGCTGACTGTGACGCCAGACGAATATCAAACTACGCCAACACTTAATTCAATTGGACGCAGTACTCTAGTGCCTGCTGAGACTGCGGCGTTTCCAGAAAATTCGTCGTCGTCATCATCATCATCATCATCATCATCATCATCTCCAGCCGACATCCGTTCCACCGAAGTCCTACGGTCCACAACAGACTGGGTCTCATCCGCCCAAGTGCTCGCAGCGGACACTTCGTCTCGTCCGATGCCGGAAACCGTTGCCACGACAGCAGAATTATCTAGTCCTGACGACAGACCGGACACGTCGGTTTCTATGGCAACGCCAGAAACCGGAGACGCGTGGGCGACGCAGGTTAATGTGGCGGACACGTCTTCGGGAATTCAAGAACTGACCAAAGAATCAACCGAAGAGACGCGATACGAAACCAGAGCCAACGAGATCTCACTCGACGCCGAAAATACCGCATCAGAACCAACGGATGGCGCTACAAAATACCTCACCGCAGTTTCGGGAATTTCGCCAGAAAACACGGATAGGCCTACGTTCGAAGAAGTAAGTAAGTCAGTTCCAACGGCCGTGTCAGCTCATGACTCTCTTGTAACCGAAAGCGCCGAATCCGATGCCTCTCCCACGCACGGAGACAGGTCAACTGCCTCAACTTATCAGTCAGAATCGAAGGGAAATTTTACTTCAACGGAAGAAGGTGGAGTCGATGTACCGCAAGGTAATACCAGGCAGACGGAAAATTCCGACCTACCATCAATTCAGCCTAGTCTGATGACGTCATCGGAGCCGCCATCAACGGATATGACGTCATCAACACAGAATACGGAATATTTTGCGCCGGACAACAGCAGCCAATCGCCGTTTTTAGAAACTTCTTTTCATTTCGAAATTTCCTCTGCCACGGAAATCCTAACCAACCTCTCAGCGAATACCATCACTCTCAGCCCTAGTCCAGAATTCCTGTCCACTGAGCAGTCCACAGTTGAGAATTTACCACCCACAGTTAAGGAAAATAGTCCGGTTGAAAGCAGTGCTTCGGAGATTTCAGATTTTCCATCAGCTGCATCTACTCTTCTGACGACATCTTTGGATCCGACACCACCGGAAGTGACGTCATCAATGCTATTGTCTTCACAAGCGACACAAAATTCCATGGAAAGTTCCTCCCAAAATTCTCTCGTCCCATTGACTGAATCTTCTGTAGAAACTTCCACCCACATTTCTCTCCAGCCAGTGACTGAAAGTTCAGTAGAAAGTTCCACCCAAAATTCTCTAACCCAACTGAATGAAACTTCTGTAGAAGGTTCCACCCAAAATTCTCTCACCCAACTGACTGAAACTTCTGTAGAAAGTTCCACCCAAAATTCTCTCACCCAACTGACTGAAACTTCTGTAGAAAGTTCCACCCAAAATTCTCTCACCCCAATGACTGAAAGTTCAGTTGAAAGTTCTACCCAAACTTCTCTCACCCCAATGACTGAAAGTTCAGTAGAAAGTTCCGCCCAAAATTCTCTCACCCCAATGACTGAAAGTTCAGTAGAAGGCTCTACCCAAAATTCTCTCACCCCAATGACTGAAAGTTCAGTAGAAAGTTCTACACAAATTTCTCTCACCCCAATGACTGAAAATTCAGTAAAGAGTTCTACGCAAACTTCTCTCACCCCAATGACTGAAAGTTCAGTAGAGAGTTCCACTCAATCGTCTGTCTCATCGCAGACAGAGCAAACAGTGACTGTCGATCCGTCCGCTGATATAAAGTCAACGAGTGAAGTGGCTAGTCAGTCGCCAAGTGGCGACGTCAGCAGTTACTCTTCTGAGCGCACCATGACATCATCTGTGGCAGGCAAAACTAGCGAAGCTGCAACCGAAGAGATCACAGTCACAACATCATGGTCCGCTGGTCGACCACTCAACGAGCCTTCCTCAGGTAAACGGACAGGTATTTTCGGCAAATTTTCTCCCAAAAATGTTCATCTCATCAGAGGCTGGTGGCGCTGAACAGGGGCGTAGCCGTAGCGACGAGGGGTATATCGGTATATATATACCCCCCGCAAATCAAAATACCTTAAAGTTTTTAATGTGTTTTTAAGATTTTCAACGTTTTTTTAAGATTAGCTGATCTTTGTTTAAATCGCTTGATAATAAGAACTGTTACCGTGACTAGATTATTAACCCCTTAACCGTGTATTTAACTGTAACTCAATGTAAAATGGACGGATATATCCGGGATCCCCAGTTAAGGAGTTAAAACGAAATTTCATTGTTTCACAGCGGATAACACGGCGAAATGATTTAGCCCCAAAAAAAAAAAAAAAAATCTAGGCTTATAATCTCCGTCACAGTTTTTTCAGATTATTAAACAATTTCTATCGAAGGCAGGCCTAGTTGGTGAAATTCCATCTTGTTTAGGCCTAACGGTTGGACGGAGTAAACAAACTCGTTCAGTAACAGTGACTTGTGGATGGTGGGAGTAGTGAAGGCGATCGCATTTGCTACCGAATAGCATTGAAAAAACGCCGTTAGGGTCTAGTCTTATGTCTAGGAACAGACAGGCGCGCCTGACAGAATTAGTCATTTGTAAGAATTGCCAATAGAATTTCCCGCCAGCAAAACTTCCTCTTTCTCTAATCCAGGACGAGGGGAGGGGCCACGAGATTTAAAAAAAAACGTTACAGCTTCGCTTGATACACCTGCCTACCTAGCCTAACTTCGCCTGATTTTTTTCAAAGCAACGGACCCCGAACAAAGAAAGGGATCCGCCAACGCAAGGACCTTGGTCAGAGAGCATCATTATTCGGTCACCAAGTGCCCCCCCCCATCCCCATTCTAAGGTGTTCTTGTCCCTCCCCCATTGGCTCCCCCCACCCCCATCGATCCTTTGTTAATAAAAGACGAAATATCTCGAGAGTTCTGTCGAGACTTTATGATTTCAAGACGTCGTCGTTTGCATAATGGGGTTCTCGTCCGATCTTCCCGCTGTCTGTGCATAGTAGGCCTACAGTAATAAGTAAGCAAGTAAGTCTCCTTCTGAATGTAGCCGCTAGTAACAATTAAGTCTTCGAAGCCATTCACAAATTCTCGGTACTCGCTCCTAATCTGCACTTTAACGGTAAAAAGAAGCTGCCTTCCATTTATAGCCTAATAGGAGGCCTAATAATGCCTGGCCTATAGGTCTATAGGTCTGGCAGGCCTATATATAGAGCAGCATTGTCCCTTCGTTTCTACCGATTCAAAGTCGCCCATTCCACGATGCTTACAAATCGACTGGCGTTGATGTAGGTCTACTACTATTATGGCGATACTACTGCTACTACTACTACTACTGCTACTACTACTGCTACTGCTACTACTGCTGCTGCTGCTGCTGCTGCTGCTGCTGCTGCTGCTGCTGCTGCTGCTGCTGCTGCTGCTGCTGCTGCTGCTGCTGCTGCTGCTGCTGCTGCTGCTGCTGCTGCTGCTGCTGCTGCTGCTGCTGCTGCTGCTGCTGCTGCTGCTGCTGCTGCACTACTGCTGCTGCTACTGCTGCTGCTGCTGCCACTGCTGCACCACTGCTACTACTACTGCTACTACTACTACAGTACAGTAGTAGTACTACTTTCAAATTTAGGCCTATCCTCACATATCGTATTACAAATTCTCCTAATTTTACTGCGTTTTCGCAATGGTTCATTTCTCTTGTTTCGATTCGCATTATAGGTTTCCGCTGACTCGATGGGCCTAGTAAGGAACTCTCCAGTAATTACGTCAACAAAATAGGGGAGGGGGCTTGAAAAAGTTCGACAGTTGTTGACAGGGGAGTGGGGTCAATAGAAGTTGGCGTAACAATTTCATTTTTTTCAAATAATAAAAAATAGGAAATTTCATGGAATACTATTTATTACAAAACGGAAAAAAGCCTGTCGACAAGCAAGAAAAAAGGTCATCACCACCACATTATGACAATTGATGATGAGTAAAACAAAGTAAAAAGGTCAACACCGCAAAAATATTAACCTTCTAAACCTTTTAGGGGACCCGTTACTGATCTTAGTGGGGAGAGGTCAAAAGTTTTTGATATAATTATAGGGGGTCACTGATAAGTTGACAGTTGTTGACAACGGGTGTAGGGGTCAACATTTTCCAAAAAATTGTTGGCGTAGCAGTGGCGGCTCTAGGATTTGGCAAGTGCGGGGGCCGTTGGAGTGGCAACTTCTAATAATGGGGGGAACCATTTGTTGTTTAATGTATGTAGCATTAAGTAAAGGGTCCCAACTGGGGGGCCAGGCACTCAATAGGGGGGCCCGGCCCCCCTGGCCCCCCGGTGGAGCCGCCACTGTGGCGTAGGCCTAATTAACCAGAACGCGTTAGTTAGTTGTCAGAAATAAAGCGTTTACGAATGAATGATGGAGTTTTTAATTATTGTTCGTTTTGTAGCAGACGAGAAGAACAGTCTAAACGGAGGACAGATAGCGGCCATCGTCATCTTCAGTGTCATCGGCGGTGTCACTCTGATTGCCGGTGTCATCGTCTACTGTATCTACAAAAGACGTTCTGTGTACGTTTAAAACACACAATCAGTCATCATTCAGATTGACAAGAAGAACACAATAGCAGACACTATATACGCCCTAATACTGTATTCTCATCAGTGGCGTATTTACCATTGGGCGAGTGAGCTTTTTCTATAGGCCTATAATAGGCCTATAATAGGCCTATAATATAATATAACGGGGTTCTACTGTACGGCCTGGGCTTAGTTAATTTCCGTATTCGTTTGAAATTTTTACAGGAATGCCTACAACGTAACGGAGAGCTACGAGATGATGTCCTAAAGAAGAAGTCAACGCACTATTATTTCGCGTCTCTTGAGTCAACCACTGAAGCACCACACAAATACATCGGCAGACCGGAGGTCAACGTGACCTGGAAAGGATCCTCTAGGGAAGAAGAGAGCGACCGAGGTGTCCACGCGGACACCGAAGTTCCGTCTGCCACAGTCCACAGCCTAAGAGCGCTTTCATTTCAACAAGCAACGCTGGATTTTTTGACACGAAATAAGTAAGCACAAACCTCAGCATTCATAATCTAGGCCTAACATCGAAACTAGGTGTTTGCCAACATAGGCCTATAACTGTTTACAATGTCGGGGCCTATAATAGGCCTGCCCGACGGACTAAGACTTATGGTAAATAGACGGCCATTCTACTGTAGATAATGATGTAAATTAATCCTATGGAGCCAATAAATAGTCAAGTTTAGGCCTACAGTAGACCTGCAGGCCAATTCGATAAAATTTTTTTCTATTAAGTCGAAGACCTTGAATGAAGTCTAATAAATAACTGCATGGTTTCACTTTCACATCTTAACCAATTTCCGAATTTTAGGTTAACGACCCAGCGGGTACCATCCCCTCATCTCCTTGACAACTGCGAAAACTTTACACATGCAAACAGGGCTCCAAAGGCCTAGCCAGGAATTCGATTTGGGGGTATAGTGATTTGGGGAGGGTGGTTATAAATCTTAAAAAACTGTAAAATCTTAAAAACACATTAAACATTTTAAAGTAGTCTGATTTCTTGCAGTGGATATATACGGATATACTCCTCCCCGTCGCTACGTCCCTGGAGGGCTCTCTCAAACTGCTAAGCAATTTCGGCTGATATCACCGCTACCACGCCTCGCTAAGTTTCCAATCGTTTTCGCACGAATCCATATTATATAATATTCAAGTTTTTATACATGATCATTGTGCTTATAATTTATGTTCATTGTGCTTATGATCATTGTGCTTATGAGTTATGTTCATTGTGCTTATGTTCATTGTGCTTATGAGTTATGTTCATTGTGCTTATGTTCATTGTGCTTATGATTTATGTTCATTGTGCTTATGTTCATTGTGCTTATGTTCATTGTGCTTATGTTCATTGTGCTTATGTTCATTGTGCTTATGATTTATGTTCTATGATGGAAAAAATAAACAGTAAAGAGTAAAATCTCACAACCAGGCCAGACAAGAGATGCCTACCATCTTAAACGAAGACTCATCCAATTAGATTTAGCAGTTGACGGTAAAAGGGAAGGAAAACAGATAACATCTTGCACACAGCATTCTCACCAGCGTACAAAATCAGAAAACTGCACTATGTTTTTTACCCGAAATATCACAAAACACAAGCATCTAGTAGCATTTTCCTTGCAATTCACACTGTTTTCAATCACAAGAATTTAATTTGTAGACCATGCTGAGTTACATACTGAATTGAACAGTGGCGGCTCTAGGATTTGGCAAGTGGGGGGGCCGTTGGGGTGGCAACTTCTAATCATGGGGGCCAACCATTTGTTGTTTAATGTATGTAGCATTAAGTATAGATAGGGTCCCAACTGGGGGGGCCACTGGGGGGCCAGGCTCTCAATAGGGGGCACGGGCCCCCCCGGTGGAGCCGCCACTGGAATTGAATGCATAGGTGAAATTTTAATAACATATGAATCAAAAGTCTGCAAAACAAAACAACACGAAATGAAATCAAGTCTAGGGTGAAATTGATACAATTTCTCTTAAACAATACATTTGTTAACATTGTGAAGAGAATGCAGACATGTAATTGACAACAATTATCCGAATCCAACAAAGTCAAAGGAAACAGCTTAAATGTTGAATCTCTTAATTAGCTAATTTTGATTCAATAACATATATCCACTCCAAAATGAACAATGAATTTTATATTTTACAATATGAAATTGTTAGAATTATTCTTTGAAAAAAAATTACAATCGACAACTGGTTAACTTCTAGCTCCAAAGATGACGCTACCAACGCGAACATTCGTACTTCCGACGTGAACCTATAGAAACAGTTCATTATATAACATCGTGATGATAATGAATAGAGAACCCATTTAATGCAAAATATGCAGTGGCAGCACTTGCAGTCACTATCCATGATTAAGTTACCAGATGAGAGAAAATTATGAACTATAATGAGCACAAGCAGCCAATTAGTTAACGCCATCCAATCCATCCAAAATGGATAAAAGCAACCCACAACACTAACCGCATGCTCGAAATCGTTGGACATCCCCATACTCAGTTCAACCGAATCCAATTTCAAGCCAAGCGTTGCACACAAATCCTCGCGACACGAAGCAGCAACTGAACATTTCAGGTGGAACGCTTAAAGTATTTGAGGTTCACCCATTAAAAAATATATAACAAGAAGAACTGATATGATTCAATTGAACCGAGAAACAACAGCACAATGTTGAAATTAACCAGAGTATATATATATATATATATATATTCAGAGGCCGTTTATTGCATCAAAATGTAAACTTCTATAGCGCCACTTCATGATGCATAGAAGCATCAGCCAGTGGTACACTGACTCACAACGACACACAATCCCCGTGAAATCCAGGTGAAAAAGACGAGATGACACACCTGAAAGTCAGGATTTGGGCCTTTGCTGACGTCATGATCAAAAGCACCGATTGTCATCAGACCCACAAACTCAAGACGAGGACAGGAACTCCGAATAAATGACGTAATATCTGCGACTTCTTCTGGCTTACATCCGCTTTTATCTAAAACGTAAGATTTACAGCTACAGATAATGTATTGACTGACTGCAGCTAATCCTAGAATTTGGATAAGATAACTGTGTTCAGTGAAAGCAAGGACATCAGTTCCTAGCAAAATAATGCATAATTCATTTTCAATTCACTTGAAATCTTCATATCCCACAATATAAACAGATGATCTCACTATCTTCGGAACTAGTGTTGACCTGGACCATGACCTTTAACCTCTGTGATGACCCCAGTTTCTCCAGGCCTGTGCTTAAAGCGGACGCCAGTTTCATGCTGTGAATGGTTTCGATCATGAATAAGTTTGGAACGTCTGAGAAAAAATCAGCAAATCGCGATATCAAAGGATATCATGCTCACATTCAAGTAAATAGCACAACTGATACAGACAATAAAAGTAGATTTTTGTTGTTAGGTGCCTTTGACTTTAGCCTTAGTTATGCCTACGGCGCCGAATAAATTGTCCAGTATAAATAAATAAATAGATTCACTAAAATATAGAAATCTGAAAGGAAGATTAAAACCCCAATTTTTACAAACAAAATGGTAGTAAATATCTAGTTGGAATTAAATAATAGTTATCAATTATAATAATTATAATTATAATTATAATTATGTAATTATAGTAGATATCAATTATAATTGATACTTACTGATGACTTTGCTGATTTTATTGGTCTGCAGATGTCCAATGAAGTGCCACTTAATCTCGGGACAGTTTCTCACAACCTGAAATCAATTAATTACGGGACAGATACATACAACTGAATAGTGAAATCCTTCTCACGTACAGTCTAAAGTACATAATGCCATCAATCTCACCCAAAAAACTCACTTCTTGAATGGCTATCACCCATCAGTGTTACAATCTGCAGAGTCATTCATTGAACTAAATGATGTGCTAGTGCATGTCACCGCAAAATTGAATGCAGTGCTTGGCAGTAAAAACAAAATTTTAAAATATTCAAGAGTATTGGACAAAATTTGTTCCTTGCTTACCTCTGGATCATTTCCTTTTTCAACTAATTCTTGAACCTGAAAAGGAATTGAAATGCTGCATCACCTTTTCACTCATTTTAAACACAAACAATTTTCTAAATAATTCATTAGCTATAAATATATTATAAATATTTTTTGCCTCCTACAACTTCAAAGACTTGTGCATTTTTGTCACAAGCTTCAAAATAATTTTACATATTCTGCCAGCTCACTTCAAAATAGTTATAACTATTAGAGAAAAATGCATAGAAAACTATTATATAAATATAACAATAACTAAAGCTATGTGATAAGACCTAAAAAACAAAATCTATATAGAAATTTTCCTCACGTAGTTCTCCCCAAAATGTCGCTGACCCAATCGATAAACATCGGCGACAAGTGAGGACGGCTTGGTTTTGCTAACAGCAACCAATCGTGGCTGGATCCTTGGAAGTTCCTGTTGAAATCAAATCCCATATAAATATAAAAATCTCTACCTCAATAATGACAACAGTGATATTATACCCTTGGATGCCTATTAAGACCCTTAACCAAGTGTTAGCCACGTCTCTGATAATGAATTTTCATGTCTAAAAGTCTCTGAATGAATAAAGAAATGTCTTAATCTCAACATATCTTTTGACAGCATCTAATGCGCTAGACAAACTCTACTAGCCTCACTGCTGCCCTTTGGATGTTGACTGGCTGATAATATACCTTCCCCATAGCTATTTTAAGAGGGGCTGAGCGCCTAAGAATAAGCAGCTACTGTTGTGCTGCTTTCCACGGCGCTATAGAAATCCACGAGATTTTATTTTACTTACTTACTTACTTCATCAAAAACTTGGTCTTATAAAGTGATGTCCACAATATCAGCTGTAATAACATCCATTGATTGATACATATGCGTACACCTGAGTACAAAATAGTGCCATAAGAATAAAAGTGCATGAGTTGTATAAATATAAGCGCTACATAAATCAGCTGTTTCTGGGGCTATGGTCTTTCTTGAACTAGTGTTTTCCTAAAGATTTTGTAACGATCCTAACGTTCTGAGAATTATTTAACCGTATTCAAATGGGGAAAAATCTTGTAAATATGTTGCATAACTAACCGTGGGTCGAGCGGCAACTGCAGTGGCCAATCGCTCAACGACAGAACGAAACGATCGCTCGAGCATTTCGCCTTCGTCCGACGCCATTATGGTCGTCGCCGCGCCATTCGACAGATAGCACCGCTAACCCAAAGACATTCGCCAGGTGGCGGCACAAGGCAGAGAAAAATCTCCGGGAACAAATTTCAATTTTAAGAAATTCTCCGACAAAACCCACAGTTTCTTCTGTTTCTAGCTTCAAATCGTGCACTGCAGAGAGGCATCATCATCATCATCCGATATATTTTTCATGTATGGGGCTATGGGCTTAATCGTGTAAATATATCGGTAATTTAAAGAAATTATTCTACCAAAATCACATTTTCTATTTGTTCCATATTATTATTCATCGCTTCAAATCGTTCAAGAATAATCAATAATTCCACTTTCGATCTACAGGGTTCGAAATAGAGCAACTCCCAGCCATTTCCTACTACACACTGACGCCAGAATGACTTTTAATTCGTTTCATCACACTTCTGAATTTTTGCATATCTATTTCTATTTTGCATATCTATAGCCTACTATAGCCTACAAACAGGGTATTAAATTGGACGTTTTTAAACTACAGACAATGGTATTGGCAGACGTGTGAATGGCTAGCACTTTTTACAGGCAAGTGAAGAGGAACTAGTATTCACGTTTTTTCAAAAATTGGGGCACTATCTCTTGTATATCAAAAGTGCTTGGCATTCAGAGTTTTGCCTGTGGTATTTCTCTATTGCGTAAATTGGACATTTTTAAACTACAGAGAATGGTATTGGCAAACGTGTGAATGGCTAGGACTTTTTACAGGCAAGTGAAGAGGACCTATATAGTAATCACGTTTTTTTGTGGTCTTAGGCACTATCTCTGTATATCAAAAGTGCTTGGCATTCAGAATTTTGCCTGTGGTATTTCTCTATTGCGTAAATTGGACATTTCAAATGGCTCATTATTTTTCGTGGCATTTCGTAAGCTCTAGAAAAAAATTGAGACAGAATATATTGACAATTCTAGTACGGTTCGACGCAACAAAGATGGGGACACAAGAATATTTGATTGTAATTCGTTTCATCACTCTTCTGAATTTTTGCAAATCTATAGCCTTCTGTAGCACTAGTCCTTGCTTTGTGCAATTTCAAACAGACCATGTTGGCCCACCCAATATTTGGCTTGTGGCGCCTTGAACGCTTCCATGCCGACTGTACGAGAACGAGGCGAGGTGGCAATTTTCGGAACAAGATTAACACCTCCCCATCTTTTTGACCTGGCTTTATATCAGCCATAGGCAGTCACCTGGTTGACAATGGTTGTCCGGTCGGATGTCTTGGTTGACCTGGATTTTGAATGATTTTGACTTGGCGTGCCATCGACTGATGCACTGTGGCGCTATAGAAATTTAAGATCAGATTAGACGAAGAGCCCACTCCATAATTTGCTCCAGTATTTTGCCTTATAAAAATTAAAAATTAGAAAGAAAAGCGAAAAGATTAAATAAAACCAGATTTATAGATCGATAAAAAATGAATACTGCGCATGCGCAACAGGTGTGTGTGTATATATGTGTGTGTGTGAGTGTGTGTGTGATCGACCTTACACACGTTTCCGCCTGTCCGTAGGGCTATATGCATCATCGTATGTAGGCCTATACGACAAAAGGCCAACCGAGCTAGGCATCCCAGGCATAGGCCCTATTCGTTTTTAAAATCGATGTATATTCCAGGTGTGCGAACAATTTAACAGAAAAAATCGATTGTTGTTTTGCTGTGGCTCCCGTGCAGCTGCGACGCAGGCCGCCGGATGGAAAGCGTGATTCATAGGCTATTTACTCTTGCGTCCAGTGCATCATCAAAACCGCCGATGCCTCTACAGGCCTACTACGACACAGCGGGTTTGTCAAAGTGTTCCTCTGCCAAACACCTGGACAGGTGTCTGTAAGCCTACGGGTCGATTGGCAGAAAACTAGGCTTTTAATCTGAAATAATCTTCCGAATACAAACTCTTTCTGCATGAGAGCAAACGCTCTTCGCGCGTTCTATCAGCACAATATCAGTTATTTTTGCGTTAAAGAGCAGTTTCTCGCTGGCGCCGATCTGAGGGGGGAGGCATGGCAGACGCAGTGGAGGGCGGTGGTGTGGGGGAGGAGATGAAACGGAAGGCTTCCAGGGCGGATAATAACTTCCTGCGACAGTTTCGCGACGCTCAGTCGAGACAGTTTAGACAGTTTACCGCGTCACAGTTCATGGAGGTGTGGAACCACTACGACCTGGACGGTAAGAAGTAAACACAACTACCTTGGTAGGCCTAAGCAGTGGCGGTTCCACGCGGGGGATGAGTGGGGATGCATCCCCCCACCGGACTTTCTGACTTACTTTTTTGCTTGTGAAACCTATTTTTGGATAAAAATCTAGTAAAACTAACCGAGGGTTGCCTTTTTTGCTTGTCAGCCTATTTTCGGTAAAAGTGTAGTAAAATGAGGGATAAAATTTCCTCTTTCCAGCCCTTTTCGGCAAAATTTATTGATTTTTCCCTTCTAATTTCACCCCTCCCCCACCAACTTTCTATGAATTCAGTCATCCCCTCACCAAGAAATCCTGGAACCGCCACTGTTGATAAGTACACGGTGACCTTGAATGTACTGACCAGAGAGAGAGAGAGAGAGAGAGAGAGAGAGAGAGAGAGAGAGAGAGAGAGAGAGAGAGAGAGAGAGAGAGAGAGAGAGAGAAGGGGATGGAGTCTTTCATAATTTCAAAATCACATGCATCAAAATACAGATTTCTACAGGAGAGCAATTTTATCGTTTAGAAGCTTCTAAACATTTCTACCATTATAGATGGACAGTGGCATAGCCAGAGTACAGAATAAGGGGCGGCATGATGCCAACATCACTTAGACCTATGAAGACTAACAGCCTATCGGCAATCGCCCTATAGACCGGCCCGGATAAAATGTTCCCTTCGGCTTGGTCGGATTCTCTCAGCTAGTTAAGACCCAAATGGGGAGGGTGCGTTCCCCCTTGCCCCGCGTGGCTATGCCAATGTAGACTGGGTGAAGATATCGTGAACGTGGATCCCGATGTTACCTTGTGGGGTTATTGATCTTATAGGCAATGGATACATCGAAGGAAAGGAACTCGACGGATTTCTCCGCGAATTCGTCTCCAGTGTCAACGTCTCCGATGTCGGCCAAGAGGCAAGGGCGCTTCTAGCCTTCTACCCCCTCCCCCCCCCCCTCCCCCTCACCCCAATCACAACATTTAGACGGGACCAGATATATATATAGTTCCATTATCGTTCCTCTTACCAGCGTTAGATTTGTCAGAGGATGGGGGCAGGGATACTTCCACACACACCTAACACCTCCAGCACCCCCCATCTGAATCCGACACCCCCAATCTGAGAGCCAGTTTACCTTTTTTGCTTGTCAGACTATTTTGGCAGGGGACTTCCAGAATATACCAACACCCCCAAATTGACAATCCTAGAAATAACCCTGATGGGGGGGCCTAAACTCTGCCACAGGTTGAGACCTATGTCTCAGCTGGAGGGGTAAATTGTGTCGTGGTAGTGGGCCGACCCCCACTAATTTAAAAATCGACAAATGGTTTTGTCGTTACTTTCTTCGACTTACCGAAGACTAGTATAATGAAGACAGCATTTAATAGAAGTCTGGCAGCTCTTGGGTAAAATTTATAAAATTTATTTGTTAATTTATCTGTAAAATTTATTTAGTCAAAAAGTAAGATTATATTTCAATAAAAATCAACGAATCAATGGTTGACTCACCTGCCCGCTCACCTGTTTGCATAAGTCGGTCATTGACGTCAGTTGATGACTGCTTAGACCTACTTACAGGCCTCCGTACGAGCATTAGGCTATATTGCAACGCTTTCGATATTTTGCATTCATAAAATAGTTGATTTCTATAGCTATTTCTATCGTCAGGACGAGCAGGTCTAATCAGATGGGATAGCTGGTCCTCTGCTTCAAAAAGGCCTTAAAAAATCATAGGCCTATATAAATTGTTTTAATTGTATTGATATTAAGAGTTATGGAGTCGAGTGACCTGAAATTTGTAAATTGTCAAGGTTTCTCTGATACTGATATCGTATTGAGATCGCATTTATTAGTCTTTACCACGCCGTAACTATCTTATCCAATTGTCATTCCATCCATCTGTCCTTTCGTCCTTCCTTCCTTCCGTCCGTCCATCTTATGCTGGGATTCGTTTCCTATCAGACAGGCTTTGTCGGAGACTGCAATGGCACACCTGAAGGAGGTGTTCATGGAAGCATACGACGACAACAAGGACGAGAAGATCGACATTGCAGAGGTCAGGGTTCAAGGTCAACCTTACTTCATCAATCGACCGATGCTTCTATATATATTATATGGTGGCGCTATAGTAATATATGATTACATGAGTCATCAGCCATGGCGGTCAAAAGAAATCATTGACGTAGCCAGGGACACGAGGGTGGGCCACCTATTCTAACTGGAACCGGTGTCCCGTCATAATATATATATATATATACGGTATATATAATAATGACTGGGGAGTCATTGTTATATGGGAGTCATTATTATATACTATACCGGACGTGGTATTTGCACAAAACCGTTGAGAAATTTGGTGATGAATTTAGGTTGCATGATTTGATCGAAGAGAATGCCTGAATGTGGGAGCAACTTTTGGGCAACCTTCCCCCACCCCGAAAATGTCGACGTGCCACCCCTGTTTCTGAACTCTGGCTGCGCCACCGATGCAAATATATCGAATACGCCGCTTTGCTTGCGACGCCATCTAGCGAATGTCGAATTAACGACGCTTCTAGTGCCACCTAGCGAATGCTGCATTAACGCCTCCCGCCATGGATTTCCAGCTGTCTTTCTGTTGCCTTTGCAGCTGGCTGAAATTCTTCCAACAGACGAAAGCTTTTTGCTTCTATTTCGAAGAGACAACCCTCTCCAGTCCTCCGTTGAATTCATGAAGGTTTTTACTCAACTTTACTTTCAGCTTAGGGCCTTAGTCAAGACAACGTGTAACTAAAACATGCAGGCCTAGTAAAAGGGTCCTTATATAGTGGAAAGAGTCCAATTTTAACAGACAGTTGTATGGCTAACTTCCATTACTTCGCTAAAATACATAAATTTACGGTGGCTCATAAGGGACCTATAACGGGACACCGTAGGCCTAATATCGACATGTATAGGTCTACTTTTGATTTTTATCTTATCGTCTGTTCAGGTTTGGCGGAAATATGACAAGGATGCAAGTGGCTTTATAGAAGCGGACGAACTGAAGGTTTGACTTGAATACGAACATTTTCAGAATAGGTCTACTACCGGATGCCAAGCACTAAAGATTCAGCTGAAATATCGAATGCCTTCTCTCTCTTCTGTGAGATAGTGTTATAAAGTGGTGTTGGCCAGTGGCGGTTCCACCGGGGGGCAGGGGGCCCGTGCCCCCCTATTGAGTGCCTGGCCCCCCAGTGTCCCCCCAGTTGGGACCTATACTTAATGCTACGTACATTAAACAACAAATGTTTGGCCCCCATGATTAGAAGTTGCCACCCCAACGCCCCCTCCCCCACTTGCCAAATCCTAGAGCCGCCACTGGTGTTGGCAGAAAATAAACGTTTTAGAAATGTGTTTCTGAATCGAAATCCTATTGTGTTGTGGATTTCTTTTTGAACAGACATGGACACGAATCCATTTAAAACCCCAAAACATCACATTCAGACCAACCCAGCCCATGGCGGAAGCAAATGGGTTACTTAGCCTAACCCAACCAACCGTAATACATTGCAATGTCTTAAACCATGACTTATCTTACTCAACCCAACCCACCATATATATATATATATATATATATATATATATATATATATATATATATATATATATATATATATGGAAATTTCTGACCCAACCCAACCAATGGGCGGACCCAATCCACGTCCATGTCTGGGAAGAAAGACAGGTCTAATTTCTACTACATGCATACACATCCGATTTAGAACAGACAAAGAACAGCTTACAAAATTTCAAATAAAATCAAATCTCTTTCTATTCCAGGAGTTTCTCAGGCACTTGATTGTCGAAGCAAGGCAGAACGTTTCCGAGGAGAAATTACTTGAATACACACACACCATGGTAGGTCTCTCTCAAAGTCTCTCTTCCTCTCTCTCTCTCTCTCTCTCTCTCTCTCTCTCTCTCTCTCTCTCTCTCTGTGTGTCTCTCTCTCTCCAATAGAAAGTCTAAAGTAAGTAAGTAAGAAAGAACTAGCAGTGGAATTAAACTTCTATTAATTCGTGATTCTTTCCTATTTCAGTTAAACTTGTTTGATTCGAACAAAGATGGAAAACTGCAGCTGAGCGAGATGGCAAGGTAGGAAGATTCACAGATCACCAAGTCTTGCTCATTAGCCTATATACAGCCGTACAGCCTAACACCGACTTTACCCTGACAACTGAAACGTCCTCCAAAGTTCTCTGTGCAGAGCTGCACCTTCGTTCCGGGTTCGAATTAGGACCGAGGTCGGATGCCGTATACATCTACATCGTCTATAGGCTAGGCCCCTATATCCGATGGCCCTGAGCGAAAATTAATAGGATTCAAATGATGTATCTAGTCTTGCTGTGCATTGGTATAGTCATACATAGACTGTTATAAACAGTGAGACCAAATTGCTTAATAATAAGAATAGTGACTGTAATATGCGCCTGACAAAGCAGCCGTACACAATTACATAGACAGAAAAAGCAGTCGTAATAATCGCGGGAACTAAGAAATTGAAAGGAATTAATAAGACTGAGCACCGATGCATTAATTTGAAAGCGCTATATAAATTGAACTAATAATAAGGGGTCGTCCATAAATGACATAACGCAATGTTGGCACTTTTTTACCCCCACCCACGTAACGCGCCGTAACAAAAAGTCAGACCCCCCTAAAGTATGACGTAACAACGGGCCGGACCCCCTTTTCGTCTTCCGAAAAGTCTTGACAAGCAAAAAAAGGTAATTCATTCTTGTATTTTTCCCTGTCCAAACATACTGACAAGCAAAAAAGTCGTCACTTAAAAATTTCGTGTTGCGTTACGTCACATCTACGGAACCTCCCTCGTCACACTTCGTAACAAACGTCCGGACCCCCCTCCACTCCAGGCGCGTTATGTCATTTGTGGACGAGCCCTAATTAATAATGAGAATACCAAATTACCACTTTCAGTTCGTGTGATGTGCGTGTTTATGTGTTATATATATATATATAATATTATATGTATATGTATATATATTATAAGTTTTATTTTATATATATATATATATATATATATATATATATATAATGTATTATACGTTTATAGGTTGTTGCCTGTTAAAGAGAACTATCTGAGTGAACCAATTTTGAAGGTAAGATCTCAGACTGCCTTATCGCTAGACAAACACACAGACAGGCAAACACACAGACAGGCAAACACACAGACAGGCAAACACACAGACAGGCAAACACACAGACAGGCAAACACACAGACAGGCAAACACACAGACAGGCAAACACAGACGTGGCATGCTAAAGAAGTAGATTCCGTATAGTGAGATTAGACGTTTCGAGGCATTATTATATTAGATTAAATGGCTTTGGGATGCCTATTTTGCAAAAAGTTTGGCTATATTTATTTATTTATTTATTTATTTATTCGTGTGTATATTTCTCGCTTAATGAATTTCAGGGGGCCAGTCGGATCACAAAGGAAGACATTGACCGTGTTTTTGACCAGTATGACTTAGTAAGTAAGATCGTCGATTCTTATTCGTTATACTGTCTCGAATGATTCGCTTGAAAATGGTAAAATGATCGTCTAAATTAGCTGTCAATTCGGCAGTGGTTGGGTCGGGTCAAGTTTAAACCCTATTGCTTTCGTGGAGGGGGGATGGTGGTGGTTGGGAAATGGACCCCATCGTGTCCATGCCTGATTCCGACCTGTCTATGGTTGTGCTTTGTCGTCTAGGACAAAAGTGGCACGATCGAGGACGAAGAGCTAAGCGGATTTCTCAAAGACCTGATGGACTTATCGCAGAAGGTGACCCTTTCTCGACCTGGTCGTTGACCTTTCGACCCTCATTTGACCCTCGAACTTTTACTGCTTAATTAAATAGCTACTCAACCAACTGGTTTAGTTGTTTTTTTCTAAAGCTACGGTAATATTACATAAGACGAACAATATAAACGTGCATTTGTCTGTATCTGTCACTATCGAAAAAGAGAAGTACGTATCAACTTACTTACTTACTTACTTATTGTCCTCCTCTTTTGCCATGCTCAATTCTTACTCGTGTCGTGTTGCTGTTGTCATGACGTCAGGAGTACGGCACCTCCGATATACAAGTCATACGTGACGCCATCCTAGAGTTCTGGGACGTCAACCATGACGGGAAGATCAGTCGAACGGAACTGCGCATGCTCCTGCTTCAGCAGTGCCGCCTGGCGGCAGAAAAGGAGGGAATTCCCTTCGAAGAAGACAACCAACCGGAAATCGAGTGACGATGACGTCATCGGCGCCGTTTTTCTAGCGCCTTTCTTCCAAACTTGCCCGTTATCTCGTTTAGTCAGATCTCTATAGCGAATTAACTAATTATTATTAGTAGTACTATGGATGAATGTACTGTGTCCAAGCTAGCTAGCAAGTAAGTAAGTAAGTAAGTGAGTAGAATTCCGCGATTCTCTTCGATGTCAGCTTTCACTGTAAGCCTGCTTGACCGTTACAAAGGAAGACGTTTGAATTTTTCGTTTTAGAGGAACAGTTATTGCAGACATTTTATTCGTGACTTTGAAACGGTTCTATCCGACGTTTAAATCTCAGGAGAGCATAGACCTAGCCACGGGGTGGGTGGGCTCGAGGAGCAGGCCTCCTTATTCTGACTGGGACCGGCCGGCGTAAGATTTGCGCAAAACCGTCGAGAAATTTATTCGGGGGGATGGGGGCGGGGCGGGGCGGGGGCGGGGGAGGTAGGCAGGTAGCATGATCGGAAAGAAAATGTTTATCTGTGAAGAACTCCTCCGTCGGATACTTTTCTATACGAACATTTCGATGTGCACCCCTGCCACCACCCCCTAATCCGGAACCCTGCCTACGCCACTGATTAAATGTATGGAACTTCATGACACAGGCTACCTTAACCCCTTAACTGGGGATCCCGGATATATCCGTCCATTTTACATTGAGTTACACAGTTAAATACACGGTTAAGGGGTTAAAACCACGAGAATTCCAGCAGACGATGCTCCTCCGATAGGTATATTGTTATGTCGGTTTATTCCATGGCTACTTAACTGCAAACGATCGCCGGATCATGGGCCACACCTTTGTTTAAGATTTCGATAAGTAAGTTAGTTAAAGTTACTAGATTAAAAGTTAGCATAGGTTTGAGAGCTAAGCACCAGTCTCATTCAGTAAGAGAAACTACGCTGAATTCACAGCGTTATAGGCCAAGCATTTGTACTGCACGGCGACGCTGTTACAAAGAGAATTGTTGAATTTTAATTGTGTTTTGCTGTCTAGAAAACCTGTTGTACAATAAAAACCAAATATGCTGTTAATTCCTCGATCAACTTAGGCCTGCATACAGTTTCTCGAGACATTCTCAACAGAACATTGAATATTTAAAATTCCTCTCTTCCCTGTACAGTCCTTGGCAAATGTCTATGTTGGACGAAGACAACTTGAAAGCGTATTATTAATTAACCCCTTAACTGGGGATCCCGGATATATCCGTCCATTTTACATTGAGTTACAGTTAAATACACGATTAAGGGGTTAAATAGATGAATTTTGGGGCGCGTTGTGTATTTGGGAGATGGAAGGAAGGGATTTGCAAGCGGGGTGGGGTAGATTTATCCTCTGTTGGATTCAGTGCTACGGGATGGGCGCCACTCTGGCCCTGATGGGTGAGGCCCCTGCGTGCCCTGAATGCTGCCCCTGTGTCCACCGGCCATGCAGCGGGGTCCATCGGTCACCGTCCACTGCACCCTAAGCTGCATTGACGGTGATGATGATGATGAAGAAGAAGAAGAAGAAGAAGAAGAAGAAGAAGAAGAAGAAGAAGAAGAAGAAGAAGAAGAAGAAGAAGAAGAAGAAGAAGACTAATACGACAATTAAAGGCATTTTTTTTCAATTGAGTGGAACTTGGGATTGTTGTTAACTTATTAAGAAGATAAGCATCGTTGTCACAATCACTTTAATTAATTAACCCCTTAACCGTGTATTTAACTGTAACTCAATGTAAAATGGACGGACATATCCGGGGTCCCCAGTTAAGGGGTTAACATTAATCAATTAACATCAAGAATTAAGGATTAGTTAATAGCGCAAGTAAATCAAACCGAACTGGAAATCGACCTGTAAGTAAGTAAGTAAGAAATTAGTAAGTAAGTAAGCAAAATCGGCGACTAATCAATGCCATCGGGCTGATATCAACGGAGCGAATTATTCGCCCATTGATAAATATTTGACTATCAAAGTATTACCGAAAACTAAACGACGGAAAACGTGTCACGTGGTCGTCGTCGTGTCACGTGGTTTGTCGAGGAAAAGACCCTGCGACCAAATGCTCGGCACGTTAGCACCGGGTTGGGAGACAGACAGACAGACAGACAGACAGACAGACAGACAGACAGACAGACAGACAGACAGACAGACAGACAGACAGACAGACAGACAGACAGACAGACAGACAGACAGACAGACAGACAGACAGACAGACAGACAGACAGACAGACAGACAGACAGACAGACAGAGGCTGGCCGATAGTTGAAGTCGATTTGGTTTTTCTTCTCTTCTTTCTTCTTCTTCTTCCGAGCGAGGCTCTGGTGGTCATTGTCAGCGCCGACGGACACTGCCTGCGTCGCCCGCTGCCCTCATCCGTGGCGCCACCGCCTCCACCGCCGCCTCTGTCGCTCCATCGGCCAGCAGCTGCCCGGCCGCCCGCCCGCCCGCCCGCCCAGTCCGTCGGGCCGCATCGGACCCTGGGCCCATCGACGTCCACCCCGGTCGCCGTCGTAATGGGGCCGTGGCTTCTTCTTTACCCTGCGTCGTCATCGTCGCCGATCGAAGGAGGAAAAGAAGGTTGTTGTTCCCGCAAGCAAAGGACGACTCGGTCATCACAAACCAAAATGGCGACACGACAGCGACTACGACGACGACGACGACGACGATAGCGCAATATCCGCTGCTGACGTCATCGAATCGCCGACGGAACCGGATATCCGGGCTGAGCGTCCCACTGCCACTGCTACTGCTGCTGCTGCTGCTGCTGCACCGTCATGTTCATCCACTCCGGCGGTGGATCTTCCAGACGCGGATACGGAGGCGGAGGAGGAGGAGGAGGAGGAGCGGGAGGAGGAAAGAAGAGGGAAAATGGTCCGAAGAGAGGCTCACGACAGGGTTCTCGCAGCGCTTCAAACTCCTTCCAAATTTCTTCGACGACGACGACGACGAAATCCGGCGTCAAACGGAAGAGCAACGACACTTCCGTTTCCGGTTGTCCGTCGATGACGTCACCCACTTCCCCTCCTCCTCCCGCCGCGTGCTCGACGGCCGATCTCGGTTCGCTGACCGGAAGTCAGCCGTTCCTGTCGTGGTTCGCCGAACACTCCGGTGAACTGGCGCGCCCCGAGTTCCTCGACCTCATTCGCCGTTCGTCGACGCCCCCTCCTCCTCTGGCGCCTCTTCCTTCTCCTCCTCCTCCTCCTCCTCAGGGTCACCCCCGCTCTTCCGCCGTCTGGCCCCGACCCACGCCGGCCGACGGCGGCGGCGGCGGCGGCGGCGGGGGATCGGACCCGCCCGAGTGGCGACGGGCGGTGCTGAACGTCGGCGGGGTGAAACACGAGGTCCTGTGGACGACCCTGAACCGGATGCCCCACACGCGGCTCGGCAAGCTGCACTCCTGTCGGACCCACGACCAGCTGATGGAGCTCTGCGACGACTACAACCTCCCGGCCATGGAGTTCTTCTTCGACCGCCACCCCCGCTCCTTCGCCTCCATCCTCAACTTCTACCGAACGGGAAAACTCCACCTGGTCGAAGACATGTGCGTCCTGTCTTTCGGCGACGACCTGGAGTACTGGGGCATGGACGAACTCTACCTGGAGTCGTGCTGCCAGCACGTTTACCACCAGCGCAAGGAGATCGTACAGGACGAGCTGAGGAAGGAGGCGGAAAGTCTGATCGAGATGGACGAAGACCCGTTCACCGAGGGACGGTGCACCGAGTGGCAGCGGAAGGTCTGGGACCTCCTGGAAAAGCCGCAGACGTCGCTGGCGGCCAGGGTAAGCATGGAATCTACAGTGGAAAGATTCGTTCGAAGGAAGCGGAAATGTATTTGATGGAATTGCTGCATGGGAACTATTTGAGACGCCGAGAGGACCGGGTGACAGAGAAACGTAAATGCTCAGTTCGGTCGAGACGTGGGTCCACTTTTAAAAACCCAACCCATCATAATTCAGACCCAACCCACGAAAGCAATATGGTTGCTTGACCCAACCCACCGTAATGCATCTAGAATTTCTTAAGCCACGATTTACTTTCTTACCGAACCCAACCCACCATAAGCGTGGGAATTTCTGATCTAAAACCCAACCCAACCCATGTCCTTGTCTGGTTCGATCTCTGGCCCTAGTGACGTCACTGGGCTAAGTCCCTTGGATTACGAATGTATTTACGTCACATGTATGGCCCTTATGTGGCCTTAAACAAGGACCCTTTTGGATAAAATGACTGCCTGACTTCATCATTTGACAATGGCTACTCGAAATGTATACTAAACGCCTAATAATAAGGAGCTACTGCGGTACAACTCACGAAAGCGCTATATAAATTCACGAGATTTTGCTTACTTACTGTATTTGATTAAAATGCTGGGAAGTCAAGAATGGCCAGCCGTCTATAGTAATAAAAAATACACTCTGTCCCAATTGATGAGGCGCCATTTTAGAAAGCAATATAACTTTAACAAATTTTATCCAACATTTATAAAACTTTATCGGAAATAAATCTAATCTATTCTGCACACAATTTGGGAATTTCGACAAAATCAGTCGCGTACAGTTTACGAGTTATTACTTGTTAAACCTTTTAACCGAAAAACGCGTTTCCACAATGGGAATTTTTGAAAGTTAATATCTCGTAGACTGCTCGACTGATTATATCTAAATTTGCCTGCTATGTGTAGAATAGACGATATACAATATACATGTATTTAATGTGGATAAAGTTGATAAAATTTTGGCTGCAATTTGTTAAGTTACACTGATTTCTAAAATGGTGCCAGTTCAATTGGTTCACAGTGTTAATGCGCACAGACATATGTTCGCGTGCATGTGTGTGTGTGTCAGTGGCGACTCTAGGATTTGGCAAGTGGGGGGCCGTTGGGGTGGCAACTTCTAATCATGGGGGGCCAACCATTTGTTGTTTAATGTACGTAGCATTAAGTATAGGGTCCCAACTGGGGAGCCACTGGGGGCAGGCACTCAATAGGGGGCACGGGCCCCCAGTCCCCCCCCCGGTGGAGCCGCCACTGGTGTGTGTGTGTGTGCGCCCGGTTGTGCAGTAATAATGTTTTATTGTGGAAGTGTAATCGTTAACCGAGTGTATAAATATATCGAACGTATCGAACGTAGCGCTTAAAGCCTGGTTCTGCATGTCTGCCGTCGATACCGTCTTTCGAGTACTCGAATATCGGCGCTCAAATAATAATAATAATCGCGAGTACCGATTGCATTTCGATATATCGACGGAAAATATCGTTTTTATCTGTCGATTAAAACCCCGGAGAATGAAAGAGAGAGAGAGAGAGAGAGAGAGAGAGAGAGAGAGACGCCATAGAGAGTTGCATGCACAGTGTTTGCTTTACGATTCAGATTTTCGCGTATCTATGGCAGTTTTCCATTCGGTTAATCGAAGTGGAATTTCCATCGGTGCTGTACAGTCATCGATTTGTCTCACGACTGGACTGCTGGACGTCGTTGCAACAGTTTGCCGCGATGGGCGCTATATAAATAGCTGCACCGTTCGTTCAATATGAGAGAGAATTTATGAAGCGCACGTTCCGTCCTTCGAAAGTCGTATCGTCCCTATATAAGCCTGGAATTTGGGTCGAGTGAATAGGGTCGGATTCTAACCCTCTACCCTCCGGTTGTGTAGAAAGCCCTATACTCCGCCGCGCCCCTAAATACTGTGCGTACTGTAGACTACGGTGTCCCTTTGATAATTATGAACACTAACGTCAATTATTTATAATTTTTTTATTCCGGGCCTCATTTAAATTTTAATTTAAAAAAGTTACAAACCACTTAAACGAGAAAAGGAATTCTAACGTAATTTTGTGCTAACGTCATAAATAGATGTCTCTTTGTTTGTTTAAAATCTTGCCTAAAGCGGTGCAGATTCGAAGGAGTTATTGCGTTATGTTTGGGGGTTCCTTTTTTCCGGACAGAGTGTATAATGCGTGGAATATAGTGTACGGCAATATCAAGCAATCTTACAATAATAATAATAATAATAATAATAATAATAATAATAATAATAATAATAATAATAATAATAATAATAATAATAATAATAATAATAATAATAATAATAATAATAATAATAATAATAATAATAATAATAATAATAATAATATAGGCCTTTATATATAGCCTATGATGCATACTGTGTATGATTTCATTGGCGTAGCCACGGGTGGGGGAAGGGCTCGGGGGTCCCGGGCTCCCGGCCCCCTAGTCGGATCGTAACCTGTTGCGAGATTCGTTCAAAACCATTGAGCAGTTGGAGGAGGGGTAGGGAGGTTGGGGATAGTATTAGAGCGAGGAAAACGCACCACACAGCAGACTTTAAAGCATTTGGGACGGCGACCTTTTTTCCTCGTCAAGGCATTTGGAATGGAAAATGTGGAAATGCGCCCCTATTTTTGAATGCTGGCTGCGCCACTGTATACGATTTACTTTGAAGATTAGGGCCTACTGTCGTCTCTGTATGGGCTGATTGTCCAGCTGGCTGAATGGGTTTCGCTTTCTTTTTTTAAGTCGTCGAGTGCACTCTCCGCTGAACTTTTGACGAATGGAATTATTGCCATCGATCGGCACGCGCCTCACTGATCACTCACTCTTCACTCAATTCGATCTCTCTTCGCTCCGCTTAAGTGCAAATCGCTTTTAGTCTCTGCCATCGTCGTCGCAAATGGACGCCACTAAGACAATCCACCGGACTAAAGTTCGAGACGGGCACCTCCCCCCACCGACCCCCCGACCCCCGATCACCCTCCTCATTTCTCGTGAGATAACCCCGGGTTGATGTTGAAAATTCTGGGGGTGGAGTGGTACACGACCCTACTGTAGTTTTTACAGATGTATGGTTAGCTTCTGTTTGAAGAAACAGGGATCAGAATAATTCTCCTCTTTTTTGTAAATGAACAGGCCCTGGTTAACCCCCCCCCATCCGCCTCCGCCCCCCCACCGTAAGGTTGGTGAAACTATTTGAATTTGCATCGGTGCAAGAGTTCCATTCGAAGCGCGCTTTCGTTCTTCTGTTTCCAGTCGATCAATCCAGTCGAATATATATATATATATATATATATATATATATATATATATATATACTGTATATCTTATCTGAGATTGCAACCCCGAAGATGAAGGACTGCCGTATAGTGCATTATGGGAAGATGAGACTGAGATTTTTATAGCGCAGCTAAAAATATGACTCGAGACAACATTCACAATCTATTTTAGAACATTGACAGCAGAATTCATTGCCTAAATGTAAGAATAATATTGCTATGGTGACCAGTGTCCTTATCGAAGGTTAACACAATCGGCTTTCTTTATTCGCCAGATTTAAAAGCAACGTTGTTGCCACCGAAGAAGCCGAGAATAGCAGTTTTAAAAAATTGACCACCTCCCCCACCAGATCCGAAGGTTTCCCGAGTGAAAATCTTCTCGACTGTTGCCTCCGGGTCCCAATTGCAAAGGGGCGAAATAACAGAAGAAACAACGGGCGCTACATAAGCCGTCGGCAGGAACGCAATTAAGAGCTGCCATACGCAATGGCGGCCGACGCCATGACAACGGTTGGCATGGATACGGAGAAAGAAGGCGACTACGGCCATTTCGTTTTATGCTTGATGCAGTCGAGAAATCGAGTGACGTCACAGTGCGGAAATGCCAACAAGAAAGTTAACCTCTTCGGCGTTGATATAACGATGCTAGACATGTTTCAGTTATTACAGAAAATTCTTCTGCTAGGTTGTCATCTGTTAACATTGTCCCTCCAGCCACTGCAAACCAGCAGCTATAATAATAATAATAATAATAATAATAATAATAATAATAATAATAATAATAATAATAATAATAATAATAATAATAATAATAATAATAATAATAATAATAAGTAGTAGTAGTAGTAGTAGTAGTAGTAGTAGTAGTACTGCAGTAGTAGTAGTGGTAGTGGTGGCAGTGGTGGTAGTAGTGGTGGTGGTGGTGGTGTAGTGGTGGTGGTGGTAGTGGTGGTGGTGGTGGTGGTGGTGGTGGTGGTGGTGGTGGTGGTAGTATTATTATTATTGGTGTTATGGTAGTGGTGTGGTAGTGGTAGTGGTAGTGGTAGTGGTGGTAGTAGTAGTAGTGGTGGTAGTGGTAGTGGTAGTAGTGGTAGTGGTAGTAGTAGTGGTAGTGGTGGTAGTAGTAGTAGTAGTAGTAGTAGTAGTAGTAGTAGTAGTAGTAGTAGTAGTAGTAGTAGTAGTAGTAGTAGTAGTAGTGATTATAATAAATGGATTTTAGTGTTTTCTCCTGTACTGAAAACCATGCACTGCGCTCATATGTATGCTGATGTTCTATTTAATAGACTATAGATTGGTCGTTCATTCGTCGTAGTCCTCAGATCTTTGTTTTTCTTCGTCTTCCGTCCTCCGACTCCTCTTGTCTATCGTAGAAGATTCTCTTCTGTCCTGTCCTGGATCAATTATTCGTCTGCGGCGCTTAATTTCCTTTTCGATCTCTCTTGCATTATCTATCGTGAGAGACCCTTGCTTTGCGTTTCCCTCGTCGTTACCAGCGGGGCGTGGAGGGTTCTGCCCCCTCCCCTGGATTATTCCAAGCCGTGGAAGAAGAAGAAGAAGAACGCGCCGCGCATGCGCAATGCGTCGCTTCTTATCGGCGAGAAGATGAGACAACGCATGTCATTGACTTCTGAGAGGGGATCTTTGCACCGGGTCCAGTAAGTTCGTGTCAATGGGTAACAAACTGGCGAGAGATAATAATAATAATAATAATAATAATAATAATAATAATAATAATAATAATAATAATAATAATAATAATAATAATAATAATAATAATAATAATAATAATAATAATAATAATAATAATAATAATAATAATAATAATAATAATAATAATAATAATAATAATAATAATATGAGACGGGAATCCATATTGATAAATACTAAGGATCATGCTAAATGAAGTTTAATCTTAGATACAAATATGCTAAAAAAATTAATCTTGATGGAAATTTTCTTACCCATCTAGTAAATGAGAATAGCGTCTTATAAATAGAAGCAGAAATGTCCAGACCTGATGACGTTTGACAAGACTCCGTCGTAAAAAAATTGTCGTCGACGTAAAGATGTTGCCTCGGATGTCTGTACCCCGTGCGATTGACCTGCAGTGACCAGCCTGCTGAGGCTTCGGACAGTAATAGAAGTCTAACCCGGAAACACTTTATCTCGACCACAGAACCAACCATGACTGATTTGGGACATTACATTGTGTGAATCGATTAAAGTAAGTAAGCAGGTCGGCTTAATTTATGGGCTCGTCTGGGAAATACACGAATCAGAAAGAATTTTCTAGGCAGAAACTAGGAGAACGATGTTTCACCGAATTACTTGCTTACTTACTTACTCGATCGCTCGATCGTTGACTCACTGACGCATTTATTTACTTCCCTGTTTTATAAGTTTGTTTTATAATCAGGACAGATGTCACTATAGCTATAACGGAGTTCCACTGTACCAGAGACATAACGAAGTACTAGTGTACCAAATTTCAAGCACATCCGCATAGCATCATCATAGATTTGATTTCCATTAGCTGTCCTTCCAATTCTGACCATTCCCTTCCCCTCGTCATCGTCATCATCATCATCATCATCGTCATCATCATCATCATCATTTCAAATATGACAGACGCGTCTCCTCCTCTCCTACTCCTGCCTCGCCACCGCAACAGGTTTCCTCTTCTCCCCTTCTCCTTCTCCTCCCTCCTTTCTCTCCCTCCCCTCCCCCACCAGCTTCTTCTTCTTCTTCTTCTTCTGCGTCATCATCGGACTTCTTGCCGTGCTTTCTTCGAATCAGTTCTCCAATGTCTTTCCTCGACTTCTATAAAGATGGACGCCATTGGACAATTCCCTCTCCTCCTACTCCTCCCCTCCTCCTCCTCCTCTTCCTCCTCCTTCTCCTCCTCCTCCTCTTCCTCTTTTCCATTTCCTTTAGTCTGCTTTCCGGCGCCCGTCGTCGAGTCCTGTCGTCTGCGTCGTCGTCGTCGTCGTCGTCGTCGTCGTCGTCGTCGTCGTCGTTGGTACGCTTCACCGCCCCCTTCCTCCGACCGGTCTTCTGCGCTTCCTGGAAGCAGACTGACGGTCGCTGGCGACATCTCGGCGCAGACTGCGTGTGACGAGTCCATTAGTCTCATACGAAGCGGTTATTTAGCGCTACGAAAATACAGGGACAGCCAACATTGTTTCCGTCCCAATATAGGCCGCAATCAGGAACGTCGTTGCAGTACACTGTACCGTACTGTACATCCCAGTATCGGTACTCCGTCTATAACAGATATTGACCGCCTTTGAAGACCATTCGCCAAAGTTAGAAATTGCCTAAAACCAATGACGTCGTTATCCGCGATGATAATTATTAAAATATGAATCGAGGCCACGTAGCCACTGGGGGAGGCACGCCCTCGGTTCTGGCTGGATTGGCGCAAAACCGTTCAAGGAGAATTTTTGGAGGGGGTATGTAGCAGGGGTGTAGCGACGGGGAGGCGGTATATCGGTATTATATGCCAGAAAATTGGGCTACCTTAAAGTCTTTAATGCGTTTTTAAGATTTTCAAAGATTTTTAAGATTTATACCCCCCTCAATCAAATTCCTAGCTACGCCCCTAGTATGTAGCATGATCGAAGAGAATGTGTGAAATTTCAAAGTGCTTAACACATCGAACTTTTTTCTTGACAAGGCTCATATTTTCACTAAAAAATGCCGATGCGCCCCCCCTCTATTCCGAAATCTTGGCTACGCCACTTATCAAGATGGTCTTCCTACGCGTTTGTTATTGAAAGATGAAAATTATTTAAAACTTTAAAGAAATTCGACGAGAAAAGAAATTTAGCGCCGTGAATCAGCTCAAATACGAAGTTATCTTAAATTCAGCTAGCTGTAACGTTGTAAAACTGTTACGCGTAAGTGATTACAGTCTTAGCCTCGTTACGTCATATTATTATGCCACGAATTTCGTAACGTTTAACGTTGACGGCGATGGATGGGACATTAAATTGGATTTATATAGCGCCTTCATTTTATGTATATATATATACGCGCATTATGCGTTATGGTTTTTGTAGAATTTGAATGGACTGCTTTCTAATAGACATGCACACATGAACCTGATTCTTATAAATTCTGACACTCAATGGCTTTTGGTGGACGGTGGGGGTTGGGATCGCTGGCGAGGAGGCGAGCGTTAAGATGCTCCAAATCCTCCAATCCAACATATATGTTGCTAAGATGCATGGCGACCGCCTATTGGATGCATGGTGGCTTCTCGTTTTAATCAACGCTGCACACTGCATCAGTTGGAAACCGGAAGTACATATAGGCCACGAGATCGTGACGTCATCGCTAGTATTAACCCCTAAATAATTTCCCAGGATGCATCACGGAAGTACTTGCAGAGAACGAGTACTTGCATCGTGAGTACGTTTGAAATTATAACAGGAGCTTTTGAAGTTTTGAAAGCGCAGTCGCAACTAATCGCTCTTTCAAGAACCAGTATTAATTACGGAGTGCATTGATCTCATGTCACGGGATATGTCACGTGCGTTGGTCGCATTGCGTCATTCCGGGTCACGTGACGGGAGAATAGGCGCCAATCAAGGCGTCGGATTGGCAATTAAATTCGGTGTCAGTCGGTCAACCGATAGTCACTCCACTCCGTCCGCTGACTGACGTCATCCCATGCCATCCCACGTGATCCGTGCCGTCACCCCCTACCTCTCCCACCCCCTCCCCGCACCGCACGTCCCCCGGTGGCGGCAGAAAGCGTTGCACGAGCAACTTGGACAACAGCGGCGACGACAACGTTAAGAAGGCAACTGTACGACAACAACGGCTTCAATTATGCGGCGAAGACCGATACACATTGCACGAGGCGATAACTTTTTGCGCCACCCGCTACTACGACATCATCATAATCATCATCATCATCATCATTCTTGTCGTTGTTGTTGTTGTCGTCGTTATCAACAGAAACAACAACACGAGTAAATCGATGAGAAACTGATATCGAAAATTAAGGCAAAGGTCTTGGAAATTCAATTCGTGCAACAGAGAATTGGACGAAGAGAAGGAGGAAGAGAAGGAGGTGAGGAAGAGGAAGGGGAAGAAAGGAAGGAGGAAGAGAAAAGGATGGTGAGAAGGAGAGGGAGAAGACGTGTCGAAATTGATTATAGCTGTCGATCGATCGATGTGGATGAACTGGGTCTTCGAGGTCAAAGGTCAAAGATCAAAGGTCAAAAGGTCAAATCGATGTTTAAAATACGTACAAGAGCACCACGTCGACCGTACGTCCTTACGGGCTTCAAAAGACTCCGAATATTTTAAAAGGTAATTAACTTAGCTCGAGACGACTTCAAAAGCTTTGCGTGTTCGGGCGACATTTTCGATGACTCGAACGACCAACGTCTGTCTCCGCGTGCTTTTCTTGGAAGGTCTTTGTTGTGTCCGCCGGTCTAAATTAATTAAGAGACGCAATCACTGAAAATGCGCACCATCAACGCGGCTGATTCTGATCTCCTGTGTTGCCGCTGCAATCATTCTCGTCCACAGGTAGAGCCGTACAAAGACGATGCTATCTCGCAAGGCACCGAAGCGTCAACGATTAATCGATTATAGTCGATTAATCGATTGCAAAAGTAATCGAAACCTGCAGCCCTTCCTGGCGCCCTATTCTGCAGTAAAAGGTAAAGGTATAGGTCACGTAATCGAGTCCGAGCGATGGGTTCCGGCGCTTATCTCCGGTCTTAGGCAATCTGCGACGTGGGTGCAGGTATAGGCCATTAATCTTTAAGGTAGACTGATTTGGGGGTGTGTATATATACCGATATAACCCCTCCCGGTCGCTACGACCCTTACTCTAAGTTGCAACAACTGTCCATCGATTATTAATTCGAACACACACACACTCTGTTAGCACGAAGATTATTGTCAGATTAAAAATACATCTGTAAGTAAAAATATTACAAGCAAAAGTGAAGATAAGTAAACCTTTGAAAGAAGGTAACAACTGTTTATAGTTAGACTTCGATTCCTTGAGAATGCTTTAAACTTCCGAATGCTGTAACTTGGATGACTGAATGAATAGGCCCTAAATAAGTGGACAAGTAACAATACTCCCACAACATATGGGGTAGAGGTGGGTCGAATAATCGAAAAATATCGTATTCGTATTCGTAAGAAATAATCGTAATCGACCCAGCTCTAATATGGGGTAATTCTCTTACCTATCTACCAACATACACCATCTGAATAGACACCATTTTATAAAAAAATGCGTCGAAACCCTATCCAGAATTTCCACAATCCAAAATTGGCAACCCTAGTTTCAGGGCCGTTTTAGGGCACAGACATGTGCCTAGGGCCCCGCAATACAGAGGGACCCTGATGGAAAATTATTTAAAAAAGCACTGTCTTCTATAAAACCTGTTGTACAATGAACCAGATATCCTCATACGCGGCTCTTCCCTCGATCACCCTACTAGCCATTCCCCAAGATATTCGGCAGGACTTTCATTTAGTTGATGTCCCTCGTTCTCGTACAGTCAATGCATGGCGTTAGTGTGCAGTTTGAAATGGCCGGGAGTGCTCTATTTCGAACCCTGTAGATCGAAATTGAGAAAGATATTATTGATTATTTTTGCAAAGTTTAAAGCAATGAAGATGGAACAAGAGGAAAATGTGGATTTTGTCGGATAATTTCTTCAAATCGATTAGATTTTTCGATATCAAGGCTCTATAAACCCTCTATTCAATAGGCCTTCAATTGGCTTCTCTCACACAGCGAATACATTAATATATATATATATATATATATATATATATATATATATATATATATATTATATATATATATATGCGCGTTTTGCCGTTCATAGTAGTATTAGTGTGAGTATGAATGTCAATTATCTAGCGCAATGCAGCAGTGCCTATGTGCGTATAATAGTGTTGTGACTGCGTCGCCAAAACTGAATACATACGACGCAGGTGAGGGAGAGACAGACAGCCACACAGACGGACGGACGGACGAACGGACGGACGAATAAACAGACAGACAGACAAAGATGGGTTGGGATGAATGGATGAAGGGAGAGGGTTTCATGGGACGGGGTCTGTTTGGCTATTAGTGGGTTGGTGTGTCTGCCGACCGCTGATTCTGCGGATCGATCGATGCCTTCGACTCAACACGGAGGACCGCCTCCGTCTCCCTTTCATCGCCGGCATCTGGGCCCTGCATCGGCGGCCGCGGCCCGGGCGGCGGCCGGGGGGGCTGACCCGTCGCGTCCTTCCCGTGCTGCTGCTGCTGCTGCTGCTGCTGCTGCTGCTGATGGAACAGACACAGGAGACGAGCTTCGAAGCTTTGACACGAGAATAACATCAGAGAAACAGAATAGAAAGAAAAACCATCGCAAGACAAGACGACGGAGAGACAGAGACAGAGAGAGAGGGAGACAGAGACAGAGAGACAGAGAGACAGAGAGTGACAGAGAGAGACAGAGACAGACAGAGACAGAGACAGAGACAGAGACAGAGACAGAGACAGAGACAGAGACAGAGACAGAGAGAGTGAGAGTGAGAGAGAGGTGGGTGTGAAATGATTGCAGGATGAATGGAATGGCTCTGAATATTCATGCAGGGGGCAGTTGCACTCTTTGGAAAGAGAAATTGCTGACTCAGCGGAAAAAGTTTCCTCGCTTAGCACAGGAGAAGCAGAAATCTGCCAATCAAAGCGCGTGCGTGCTATTTTTAAAAACTTTGTGGGTCATGATGGGTCGTGACCCTTTGACCCACGTGACCCACCGAGTATCCACGACCAGCTTGACCCATGACCCATGAACCATAGCCAATGACCCATGACCAATGACCCATGACCCACGACCCGTGACCCATGACTCATGACCCAGGACCATCTTTGCCAAGGTTTGAAAACCGCTTGAAAAATTATCGTCCGTGAATTTAATCGCTGTTGTCACGTGACTTTTCCTCTGGACGTTGAGTCATTTTGCATTTTGGTGACATCTAGCGATGACGTCGCCACCCAAGATGATCGCACCCTGTGACCCCAGACCCGGTGACGTCACATGATGACGCAGACGACAGAAGCCGGAAAGATGAATCGTCGTCCACAAATGAATTACTTGCTGCACCGGACGAAGAAGACGACGAAAAGAGAAAAGCGCACCTGATGCAGACAGCCATCAGATGATACTGGGCCCCGTGCGATTTTACGGCAAGAAGAATGAAGGTTATATAGATTCAACTAAGGCAGAGAAGAGTTCAAATATGACAGATATAATATCATATAAAGGCGCTATAAGATTTATAATTTAGATGATCAACTGCTCATATCCATAAAGCGAACATAAAGCGAAGCCTTTCCAGTAATACAAACTCTGAATTTTATTAAATTTTCAGAAAACGGTCGTTAAACTTTCCTATATTATACTTGGAGTAAAATTCCAGTAGTAGCAGCAGCAGCGCAGCAGCAGCGCAGCAGCAGCAGCAGCAGCAGTAGTAGTGGTAATAGTAGTAGTAGTAGTAGAAGTATTATTATTGTTATTATTATTATTGTTATTATTATTATTGTCATTATTATTATTGTTATTATTATTATTATTATTATTATTATTATTATTAGTAGTAGTAGTAGTAGTAGTAGTAGTAGTAGTAGTAGTAGTAGTAGTAGTAGTAATAGTAGTAGTAGTAGTAGTAGTAGCAGTAATAGACCTGGTTGTTTCTTGATCTGGGAAAAAGTCTTAGAAATGCGCGTTCAGTCTTAACTTTGAGCATGGACACTGGTTCTCGCATAAATTATATAGGGAAGAGCAAATTCTGGTCAAAATACGACCAAGTAAAAGTAGCAGATATTGGCGAATAAGAAAGAAGATGGGCGAAAAAACGAGGCCCCCCGTACGGGTCTATTGGGACCTCAGAGAATAATTATGCTCTTCTGTCCCTCATAGTAACCGAATCACCATAAATTACCGTCAGTTCAGAGTGTAGTACTGCGCCGCTGTCGCCGCCGGCTTTGCATTGCGAGAGAGAGAAATTAATTGTCATCGGCGGCTGTGTTCGTCCGCCGTTCAAAGTAGTCCCTAGCAAATGCGGACGTCATGAATATGCATAAGCACATGCGACGCGGAATGATCTGTGTCCGGAAATAGTATTCAAAGATAAGCGTATACTGGTCCACACAGATGTATCGCATATATATATATATATATATATATATATATATATACTGACAATACTGTGTATATATACTGTATATATATACTTTATATATGCGGCTTATGTTGAAAAATCGATTGAAGGAGGATTTCCTTTGGCGCCATCTTGTGGTCATAGTAGTCACGTGGTACAAGAGCTCCTTGTTCAGCTGCGACTTCTTTCTGTCTCCTCAAAAACAGAATAAATCAATCGATAAAGCACGCAATAGGTCAATCAATAGTTCAATCAATAGGTCAATCAGTGTGTCTTCTATGAGCAGTGAATTCCTGTGAGACGGTCTGTCACTTCATTTGCTCGCTCGTTTCAAAGAACTTCTATAGCGCCGTGACGCCATATTGTTAATTAATTAAAACGACGATTTATATAGCGCTTTTCTGACTCCGGCTTGACGTCATCGTCACGTCATCACAGCATGCGCTATACCGAAAGCAGCATTTTGGGCACACTTGTTGATGTTAGGCCTATTGGCCGTGTTGTGGAGCTATATGAATTCTGGTGTCGATGACCATAGAATTTAATTATTACTAGAACTAGTCTATTGTGTAGGAAAGTGAAGCCAGCTTTCCGCCACTTTGTTAAGTGCTGTCGCATTACCGTAAAACCTCTAACAGAAGCCGGATCTTAAACAGCCGCGGGGTATAAATTCATGTGTTCTTATAGAAGGCTGGGCTTGTATTAGTAGAAGTTTACTGTAATTCCTATGGTAACCATGGCAACATTTGTTTTAAACTTAACCACGATGACAGATGATTTCCACTGTCTTTTACCATGGGTGGACTACTTCCGGTGAATACAGTAGAACTTCGTTATAATGTACTTGGTGGGTCTGTAAAATTGAGTACGTTATATCCAAGGCACGTTTTAGCCAATACTGTACCATCCAATACGGTAGCGTATCACATGGGACCGTACATTGAAATGAGGAACGTTCTAACCGAGTTTACGTTATAACTGAGTACCGGGGTATACGTTATAACCGAGTATACGCTAATACCAAATATACGTTATAATCGAATATACGTTATAATCGAATATACGTTATAACCGAGTATACGTTATAACCGAGTATACGCTAATACCAAATATACGCTAATACCAAATATACGCTAATACCAAATATACGCTAATACCAAATATACGCTAATACCAAATATACGTCATAACCGAATATACGTTATAACCGAGGTTCTACTGTACTGATTTCTACTATTCAGGTGGTGGCGATCATTTCGATCTTGTTCGTGATCGTTTCGACGATCGGTCTTACGATCAACACCCTCCCTTCGATCCAGGGCGAGGACGAGAAGGGAGAACCGACGGACAACGAGCACCTGGCCATCGTCGAGGCCGTCTGCATCGCCTGGTTCACCCTCGAGTTCATCCTCCGCCTCTGGGCGTCGCCGAGCAAGTGCCGCTTCTTCAAGGCCGCCCTTAACATCATCGACCTGCTCGCCATCCTGCCCTACTACGTCTCGCTGTTCCTCGGCGAGTCGAACGAGTCGACGGAGCAGTTCCAGAACGTCCGTCGCGTCGTCCAGGTCTTCCGGATCATGCGGATCCTGCGCATCCTGAAGCTGGCGCGTCACTCAACCGGACTCCAGTCGCTCGGCTACACGCTCCAGCAGAGCTACAAGGAGCTGGGGCTGCTGATGATGTTCCTCGCCATCTCGATCCTCGTCTTCTCGAGCCTCGCCTACTTTGCCGAGAAGGACGAAGAGGACACGGAGTACGGCAGCATACCGGCCGCCTTCTGGTGGGCGGCCATTACGATGACGACGGTCGGCTACGGGGACGTCTACCCGAAGACCCTGTGGGGAAAGCTCGTCGGTGCGGCGTGCTGCGTCAGCGGGGTGCTGGTCATCGCCCTGCCCATCCCGATCATCGTCAGCAACTTCGCCGAGTACTACAAGGAGCAGATGCGCAGGGAGAAGGCGCAGAAGCGGAGGGAGGCGTACGAAAGGGCCAAGAGGGACGGCAGCATCGTCTCCCTACACCTGTCGAACGACGACGCCGCCGACGGGAACACGGGGCCCGGGGGCGCCGCCGCCGCCGCCGCCGCCGCCAACAGCCCCGGGCGCTGCGGGCCGATGAGCTCTCCGTCGCCGATACTCGAGGAGGTGACGGTCGTCGACCCCGTGCCCGTCAAGTCGGCCGACACCGGCATCTCGTCGTCCTTCTCCGGCGATGCGCCCACAGGGTCGAATTCCGGCCTCAGTCCTCCCCTTCCGCCGTCGCCGAAGACGGCGGCGGCTCCAGGGCCCGACAGACGCTTCGTCTTCGACGGAGGACTGGTCGGTCAGGTGAGATAGAGAGTTACAGACAGACAGATAGACAGACAGTCAGACAGACAGGTGCATAGAAAGACAGATATGAAAACACAGACAATGGCGTTTGGTCGATCGGTAGAAAAGCAGATGAAACTTCGTCTGAACAGAAAAAGTGAAATCAAGATCTACGACCGATGCATCGATTGACTGAATGAACGAAAGAGCAAATGAACGAATGAGTGAATGGAGAAATCGCTTAATGAATCTGCACGTGAATCAGTAGATGAATCAGGGAGTCGACCAATCTATTGGCCTGTGATAAGCTGAGGTGTTAATATTATTCTCTCTTATTCAAAAATCAGAAAACTGCGATTTGTCGACAATCGTGTGTTGCATTTTGTCTGCATGACAGAATGCGACAGAAGGCCTGTCGTCGACACTCTGTAAGGACAACCGGGACAACAGGGACAGAGCAGAGGACAACGAAAGAAACGCAAACAACAGCGACAACTGTTGCCAGCAGAAACCAACATCTATGCAACGCCAGGCAAACGCTCACAGCAACGGTATCACCATAGCAACCGTATCTAATGCGCAACATTTCTTATCTAAAAACTCAAGATCAGGCATTGCGATATATATATATATATATATATATATATATATATATATATATATCTTCCCACTAGATTCACGTGAAATTATTGGCGTAGCGAATGGGGGGGCACAGGGGGCTGGGTCCCCCTATACGGTCGTGAGATTCGCGCAAATCCGTTGAGTATTAGTGAATGGGGCGTAGAGGGTATTAAGAGATCCAAGAGAATGCGAGAAATTTTAAGGCGCAGTAGGTCGGGATGTTCAAAAATGCCCGACGTGTCTCCATTTCGTAATCCTGGCTACGCCAATGTTTTAACCCGCGGCGAAATAATGCATTCTAAGTATGAGGCGAATGATATTTTTGATGATTGCGTTATTAATGTTTGCGTGATCGCGGGTGAAGATTTAGTAGCTTCATCTTTTTGCGATTAACTTGTAGCAGTTAAAATTCCATGGTCGATATCATAAATATTAACATTATGGAATAACGTAGGTTGTCATGTTGAAGGCGCTCTAATTACGGAAGACGATGACCTAAGTTTGCAATAGCGATTGATATCGATGTATTAAAGGATGCTAAAGATAGTCGCTCAATGTGGTCCTTGAAGTCGATCTCTAACAGGGCGAAATAACTTTCAAAATGCGGCTGCATTTACACAAATCCTATGCATTATTAGCAGTATGGAATAAGGAGGGTTGTCATGGATGAACCGTTTTAAATGGATAAGGTGATGGCTTATGATTGCAATAGCGTTTGATATCGATGTATTAAAGGATGCTAAAGATAGTATATCAATATGGTGCTTGAAGTCGATCTCTAACAGGACGAAATGAAGTCTCAAAAATGCGGTTGAATTTGCACAAATCCTATGCATTAATTAATATTATTATCGTCGGCTGATTTTCGCTTTGACTGCACCAGAACCTCTCTCGTCGTCGATCGTCGGAGGAAGGAAGCGATTCGACCAGCGGCCATCTTCTTCTTCGACCGCCGGAAGTTCCAATCGCAGCCGGAAGACCTTCCAGGCGAGGGACGCCCTCTGTCGAGAGGAGACGGAACTCCTGCTGTCGGCCGAGGAGACCAGCTGCTCACCGGGTCCAGGGATCGACGGACGGGAGGACGAGGGACCGGGCACCGAAGAGGAGGAGGAGGAGGGCCCGGGGCCGGGGCCAGGGCCAACGAAGGGCGAATTCTGCTCCCTGACGATCACTGACGAAACCGCGAAACATCGGAACGAAAGGGAGACGAAGCGACGGTGTCATCGTCATCATCATCATCATCGTCACAGCATTCCATCGCAACCTCCCCCGCCGGGTCAAACCCTCGAAGAGCTCAACGTCCGTTCGCTCACCCGACTTCCGTTTCCGGCGGCGGCGGCGGCGACTTCCGGTTCCTGTTCGAAGGCCAATAAGACCGCGTCGTCGTTCCTTCCGCTGAGAAACTGCGCCTCGTTCTTTGCGAACAAGACGTCCGCCATTACTACTCCTCCTCCTTCTCCGCCTCCGCCGCCGCCGCCATCTTGTCTTCCTTCTATTCGACTTTCGACGAATTCGTCGTCGTCGAAAACTGGAAAAACGGCCAAACCATTCCAAGACGGAACCGCGAAATCCGGAATGAATTCCACTTCCACCGCCGAAGGACCTTACCACCACCACCATCACCACCACCTGGAATCGACCGGAAGTGGCGTTGGGTGGAGAAACGACTGGATCAACGCCCGTCTCTCCCCCCAACAGCCGAACTGAACCCAGGCAGTCCAGCTCCAACCACCCCACCCCACCCCAACCCCCCATCTGTCGATCAAGGGACTGTGGTGACCAAGCAGACCAGCAGGCGGAAAGAAACTTCAGCCGTAGAGGTCAGCAGTCAAGGTCAAGGTGTCAAGGTCACGCTTTTTATCCACGTAGGTCGGATATCCGGGTTTCTATGAGGTGCCAACGAAGCGTCGAGTGCTCCAAAGGACAGCTTCAGAAAGGCAAAGGAATCAGGCGACAGTGTGTCTACATGTAGGCCTATGTGTATGTGTCTCTCTCTCTCTGTCTTTGCAGGACTTCAAAAATGGAAAGAACACTCCCAATTTTTTGTATCCGTCCTCTTCTGTCAATTCTGTGAATTGAAACTTTTTGAATGACGTGGTGGGCGGGGGGAGGGGGTGGGGCTAAGAGAAACATTTCCTGGGGACTTCATCCACTAGGAAACAAACACGTTGAAAAAAGGTTTTCAGGGCATGGAAAGAAAGCGCAGATGATAAATGGAGTTTTATTTTAAAACATTTGTAAGTTCTCGGACTTGAAAGACATTGGTGAAATCTGTTCGATTATTACGCGCACTGCGTCTGACATGTCCAAAGAATATTGTGATAATTCCGGGGATAAAGACCAAACTTCGGGGTTGGTCCCCAGTTGCTTCGATCTAAACCCCCGATTTGAAGCTTGAGCATTTACTCGACTCAAGAAATGTTATTTAGAATTTGCACATCAACAGCTCAACGGCCAAAGTCTCTCGATTGTGATAACTGAGAGTGCGTGATGAAACTTCTATTGTAACACAAGACTTTCACTCGTTTTTTAAAAAAATGTAACTGTTACCATATTTTACCGACGTACTTAGACCAAAGGACCAAAAAACCTGACCGTCTGAAATTGTGGGCATTCGCTTCATAAAAAACCCCAATTTGGACGACGAAGTACAAGCACTTGAAGCCCTGGATGGCGTTTTCAAAGCCAAAGCAATGGACCAGCAGCCACCTGACTATCGCAGACTATAACATCATCCTAAACGCGCAGAACATGAATTATATACGATGGTCTAAAATCTAAATGTTGAGACCTGTATTGAAGTTTACGCACTGCGGAGCCGACGAAGCGGAGCATAAGCAGTGATAATGCTGCTGCCTAATTAAATAAGCAGTAGTAGCGCGGCCAGCATTAGGGAATAGGGGGGGGGGTGAGAAGGCGGCACACCGACATTTTCTGGTGAAAAGTCTTGACGAGCAAGAAAAAGTCATCGCGGCGTCATGTTCCAGCGCTCTGAACTTCTTTCACTCGTTCTCACTACCCCCCTCCCCCCACTCGCCCAACTATTCAACGGTTCTGCACAAATACCACGACTGGTCCCAGCTCGAATAAGGGGTCCGCACTCCCCCCCACCCCCGTTCCCCCGTAGCTACGCCAATGTATATGTACGCATAAATACGACTAATCAGACATAAAATGTCATTTTCTATGGTTGGAAATAGACCCACATATATGACAGTCGTGTTTTTCCAGTATAAATTACAGTAGATTCGCAAAGCTCTTAAGACCTGCATCGTGTATACATGTATTAAAATAATACTGAGCTTTGGCTTTCTCAATTTCTCGACCGTGTGTATGCATGTGTTGTACTTCTGTACATCTTCGCCCCATCGACTTGCCTTTGATGCCTTTCAGGTTTTAAAAATGTGTCCACCGTAGAAAACTGACATTTTCACGCGTACATAGGCCTACACTTAACGCCAAACTGGCATTCGATCGGTCTGTTTATATGTTCAGCTTTCATTGGATCCGCATTATTCATAATAAGCATAATTGTTTGAAAAAAGGCGCCTCGCAAATTAGGATCGTTCTGGAGACCAGTGGCGTAGCCAGAGTTAACCTCCTTAGCTTTAATCCCGTACGTGATACGGGCAAGATATCAGTTTCAGAGTAACTAAATTTACGTTGACAAAAGCGGGAAATATTTGGCACTGGCGGTGACGTAGACATTTGGGACTGGTAAAAGAGTACCTTGATAAAAATGTCCATTTTAAGCAAAAGAGAATACCACAGGCAAAATTCTGAATGCCAAGCACTTTTGATAAACAAGAGATAGTGCCCTAATTTTTGAAAAATCTTCATTAATAGATCCTCTTCACTTGCCTGTTAAACGTGCTAGCCATTCACACATCTGCCAATACCATTCTCGGTAGGTTAATATCTAAGCAGTAAGGGCAAATCGCAAACGTTGAAAAGTGCTCAAAGGAGTGAATATATTTTGATGAAATTTTGCACTTATGACATAGATTGGTGTATCTTTATGTCTGTAAAATTTCGTTTGAATCGGTGCAGGCTAAGCCATTGGCTAGGGTTAGGGTTAGGGTTAATAAATAAGCAGTAAGGGCAAATCGCAAACGTTGAAAAGTGCTCCAAGGAGTGAATATATTCTTATGAAATTTTGCACTTATGACATAGATTGATGTATCTTTATGTCTGTAAAATTTCGTTTGAATCCGTAAAGGCTAAGCCATTGGCTAGGGTTAGGGTTAGGGTTAATAAATAAGCAGTAAGGGCAAATCGCAAACGTTGAAAAGTGCTCCAAGGAGTGAATATATTCTTATGAAATTTTGCACTTACGACATAGATTGATGTATCTTTATGTCTGTAAAATTTCGTTTGAATCCGTAAAGGCTAAGCCATTGGCTAGGGTTAGGGTTAGGGTTAATAAATAAGCAGTAAGGGCAAATCGCAAACGTTGAAAAGTGCTCCAAGGAGTGAATATATTCTTATGAAATTTTGCACTTATGACATAGATTGATGTATCTTTATGTCTGTAAAATTTCGTTTGAATCCGTAAAGGCTAAGCCATTGGCTAGGGTTAGGGTTAGGGTTAATATTGTAATAACGTCGTTTCGCCTCAAAAATATATAATCTAACGCTTTTGGTACGTCATTTTCACAATTATTGTAACGCCAAGGAGGTTAAGGAATTGGGGGCCGGGGTACATCGACAGTTTCCTGTAAAATACTACAAGCAAAAGAACGTCGTCATATGGAGTTCTTGGCCTATTCATTCAGTATATTTTCCAATCACCTACTCTCCCCAGGCCTCCTACCCCCGACAAATTTCTAATTTATCAAAGGTTTTTCGCAAATCCCTCGACTGATCCCATCCAGAATAGTAGGGGGCGGTCCCCCGCGCCCCCATTGGCTACGCCAGTGCAAGAGAAAGATCACAGCAGAAGCTGACTGAAATCTAGATTATCACGAATCTGCGCATCGGAGCCTGGATGGACAAAAGTTGCGTCAAAAATCTGGGGTGGATCGAATATTTTAAAAGTTTTGGACCGATTAGTTTCTGTGGAAATTTGCTTCCCCAAAACAAGTACGCGAGACTTTAATGACTTAAGATATTGTTAACAGAAGACTTTGCCTTATACATCGAATGCGTGTTTCCTTTTAAAATCTGAAGAATAAGAAAGCAGAAAACTTGAAACATTTCACGAAGCAGAATTCTTAGCTGACAATGCTTATGTTATTCGACTTGTCCTAACAAACTTATTAAACGTACCTGCAGAGATTGAAGGAAAGTCATTTCAATTATCATATTCAGCAAGAACTAATTTGTAAATAGTAACTCTTTGTATATAGCTAATGCCAAGGACAACTGAGCATTTTACTAGCAATGAGCATTTTACTACCAAATTGTCATTACTTCTTTTGTTTGGCAAGTGCCCGCCATAGATTTTGTAACAATGTTTTACTTTCTGTGATATTAAATGAGTTGAACGACGAGCAATGTTGCGAATTCCAACTCAATTGATTGCAAATTCAGTTACTCGCCGCAAGAAGTTTGCTCAGTTTTTTGATAGTGGTCTTTAGTGCTGTATATCATACACCTGTATCTTCAATTTATTCGGTAACGACTTTATTATTGAATACTCGCACTGTTTGTCCTGCTGTACGTATGTGTGTGTGTGTGTACGTCTGTCTAATGTTGGCATATATAATAATAATTTATATAGGGCCTAATATACTTCGTGTCGGTTAATTATTAAAGGCTGTTTCAGCGTTGTGAACTTTCGTTGTTTGATTATGTGCACAGTAATACATGAATGAACGAATGAATGAATGAATGAATGAATGAATGAACGAATGAATTGATGAATGAATTAACGAATTCAGTTTTTTCAAGTCAGTTATAGTGTGTAGGCCTACTGTGTGCTAGCATTTCCGCCATTGTGCACTCGGCTGTAAATTATTTATCAGTGGCAATCGTTTACTAGGCAACCTTAATTATAATGGAAACTTTTCATTAACCATGCAGTCTTTTTGGAACCAATTGAGTAAAAAGTCCCAAACCCTTTAACCACGAAACTCATGAGCCGGTGCTGTCCGTTACGTATCGTACACCGGTCTTTGCTTTCAGAGGGTTAATCATATCTAAACGCGCGTCTCAGTTATCAACAAAAACCTGTGGAGTCTTTGAAACGAACTTGTTTGATCTTGCGGCTGAAGACGTTAGACTTAATCTTAGCGCACGGATGGCAAATCAATTGTTAGTCTCAGAACGGTCGGTGAGAATTCGAGTGGTTGCACAAACAGTGGCCACACGCTACCTTTAGATCACCGTTTGCAGCTTGAACACAGGGGCGCAACCAGAATTTTCGAAGTCGGGGGATTTATCCGAAAAGATTTCAATTCAAACACACGTCCATTAGTTCGTTGGATCCAAGAAAAAGTGCAACTCCCCAAAATTCTAGTCCTTTCGCTTTCCGTGGTCCAGATCACAGGCGTAAACGTCTACATGTAGGCTGAGTCGACTTTAGGGGCTCCTACGGGAGTTGAACCCATTCCGTCAGCGTGCCTGCCTAGCGTCTAACCACTTCTGCCATCTTCCCGCCCCCCAATCAATCAGGCATGGTATCAAAACGATAAAGTCAAAGACATAACAATACTGTCTCTAATGTTACACTGTCTCACATCTGCATTACAATGATTATAATGCAATGCTGCTTCGAAAAGGTATACCTGTGAATCGCAGGTTGAAATTACCTGAATATTTTTGTGGACGTAGGCTAAAACCTAGCCATTGCGTTATCAGATATCTATAAAAAGAATCAAGCCCGAAAAACTTACATGTATGACGTCATGACTATATGTTTGAAAGCATCACGTGACACCCGTATGACTACAATCGCGTGTTTGGTCACGTGGTCACTCGTCCGAAGTTACCTCGTGATAATGAATCACATACTTCTAAGATCTCAGTGGGTCAATCTATGATCCATTCCCAGATGTCCCAAGCACCCGCAAAATCCATGTCTGTGCTGAAAATGAGTAATTTAAGTAAGGCCTATAAGGCTTTCTCGGTCGACAGCTGTAGGCAACTCGTTCCGATCGAAAGGGCTACAGATAACAGAACTGCCCAGCGAAGACCTTTGCTCTCGATATGTAGGCCTCTTAGGCCCAGCTAGTGGTCAAGTGTCGCGGGACAGTGTCAGCCAACCTTGAGAATTATAAATCCATAAAACGCATCGTCTTAGAATTCGCAAAACTGTACATCACAGCCGGGCAAAGGTAAGAATTCGGAACTTTACAGGTAATATGCTAATCTATCGCAGGTTCCATGTAACTTTGGAGCAGAAGAATTGCTCAAAGTCTTGGTTTCAAAAGTGGACATTTATTCCCATACTACTACTACTACTACTACTACTACTGCTACTACTGCTGCTACTACTACTACTGCTACTACTGCTGCTACTACTGCTGCTACTGCTACTACTGCTACTGCTGCTACTACTACTGCTACTACTACTGCTAATAATAATAATAATAATAATAATAATAATAATAATAAATAATAATGATTTAAAGTGGTTTAAGAGGCTAAGTAAGCCTGTGTGAAAACCACTGTAGTATGTAACTTTCCGTCTACAATAACCTAGTTTTCCCATATAATATATAAATATTCGATCGTCTAACTACAGAAAGTTTTAAGTCAGATGACGTCACGTAGGATGACGTCATCGTGGATTGATTTTCAAACTGTCGTAGGACGAACATGACGAAAAGATCGACCGACAACGGGAAGACCCAGAACGAGGGCGACTCCAGGTCCGAGCTCCCCCACCCAACGGCCCCGCCGCCGCCACCGCCGACGACGGTCGGTCTGCCCCAGAATTCCGTGACCGTCATGCCGGGGCAGAACGTGACGGTGATCATCGCCCATCCACCGGCCCTCAAGTCCCTCGCCGAGGCGTACCTGCTATGCGTGCCCCTCGGGCTGCTCGGGTTCCATCATTTCTACCTGAGGCGCTACGGTTTCGGCTGTCTGTACTTCTTCACCCTGGGGGCGTGCGGCGTGGGGTGGCTGGTCGACCTGTTCCGAATGCCCGCCCTCGTCAAAGACGCCAATCGCAGGATACAACACCCGGAAAACGATGACGTCACCGACGTGTCGGTCTGTGACGCGTACATCACGTGGTTTCCGCTCGGGATAATAGGTAAATAGTTCCGCTTAAATTCTTTGTTCCTTAGCATTGTATGCTTTATAGCGCAATTTTAGAAATCCCTTCTCTTTAACAATAATATGCGCAGTATTCGCAATGGGGGAGGGGGCGATTCTGAGTGATTGTTCAGAAGAGGCGCTATACAAAATATTCCGTTCTGTTACATGACGTTACATTTCAGATGATGCAGCCCAGTGGCGCGATCACACAAGCCGAAACTTTGACGTTCTGTGGGTTCGAATCCTGTGATAATAGCAGATAGGGTTTGGGTTCGTTTTCTCTGTTTGCGTTTAGTCTGTGGCTGTCTTTAAACTATCATTGTTCAGATAATATACCGTACTCGACTACACGGTATCTTCTAACAGAGTATCTAACGGTAGAGTGCGTACTAAACGACACAGTGATAAATCGCCAAATAGTCGCGATAAGTATTTTAAAAGCACTTTAAAGTATTTTAATTTTTAAAAAGTATTTTAATGATTTTATTTTAAATCTATGCCATAAATAAGTGAAAGAAATGACAATAATATTGTGATGATGATGATGATGATGATGATGATGATGATGATGATGATGACGAGGGTTGTTGTTGTCGTGTGTCTGTTAGGTCTTCATCATTATTACCTGCGTAACTACCATTGGGGCGTGGCATACTCCTTCACCGCCGGATTTTTCGGCATCGGTTGGATCGTCGATGCCTTCCGTCTGCCGTTCATGGTACGTGCCACCAATCGTCGCCTGGAACTGGAAAGGACCAACACCCTCCCTCACAGCTTCAGCCTCGGCGAGGCCTATGTGCTGGGGGCCACACCGGCCGGTCTGTTCGGAGCGCATCACTTCTACCTGGGTCGAACTGGTTTCGGGGTCTTCTACCTGGTGACCCTCGGTGGCTGCGGGGTGGGGTGGATCGTAGACTGGTTCAGGATGAAGTGGTTGGTGGAAAGGGCGAACAATCCGGACAGACAAGCGCTTGGAAAAAGGTAAAAGTTCTGAATGTTGTGGCATTTCTATAGTTATGGTTAAACTAGTTATAAATATGCTGCTGCTGCTACTGGCTGCTGCTGCTGCTGCTGCTGCTGCTGCTGCTGCTGCTGCTGCTGCTGCTGCTGCTGCTGCTGCTGCTGCTGCTGCTGCTGCTGCTGCTGGTCTGCTGCTGCTGCTGCTGCTACTGCTTGCTGCTGCTGCTGCTGCTGCTGCTGCTGCTACTACTGCTGGTCTACTGCTGCTGCTGCTGCTGCTGCTGCTGCTGCTACTGCTACTGCACTGCTGCTGCTGCTGCTGCTGCTGCTGCTGCTGCTGCTGCTGCTGCTGCTGCTGCTGCTGCTGCTGCTGCTGCTGCTGCTGCTGCTGCTGCTGCTGCTGCTGCTGCTGCTGCTGCTGCTGCTGCTGCTGCTGCTGCTGCTGCTGCTGCTGCTGCTGCTGCTGCTGCTGCTGCTGCTGCTGCTGCTGCTGCTGCTGCTGCTGCTGCTGCTGCCACTGCTGCTGCTGCTGCTGCTGCTGCTGCTGCTGCTGCTGCTGCTGCTGCTGCTGCTGCTACTGCTGCTGCTACTGCTGCTGCTGCTGTGTGCTGCTGCTGCTGCTGCACTGCTGCTGGGCTGCTTGCTGTTGGCTGCTGCTTGCTGCTGCTGCTGCTGCTGCTCTGCTGCTGCTGCTGCTGCTGCTGCTGCTACTGCTGCTGCTGCTGCTGCTGCTGCTGCTGATTCTTGTGGGGTTTCTACTGCTGGACCCTACTACTACTCTACTACTACTATCAGGCATGCTGGGCTTTTGAATGATTCTTGTGTTTCAGAACCCCTCCCATCTGTTTGTGAGAACATCATGTTAGATATATTGGAATAAACAAAATATTTCAACATTCGCTGGCCTGTTCTGAATAATTGAAGAATTGTGTATTTTTCTCTTATCTTTGTTGTTGAAATAACACAATTTATTCACTTTGATACTGATTGATATTTTGATACATTTGATACTTTGATACTTATTCGTCTGTTTGAAAACTATAAGTAGGCCTATAGCCTATTGTAGTAGACTAGCAGTAATAGTCTTTAAGATTTCAGAATTTTCGTCTTTAAATCTGTTTTTCAGACACAAGTTTGTCGACGATGCTTACGTCTTGGCTTTTCCATTCGGTATATTCGGCCTGCATCACTTCTACATGGAGCGCATGACGTGGGGCATCCTGTACGCCTGCACCGTCGGGTTGTTCGGCATCGGTTGGCTGGTCGACCTCTGTCGAATGCCCTGTCTCGTCAGCGACGCCAACAAGCGAATAGAAGAGGAACTACGAATCATGGCGGAAATACGTCAACAGATCGGGATACAGCCCTCAGCTATACTTCGCAGGGAGATCTTCTACCCGCCCATGCCTGCAGGGACGGGTAGGACAACTCTGAAGTTGTCCGCAGATTGGAAAACTGACTAATTAATCGTACCAGTATACGGTGCACTGAATCGCAAATTTTCAAAATATTTCCCATTATGAATCAGACGAACAGTGGCGAATCCAGGATTTCTTGGTGGTGGTGGTGGTGGTGGGGAGAGGGGGTGAAATAAATTCAGAGGAAGCTGGTGGGGGTGATGAAAAGAGGAGGAAAATTCAATTAACTTTGCCGAAAAAGACTGACAAAATGAATTTTCTCCCTAATTTTACTACTACACTTTTACCGAAAAAGGTCATCCGCAGCTTCCCCCTTAGTTTTACTAGACTTTTGCCCATAAATGGGTTTCACAAGCGAAAAAAATGTCCGGAAGTCCGGTGGGGGGCGCATCCCCACTCGTCCCCACGTGGAAATGACGTTAACACTGTATCATAGGCGTAAACTTGGATGAAATAAATGGGAGCTCAACCCTTATGTCTTTCCCTTATCTATCAAAAAGTGGGAGATTCGAGCATAGCGGGCTAATAGAAGTTAACACCTGTGATTAATGTATTTATGAATATTGTAATTTATATCGATATATTAGATTAAATCTATGCGTGATATTTCATTCTTTAGCGTATCCGATGAATCCAGTTCCTTCCGGAAGTTACGCTCCTCCCACGCAGCCGCCATCTTACGAGGATACCATGGCAACGGGTGGCTCATTGGCTGAGGCGGTGTCTGTGGGCGGAGCCAAGAACGAAGGAAACGACAAGTTTTAACAGTGACCGACTCCATAATAAGCAATAATAAGTTACGGATATTGGATTGAATAGCTTTTAGCCAGTAATGGAGTGTTTATTCAGACTCCAGGCCAGGGCCTTGGGGAGGGATTAACTTGGCTGGAGGAGGGGAAGAGGTACAGTTCAATGTAAACAATTTCAGTGCTGGGATTGGGGGGGGTGACTAGTTTGAGGTTTTTTGGGGTCTCCGCTATCAGGCCTGGATAAACACTGCAGCAATGATTATAATGTGGAGTGTTCTAGAACCATCATAATAAACCGGTGATGAAAAGCCAAGCTATCAGTAGGCAATCTAGACAAGCATCAGTAGGCAATCTAAAAACTCTTAGCTATATATATATATATATATATATATATATATATATATATATATATATATATATATATTGCATTGTTCTGTAAATTATATCTCAGCTGTTAGACCCTATATATCTAGACATAGACTTCTATTTCGAAACAACTGCGACAAACACTTCATTCAATGGAGATTTTAGTAGACATTTTTCACAACTGGGCAGGATGTACAGTAGAACTGGGAATGCTACAGGTCTACGTTTTGCTGCTTAAAGTTGTACTGCGTAGACAATAGGCTTAGGCCTTCACAATACGTGTTAAGTTTAAATGTTCTGTCTACTGCAAACGATCATTGTCAGGCGTTCAATTGCTATTTATATTCATTTGATATTGATATCAAGTATGAATGGTATTGGCAGACGTGTGAATGGCTAGCACTTTTGACAGAGAAATCAAGAGCACCTGCTAATCAAGTTTTTTCAAAAATTAGGCAACTATCTCTTGTATATCAAAAGTGCTTGGCATTCAGAATTTTACTTGTGATATTCTCTATTGCGTAAATTGGACATTTTTAAACTACCAGAGGCGGATCTAGGGTACTCGGCGCCCGGGGACATGTGTACTCCCTGCCCTCCCCTAGATCCGCCTCTGTATGCCTCCGACGTTCTGTCTCCAACATTATGTGATATATATATATATATATATATATATATATATATATATATATAAAGAAATTAACCAGATTTTACTTACTTACTTTGTTTATATCAGGAAGTTATATAAATTCAGCCATAATTTTTATTTACTTTTGGGTTTGTTCAATAATTTACTTTCAATTAGGCTATTTAATGTTTATAAAGGCAAAATTCATAGTTCTGCAGTCTGCACCACTAGGCTCCTACACCTACACATTTGCAGGCAATCTGGATAAACGCAGTCACGGTACTCCAGTGTGGCAGTGAGTGACTGTGAGTCTACTGAAACTGAGCAAACGTTAGACTACTGTTGGAGCAAACTACTGAAAAATGAGCAAAATCGTTATAGGGATCGCCATTTCTGCACATGTTGGAAATTTCAAAATTAGAAAATTTCAGGAAGAGCATGCATCAGATGAACAAATGCTGAGCCCCACGGGCTCTAAATCAATGGAGAGAATCAGGCCCCAACAGTGGATCACCATTTCTTTTGTTTAACCGGAAGACTCCAAAAATTATTTAAATTAACGAGGATTTTAAATTGATCCCAAAATTAGAAAATTTCAGGAATCGGAGCATGCATTGAGACTTGGAAAATGTGTTAAATGGTACATAAAAATGTTGAAATATTGGTGGCCCAACGACCCGACCCGACGCTTTGGGCCAGAGGTCAAAGCCACTTCATCTGCCTGCTATCCCTGGTTATCAGTCACCAAGTCATCGTAAATCTTCACCCACGGGAGCAACAATTATCACCTGAAGATAGCGTCCACTGGTACGCAATTAGGGACAAGCCATTACCGCCATAAGTGAAATTCGATCTACCACGTAGATACATATACTTGCCAAACACAATGACTATAGTAATTACTGGTCACTGTTAAACAAACTTTTAAAGGCATACATTTTTATTTTTTTCAACCCGGGCAGAAATTTTTCAACCCGCAGAAAGTAAATTGCCCGTAATTGCTCTGCATTGAGCTTGGAAAATGTGTTAAATGGTACCCAAAATGTTGAAATATTGGTGAGGCCTATGTGAGGGTGTCCAGGACATGTTGGACATTCCTTGGTTCAAAGTTGGGTGTGTGTGTGGGGGGGTGTCCTGACATCCCCGACACCCTCGTGATCGTCGCCTATGCGAGTGAGTTTGTCTGGCAAAATGGGAGCTTCTGTTTCGCAAATCGTTCTTAAAAGTTAGGCCTAGACCCACACATTTCAGACCAAATGTTTATTTTAAAATGCCTGGAATCTCTCCTTGTCAAAATAAGTGTTGACAGCTTGACATTTTATTGATTTTCTGCTTTTGTTGCAAGCAAATTCATATATCCGGTCATAATATGATTATTATCGAACGAAAACTAATAGGCCTATAGACTACCGTCGTCTAAACCAAATGCAAAGTTTCGGCTGCTATTCGCCAGGTGGCAGCGTAAGTTAAAAACGTGTCAGTAAAAAAATGAAACTTCCACAGGGTTGTGTTACTTGTGTATCTCAATTCAAAAAGCACGAGAGACAGCACTGCGGAGCATAGATTAGACTTGAATAAGCAACAAGAGTCTCTAGTCTCTAAAGTCAAGTGAAACAGCGGAACACCGGGAACAGTCTCTCTTTCCTTAGAACATGGCGTCGACTGTGCGCATGTGTTTGTCATCGGGTGCATTTCGTGGACTTTTTGGTCTAAAGTCTTCCTCATTCGGTCGATCGACTGTAAACGGGTAACTGAGACTTCGATGCAGATTACATTTTTACGGCCTTCTAAGGGCGCGATGGCGCTTTAGGATTACACGACACGCTGTAATCGACTGACTGACTGATGAAATGCTTCGTTACTTCTAAAAATTTATATAGCGGTACCGAAATGATGATATGATAGTCTTGTCATGGGACCGTATTCAGCTTTTGTTGTAACAAACATCACAATTGTTATTAACTTATTAAATCGAAAACTTTTCAGGTTGTTATTATTGATTAATTTTGTCATCCTACTGTCATCCAAGGTAACTTCTCATCCACTTCAGATACATCTTAGTCAAAAAATCATCTTCCCTTATATTCTGACAGAAAAACTAGGTTTCCATTTTCATATACTTGTTGAACTGATAGCTATTTTCTTTTCATTGTATTAAGGTTTTCATATTCCAATTCATTACCAAATAAAAGTGATTTATTTTAATGTCAGAATACTATTCTCTTTTTATAGCTCGGAAATGAATAGCCCTATGCAAATGAGTTATACAAAATTGCATCTGTTAAAATTGCTACGTAGATTTATTCAATTCTGTTGTATTTCGCTGTATTTAGGATTTCGCCACGCTTTGCAAGCAGTTCAGAGACGCCACAGAAGGCAGAAAGTGGCGATTCATCAAATGCTGCTGAAGATCCTGAAAAGACCAACCAAAAGACTGAAATTGATGAGGAAACCAAGAAAATTTTACAGCAATTGGCAGAAACACAAGTAAACTGATTGCTTTCTGAATAATATTTTATCCCCAATTCTTGCCTTGTTCTCAAGAAATCGAGTCAAAAGTTTATTTTATTATATTTTATACATGCACTTAATATCTTAAAGTCAAGTATTTGGGCCGTACTTATATTGGCATGAATTATGAGTGTTCAATCAAAATTTTTAAGAGGAAACAACCAGGTTTACAGAGAATGTTTTAAAGGCTATTGGCTACTTCATAAATGTCTTGTAAACTAGAGCTTCAACTTAAAGTATCTGTATTACAACCGGTATTTGGTATTTGGCTGAATAATGATGTATGTTTGGAATCCGAAATGGCTTTTTGCTTCCGCATCAGTTGTATGGATTTGATTTTTTAGGATAAATACAAGCGTGCGCTGGCTGAAACTGAGAATGTTCGCCAACGTTTTCAGAAGCAGATTCAGGATGCCAAGCTCTTTGGGATTCAGGGTTTCTGCAAGGATATGCTCGAAGTTGCAGATATTCTAAACAAGGCGGCAGAAAGCGTGTCCCAGGAAGAGCTGAGGAAAGCGGACGCTGCGCTTAAAACTCTCTACGAAGGCCTTCAGATGACGGAGAATCAGTTGCATAAGGTTTTCACCCGACATGGTCTAGTTCGGTTGAGTCCGGCCGAAGGGGAAAAGTTTGATCCAAACTGTCATGAGGCGCAGTTTGTTCAGCCGCTCGCGGAAGGAAAGACACCAGGAACAGTGTTTATTGTTAATAAAGTTGGTTATAAATTGCACGAGCGGACACTTCGACCAGCTCTTGTTGGAGTTTTTGCTTCAAAATAGGCATCTGAACAAATTTCCAATATTCATTTCTAGTGTTTCTATGTGTATTTTAATGATAATTTTTAACTGTGCTCTAAAATTGTGAATTGTGACTTGTTCTTTATTTCAAAACTAAAGTGTAGGATTTTGTACAGGCTTCTGAGATGTTGATCCTCATTTAGAGAAAATCCTGAGCAGACTGAGAAACCACCTTTCAACCATCTTTAGCAGGGACAAACCATACCAAATGGAAATGAATAGCCTACTGTTGATATGCCTAATGAAGTTATACCCACGGTCTGTAAATTCAGGCTCGATTTTATCCTAACCCAAATCATTGGCAGTGAATCCACGAGAGATTAGTCTTCCACGATAGAATTTGTATCTCTCTGGAAGTGCAAAGAATTCTCTGCTTTTTGGGTGGTGGCGAGTTCCCAAGAAGCGTTGGATAAATGACTTCTGACCAAATGGCAGTTGAGTTGACAAGATGGCATACTAGACACAAAATGAGCGGATGATCTTCTTCAATCTTCCTCGCCCCGAGGGTTGTTCACACTATGGACTTATCCCTTTCCATTGCTGTCTATCGTTAGTTGCCCTCGTGGCTTGGTATGTTAAAAGCCCCGTCCAAGTTTGGATGCTGTTGAGCCAGGTTATCATTGGCCTTCTCTCGTGGATTCACCGCCGGTTTACGTGTTGGCAAATCGAACTTTTCATTGGTCTTCTTCCTGGAATTATATCTTGTACAACCTCGAGACAATCCCCTTGCTTCCTTACCACTACAAAGACATAATAGAGAAAACTAAGGCAACATGCAGTCAAACAGTAAAGATTTTTGCTCACATTGGCCAGCTAATCAGTTCTTTGAAACTGTCCAATATATAGTTATACAGGACAGCCTCAAGAGAACTGACTAGCTGTTCACCCTCTCGCCGCGATGAGGCTGTGAGCATGAGAGGACGGCCCCTGGACAATTTGACAAGTAAAATTTTAAAACTAATGTGATGCTATACAGACGGCTTCCAAAGATATGGTAGGGGATGAAAATGAGACTTATCTTGAATTCAATCCTTTGTTTGACTGGCAGCCAATGAATTCAGTTATTTTAGGTATTTAGTTAGAAAATTACCGTTAACTGAGATGAACACTTGACGACTAACATAAATTTTATTATTAACATTTCATCACCCACAAAAAAACCGCCGCCGCCGCAGCGAAGCCAACGTTGACGTTGGCATTGTGTGAGAAAAAGGAGCTACTTAAAGTAATACGACTAAAATAAATTTTATTATTAACATTTCATCCCCACACAAAAACCGCCGCCGCCGCTGCCGTGGAAGACAACGTTGACGTTGGCATTGTGTGAGAAAAAGGAGCTACTTACAGTAACACGACTAAAATAAATTTTATTATTAACATTTCATCCCCACACAAAACCGCCGCCGCCGCAGCCGCCGCGAAGCGCGAAGACAACGTTGACGTTGGCATTGTGTGAGAAAAAGGAGCTACTTACAGTAACACGACTAAAAAATAAATTTCATTATTAACATTTCATCCCCACACACAAAATAAATTTTATTATTAACCGCCGCCGCCGCAGCAGCGAAGCTAACGTTGACGTTGGCATTGTGTGAGAAAAAGGGAGCTACTTACAGTAACACGACTAAAATAAATTTTATTATTAACATTTCATCCCCCACACAAAAACCGCCGCCGCCGCAGCGCGAAGCTAACGTTGACGTTGGCATTGTGTGAGAAAAATAAGCTACTTACAGTAACACGACTAAAATAAATTTCATTATTAACATTTCATCCCCACACAAAAAACCGCCGCCGCCGCTGCCGTGGAAGACAACGTTGACGTTGGCATTGTGACGTGAGAAAAAAGGAGCTACTTACAGTAACACGACTAAAATAAATTTTATTATTAACATTTCATCCCCACACAAAAAACCGCCGCCGCCGCAGCGTTGACGTTGGCAAGTGTGAGAAAAGGGAGCTAACGTTGACGTTGGCATTGTGGCATTGAGAAAAAAGGAGCTACTTTCAAAGTGTGAGAAAAAGGGAAGCTAACAACGACTAAAATAAATTTTATTATTAACATTTCATCCCCACACAAAAACCGCCGCTGCCGCAGCGAAGACAACGTTGACGTTGGCATTGTGTGAGAAAAAGGAGCTACTTAAAGTAACACGACTAAAATAAATTTTATTATTAACATTTCATCCCCACACAAAAACCGCCGCCGCCGCTGCTAAAATAAATTTTATTATTAACATTTCATCCCCACACAAAAACCGCCGCCGCCGCAGCGCGAAGCTAACGGAAGACAACGTTGACGTTGGCATTGTGTGAGAAAAAGGAGCTACTTACAGTAACACGACTAAAATAAATTTTATTATTAACATTTCATCCCCACACAAAAACCGCCGCCGCCGCAGCGAAGCTAACGTTGACGTTGGCATTGTGTGAGAAAAAGGAGCTACTTAAAGTAACACGACTAAAATAAATTTTATTATTAACATTTCATCCCCACACAAAAACCGCCGCCGCCGCTGCGTTGGCGTGAGAAAAAGAAGACAACGTTGACGTTGGCATTGTGTGAGAAAAAGGGAGCTACTTACAGTAACACGACTAAAATAAATTTTATTATTAACATTTCATCCCCCACACAAAAACCGCCGCCGCCGCTGCCGTGGAAGACAACGTTGACGTTGGCATTGTGTGAGAAAAAGGGAGCTACTTACAGTAACACGACTAAAATAAATTTTATTATTAACATTTCATCCCCCACACAAAAACCGCCGCCGCCGCTGCCGTGACGAAGACAACGTTGACGTTGGCATTGTGTGAGAAAAACGAGCTACTTACAGTAACACGACTAAAATAAATTTTATTATTAACATTTCATCCCCACACAAAAACCGCCGCCGCCGCAGCGCAAGCTGCCGTTGGAAGACAAAATAAATTTTATTATTAACGTTGACGTTGGCATTGTGTGAGAAAAAGGAGCTACTTACAGTAAAATAAATTTTATTATTAACATTTCATCCCCACGACTAAAATAAATTTTATTATTAACATTTCATCCCCATTTCACCCCACACAAAACCGCCGCCGCCGCAGCGCGAAGCTAACGTTGACGTTGGCATTGTGTGAAGACAACGTTGACGTTGGCATTGTGTGAGAAAAAGGGAGCTACTTACAGTAACACGACTAAAATAAATTTTATTATTAACATTTCATCCCCCACACAAAAACCGCCGCCGCCGCAGCGCGAAGCTAACGTTGACGTTGGCATTGTGTGAGAAAAAGGGAGCTACTTACAGTAACACGACTAAAATAAATTTTATTATTAACATTTCATCCCCCACACAAAAACCGCCGCCGCCGCAAAATAAATTTTATTATTAACATTTCATCCCCAGCCGCGAAGCTAACGTTGACGTTGGCATTGTGTGAGAAAAAGGGAGCTACTTACAGTAACACGACTAAAATAAATTTCATTATTAACATTTCATCCCCCACACAAAAACCGCCGCCGCCGCAGCGCGAAGCTAACGTTGACGTTGGCATTGTGTGAGAAAAAGGGCTAAAATAAATTTTATTATTAACAGTAACGTTGACGACTAAAAATAAATTTTATTATTAACATTTCATCCCCACACAAAAACCGCCGCCGCCGCCGCTGACGTTGGCATTGTGTGAAAAAAGACAACGTTGACGTTGGCATTGTGTGAGAAAAAGGAGCTACTTACAGTAACACGACTAAAATAAATTTTATTATTAACATTTCATCCCCACGACTAAAATAAATTTTATTATTAACATTTTCAAAAAACCGCCGCCGCCGCAGCGCGAAGCTAACGTTGACGTTGGCATTGTGTGAGAAAAAGGGAGCTACTTACAGTAACACGACTAAAATAAATTTCATTATTAACATTTCATCCCCCACACAAAAACCGCCGCCGCCGCAGCGCGAAGCTAACGTTGACGTTGGCATTGTGTGAGAAAAAGGGAGCTACTTACAGTAACACGACTAAAATAAATTTTATTATTAACATTTCATCCCCCACACAAAAACCGCCGCCGCCGCTGCCGTGGAAGACAACGTTGACGTTGGCATTGTGTGAGAAAAAGGGAGCTACTTAAAGTAATACGACTAAAATAAATTTTATTATTAACATTTCATCCCCCACACAAAAACCGCCGCCGCCGCTGCCGTCGAAGACAACGTTGACGTTGGCATTGTGTGAGAAAAAGGGAGCTACTTAAAGAGACCGCATTACTAATTAATAATCATACTTACATATAAATTATTATTCAGTTTCAATAAATTTTCTATTACTTAACTTTTCAACTTTATTCTATTACAGTTATAACATAAGTTATTAATCACTTTTCAGTTACAGTTAAAGTTACAGTTAACTGACATTTTTTAACAGTTATTCGGTGTTTTCAGTTACCGTTATCGTTAACTTGAAGAACACTGGTCATTAAATACTTGATTTTTTAGAAAGATTGTAATGCCACCGAAATCAAAATACACTACTTTGCTGGGAGTTTCCTAGTTTAATTCAAAATACAGAAGTGTCCCTTCCTGGTCCTCCTGTAATATCCACCATAAGCATCAGCATGCACAATATAAATACAGATATATAATAGTATAAATATAAATATATCTTAGTATAATTCAAACACAAGCAGAAGCAACTATTATAGCAACAGTGATGCTCATGGTGGGTGTTACTAGGGGCCTACTTAACTACCCTAAATCAACATAAACAATATACAAACTATAGCACCAAGCAAAATCACACAAGGTATAAAGAGGCACAAAGGTGCCTTTGGAATAGGGCTGAAGTCAGGGTTGTTGGGGGAAGAGGAGGGAAGGCCAGGGTTTTTAGAGGGTGGGAGGGCAGGTAGGCTTGGTGGGGAGGGGAGGGCAGATCCACTCGAAGCTCTTTGTGATTCTGTCTTTGTTCCATGAAGATTAAGCACTTGTACCTGTAACCTACAATACCACTAAGTAAAATACAAAAAGGGTGCACCCTGAAAAACTGTACAGAATTAACAAATTAACAATACAAGAAACAAACTCGGTACATTGAATAGAGACAAATAAACCCAAAACAAAAAATACGGCCGTCGGAGAAAAATACAAAAATCTTAGCGCCGCACCGAAACCTATGCCAGCTGGAAAAAAGGCCGAATCTACGCTCTTAAAAAGAACAAATACAATGACAACAACAATGAAAACAACAAAACAAAATCCCCAGTATACATCACTGGCCATCCAATGAATATGGGGAGGGAAGATTAGGGTTGTCGGGGAGGAGGGAAGGGCAGGTAGGGTTGGTGGGGAAGGAGGGCAGGTTGGCTCGAAACTCTTTGTGATTCCATGAAGTTGATGCACCTATTCTATTCTACACTATCCAAATCTCATTACCCATGCAGAAAAGAAAGTATACCCTGAAATCAGAAACCTGAAAACTATTCAAATATAATAATGCTTTGAAAGTCATTGAATTATTTACTAATGTATTGCAGAGAGAAAAAGACACACACACACACACACACACATATATATATATATATATATATATATATATAATATAAATGAAATAACATATATGGGTGAAAAAATTAGGCTGGTAATGGAATGCTGATGATCATCCTTTGAGGTCTTCACAGTTCCTGTAACTACTATTAACAGCAAAATCACGTAGGCCCCTAACATAATGTCAATGAAAACTATATTATATAGAAATGAAAAACAAATCAATCAATGAAACAATCAAAGAAACAATCAATGAAACAATCAATGAATCTATCTATCTATCTACTAGCTATAGCTATTCAGCAAAATTCAAGAGTCTGCATTAGTTAGTATTAAGTTATATATATATATATATATATATATATATATATATATATATATATATATATATTATATATAATATTTAATTACACTACCTAGTTAATGCTACTTATTGCAGCATTAGTATGAGTATTCCAAATTAAATAGCCATATTCAAGTATTATAGACTATGCAAGTATTACTTTAAATTAACCATACAATATTATAAGATTATCCAAGAGACTGCCTTACTTACATTAATTAATACCTATGTACTTCAATATCCTAATTAAATTAGATTATGACATTCAGCGTTTAACCATTTTAATATCCCTGAAATAATCAGAAGCTAGATAAAATTTAGGACACATTCAAAGAGGTTCTTGCAAATGTCTTCTGAATACTTTAATTGTACTTGAAACTCTGTACCTAAGCCTGTCCCTATCTGGAACATTTTAATTTTTCTTGTAAATTGTGTAACTTTCTTTGTGAAGCAGGAAACTCTGTACTTAAGCCTGTCTGTAGGCTTATCTGTGACATTTAATTTTTCTTGTAAATTGTGTAACTCTCTTTGTGAGGTATGATTTAGACCTTCGAAGGATTTTGCAGGTTTTGAAGCACTTGAGCCGCAGACGCAATGTAGGCCTATTTAACTTGACATGTTATAGACATTGGCAATCACCATCCGTGAATATGTCCTGGGCCAAATCTTCCTCAAAAACATTACACTGAATGTCACAATAGGGACCCATCTTACCCACTTACCACTAAATGAACTAGGGGCCCTACCTATATTAAATGACAGTCTCGCGGCACTTAGTATTACTGTATATGGCAACCTCCACAATGCTCACACCTAGCTGCGATAAGCCTTAACTGCTTAATCTAGATATTATTACTAGTATTAATATTATGTTATATGAAATGCAGACTTTTAAAAATTTCCGAATACCTACAACCATTGTTGCCTAACCAGGGTAAATGACTAAGTCCAAATTAAGTGCCTAAACTTTAACTGTACACTACCCATGTGAACGCCACGACCTTAATTATCTAGAATTTTCGACAAATTCTAGATTATTCAAACCTCGAAGACGTTCGTCGAAATCGACCTCTTCCGCTACGCGTCTAGACAAAGAAAGAATGCAAACAACGTTTGGTTCAATGAAGGGTTCAATTTTCGCGTACATTTAATGGACTAAGGTACCAACCAATCACAATGCTTAAAATTTCATTTAGCGTCTTTCGTAGAGTCGGAAAGGATTGTCAAGGTCATGTAGGACGAATCTAACTCAAAGTAGACAAATTGGGCGTATCTACTGGGGGGAGGGGGAGGGGCACGTGAGACTGGTCGGAGATCGAGCAAAACTGATTAAATTTTATCGCTATTTGGCCACTGGCCCACTGCAGTTACAACTAATGGTCTTGCCGTCTTAGGAAAATTCTTCCAGAAACGTTACTTTAAATGCTTTCTCAAAGGTTCTCTTTCATGTAACTCTAGCTACGCCACTGGTAGTCCGTAAATACTGGTGGCCTATCGTACACGTTTGTATATATAGCACGATAAGCAGGTTTGTCGCAGGCGTTAGTAAGCTGATGATATTTCCGAAATTTGCGAAGAAATCTTTAGCCTACAACTCAAGTTTTTCTCAGTGTGCCCCAACCACGAACCCATTTATTCCAGAAATGAGGTTTTCAATCAATAGGCTCAATTCTCGGGGATACCTTTGAACAAGGTTGCCAGTGTGGGCTTTTTCCTACCCAATCTGGTCTTTTTGGGCCTCGTCTGGTTATTTGGTATTTTTTGGCGGAATCTGTTTTTAAATCTGCGAAAATAAAAAAAAGCCTGATTTATGCAGTGAAGTGAGAAAATTAGGAGTTTTCAGTTTTCAGCATGTTGAAAAACTCTTTTTTTGCTTGCAAAAAAAGTCAATTTATTCGATACTATCGATAGTTATTTTAAGAGAGGCTGAGCACCTAAGAATAAGCAGCTACTGTTGTGCTGCTTTCCAAGGCGCTATAGAAATCCACGAGATTTTACTTTATTTACTTTACTTACTTTACTTTACTTATAGTGACCATTATATACATCGGATGATTTCTATGGGATGAATAGATCAGCATTTCTCAAATTCTCACATCATCATTTTCTGCCTGTATGGCGGCGGCAACATTTGTCCCTATCCATATGTTTTTTAGTTTTGACTTTTGATATTTATGTAGCGCCATCTGTCCTTTCTGGAGAAATGTGTTTGGGAGCAGTTTGAAAGGCGTCATCCAGTGAACGGAATTAGGAATTATGCGTGTGCTTTTAGGTGATTTGTTTTCTTTTTTGTGCGTATTGAGAATTGCAGGCATGGTAAATTGCGAAGCATTTATTGTGCACCGTTATTTATTGCCACTCATTACAGCGGATTGCCGTTAGTTATGCTTTGTTTGTCGTCTTCTCTAAGCTAATTGAACACATGAGTTCGATTCCTCTTTGGTGAGTAATATCGCCAAGATAAGTATTTATGTTTGGCCTGTTACTCAATGTAAGTCACGCTAGAGTAATTTTGAGTTTTGCAAAGAAGCGTTTTGTCAAATACTCGTTACAAATACAGCAGTTTCCCCTCTAGTGTTGCCCTTTTGTCAGCAGAATGCTGTGTCGATGAGCAATGTGGGAGAAATCTAGTTTTTGCTAGTGTCAGTGTATTTTGATGGTAAAAATATTGATAAAAGTGCCAAAATTTGACTTTTTGAATGTTTTCTTTTAAGGTGGAGGTAGTGGCTTTATTGGGAGACACGTACAGAGCCTCTTGCGACAGAAAGGACACGATGTGACGTTGATTTCTCGCACTCGTGGCCCTGACAGAATCACATGGGTGAGACTAATTCTGTAAATAGACAAAGACATCAGTTTTAAGTGCAAGATTTGACTAACGACTCTAAAACTGAGAATTTAAATGCACATTTGTGATATTTCTATTTGAACACAGGGTGATTTGAAGCGAAAGGGCTTGCCAGAGAACTGTGGCGCAGTCATCAATCTGGCCGGTGAAAACCTCATGAACCCAATAAGAAGGTAGCATAGTGCCAAACCGTATTATAACAATGATAATTTTGAATATCGTGTTAAATATATTGACAGTTATGTTTTTAAGCGTACTGTGCTGTTGCATTTTTTATGTCCAGTGTGAACATTCAACATTGGTCAGAAATGTGTGTGCTTTCCTTGTACGTAAGACTTTTGCATGGTGAGCTTGGGTTTGCCTGTTGTCAGGTGGAATGACGCTTTCAAATCAGATTTAACTTCGAGTCGCATCGACTTGACTCGCCATGTAGTCGAGGCAGTTGTGTCCGCCAAGCAACGTCCTAAAGTCTGGGTATCAACTTCGGGTGTTGGTTAGTCATCTATTGATTCTTTTGATTTTCAAAAAGAATATCTTTAGGAATTTTCCAGATATCTTTTTCAGAACCACATAGGTCCAAGAATTTGATCGTGGCCTCGGTTTTGTGCTTCATTTGCTTGTCTCCATTCATTTTCTAAATCTGATTTTCAGTGCTTTCTTTGTAAAAAAATAGGTGCCGGTACTCATGGTGGATTGCCTAACTTTTCCATTACGATTATGTGGTCTGTGGCTAGAATTTAACATACAAGCAATTTTGGAAGCATAATGATGCATATCATTTATTAAGTATTTAAAGTTTTTAGCTAAATCACAACTGCAAAGATTCTAAAAGTCTAAACAATACAAATTAATAATAAACGTTTAAGCACAAGAAAATTATTTTTTTTTCACACCTTGAAAAAGGTTCCGGTACGCCGTACCGGCGCGTACCGTCACAAAAAAAGCCCTGCTGATTTTGACTATTTCTGTGCATCAGGCTACTATCCAAATAGCAGAACGAATATCTACACCGAGGAGGACGAAGGAGGGAGGGGAGACTTTTTATCACAGCTTAGTTTCAAGTGGGAGAAAGCTGCCCAGTTACCTCCAAGTGTTAACGACGTTCGACACGTTACGATCCGTGTTGGTAAATATTCAAGCCCGCTTTACATATACTGTATTCTATATAAGATTATATGAATGTACTATACATGAATGCCAAATATAACTCAAGACATTCAAGTGAAAAATTTTATGGTCTGTGTCATTAGGGCTTGCGTTGGGTCGAGATGGTGGTTCCCTGAAAAACCTGTACGTACCCTTCAGCCTTGGACTCGGTGGTCGCTTGGGGTCAGGGAATCAGTGGTTTCCATGGATACATGTGGATGACGTTGCTGGCATTTTCGTCCATGCAGTTGAAAACGAAAAAGTGACAGTGAGCAAAGACATTTCTATGCATGCAAATGCTCTTTATAAATAAAGCAAAGTGTGCAGGAATGGGACTCGAATGCTTACCAGTGATTTATTTGCCATGGGCTGTGGGGTTCTCCACCCCACCATTAGCTGAGAATGACCCCTCAACATGTTGGTAAAAAAAGTTGGTCTGTGATTGGTCCGACCATCACTGCATTTTAAAAATCGAGCATTGGTGCTAACAGCACAATTTACAAGCACTATCCACCTCTCAGCACCTGCCTGTCACTCAGGTTTACATGATGCAATGAAAGCAGATCTAAAGACACATAAGATGATAAGAATAAGCTTATACTGCGGTGTTACTTACGAAAGCGGTATATTTAATTATTCACGAGAATTTACTTACTTACTTAATGAAATTTTCCGTCGATCACAGATTTATTATTGATATTAAAGTCTATGCCGTCGATCTCCTTTTGAAGGAAGTTTGTGTAGTTTATACATTTTGATATATAAGTAAAGCTGTAAAATGTGTACCGGTAATTAACATAAGGTAATTTTTCAGGGTGTACTGAATGCAGTAGCTCCGAACTGTGTCACAAACGCTGAATTCACGTCGACATTTGCGAAATCGTTGTGTCGTCCCGCCATGTTTCCTGTGCCTGGTTTCATGCTGAGTTTGCTGTATGGTTCAGAAAGGGCAAGCATCATCCTTGAAGGTCAACACGTCCTTCCGAAAAGAACTCTCGATTCTGGCTACAGGTTTCTCTATCCAGACCTGAAATCCGCATGCAAGGATTTCACGCGCAAGAAATAATTGAATGTCGGCGTACATGAGTGAAACTGTTTTGCTGCTTATTTTAAGCTGGGAATGTTGTTGTTCGTGTGTTAAATTGTGTCGTATCATGATCTTGTGAACATTTCTAAAGTGATTATTTTACAAACACCACACACGTTTATTTGCTCTCGGCTTCCCAGATTTATATATTGAAACAAAATGAAGTGCATGTTTTTTAATATATGTATTTGCTCTTGGGATCTACTTCATTTTAAAAAACAAATTCAAGCTCATTCAAAGTGTTCAATCTTCTGCATTTGGAATTTTTTATATTTTTCTAAGGCTCCCCCCAGAGACACCCCTGAGGGAGTTGACACTCCCCAGACACCATAGGCATAAACTTCTATAAGGCCTGTAGGCTTGAGCACAAACCCAACTTTTGAGAGGCTAGGCTAGGGAAGAAAAAGGCATGTGGGTTGGCCCCCCCATTTTTTCATCCAGATTTATGCCTCTAACATAACAGGCCCCTAGTTTGACAGGGCAAAGATGACCTGTGTAAATGATGGTGGTCCCCTTATTCTGGGACATGGCTTTGTCACTGTCTAAGATTCCAGTGTGTGTGTGTGTGTGTGTGTGTGTGTCACAAACGTACACTATGCTTCTATAATTTGGTCTGCTGAAATGGCTTTTAACTTTTGAACTGTTAAAAAAATCACTTGAAATTACCTTGATATCCAAAATACGGGTCCAGATTCCTTGTAGACATCACTTATGAACTGTTAAAAAAATCACTTGAAATTACCTTGATATCCAAAATACGGGTCCAGATTCTTCAATCGGTGCAAATAAATGAAATCTCTCGACACCACAAATTTTCGCTCAAATTTTGAAAAAAACCCTGGACTATAGTCCATGAAAAATTTCGAGGCGACCCAAAATTCATGTCGATATATTGCTCACCTTTCGCTTTAGAACCCTCAAGCGCCCCCCACTGATGTCAGAAGACTAGAAAAATCCGTCACTTTCCACCGTATTAATGTGTCTATATTGGCAATTATAATAATGGTGGCTATACTTTGTATAGATTAAAAATCCCTTTAAAGTGATAGATATCCAAAATGCGGGTCCAGATTCTTTGTAGGCATCAACTAGGCTTCAATCTGTGCAAATATGAAATCCCTAAGACACCACAAATTTTCGCTCAAATTTCGAAAAATACCCTGGACTATAGTCCATGAAAAATTTTCGGGGCGACCCAAAATTCAAAAAATTTCATTTAGAACCTTCAAACACCTTGCAGTCATGTCAGTATATTGAAAAAATCTCACTTTCCACCCTATTAATGTCATTTGCAAAATATAATAATGGCGGCTATACATTTTATAGATTTTCAAACCTTTAGAACCCTCAAGATATCAACCCCCACTGATGTCAGAGGACTAGAAAAAAACCCGTCATATTTCCACCCTATTAACCCTCAAGCGCCCCCCACTGATGTCTATCACTTTCAAAATATAAAAATAATAATGGTGGCTATACATTTTATAGATTTTCAAACCTTTAAAGCAGTAAGATATCTGATAGATATCCAAAATGCGAGTCCAGATCAATGTTCCCTCTAAGCTGCGCACCTGCGCGGCCGCGCACATGACAAGAAAATGCCGCGCAGCAATTTCCAGCCGCCGCGCAGTGATTTTGAGTTTCAAAAAACACTGATTTTGTTGTGTTTTGTCTTGGGTGACATCTGTGAAACAATTCAGGTGCTCAGGCATGAAAATGTGCCGCTCTGGCACTATAGTTTTCCGCGCACACTCAACAAAATTTAGAGGGAAAATTGTTCCATAGGCTCACCATTTTGTGGCATTTCGAACGCTCTAGAATAAAATTGAGATGGAATATATCGACAATCCTAGAACAATTTGACGCAGTGAAGATGGGGACACAAGAAAATGTGATTTTAATTCGAGTGTTTCTTCATTCTGCCAAAATTTTGGCATATCTGTATATCAAAAGCACAACAAAAATGATAATATCAGATTGTATTTCAAACTAAACCATACAGCATTTAACTAAATCTAACCTTTAACAATTGTATTAATACATGTTGAATGTTTTGCTGCCGACAACATTTTGTACAGATTCAACGCATTGCTTACACAGATTTGTGAAAAATCTTGAATTAAATCGTGTCAAAATTATTTTCTAGTCAAATAAATGCATTAGATTAACCACAATTATAAACCAAAGTAATATTTGCAATGTAAAAAAGTCACCACAGGCACAGTTTTCAAATTATAAGGTGCAAGCCACAATTACAATCAATGATAAGGCTAAAGGTTAAATTGTAAATATTGTATTAAATAGAAATTATGTTATTGCTTAATGGTATAAATCTCAATTGGAATTTGTGCAATAGACTAATATTGAAGCCTTTACCTGAGAAAAGATATAAAAGCTTTTGACATGTCACACTGATAGATGGATTGACAACAGTTTCTTGCTAAACTACACAGACTTCCTACTAAAAATCACATGACTATGAGAAAAAAGGAAATCACAGCAATAGGTCAAGCAAAATATCTCATAATTATATGCTTATGCACGCAAAGAATTGCACAAACAATGCAAAATAATCTGTACATGTATATCAATAAACCATTTAGCATCGGACCATATATAAGACAACAAATTCCAAATGTCTTCTCTTCTGTCATAAGTAAATCAATTTGATACAATGACTATAACATTTCCTATAAATATTACATGCAAGACAGTTAACAAATACATTCAGGCATATTTCAACCTGCACATGGCTTGGCTAATAGTAAAAAATTAAATAACAATTCAATCAAACTTACACCGATATATTAATAAAATCACAGCAGCTCAATGATAACACAAATACCGTACTCAAATAACTGTAAGAAAAAGAGATGGGCAAGTTGCATGTTGGTCATCAGAAGAAGTCAAGAAACCAATGTTAAAAGCAAATAATTCCACGAAACTTCTGGATTCAAGTGACGACGTCGACATCAAAATGTCACACCGAATAGTCGCAGTCGTAGTCGTACGACCCCACTTTGATGAAGTTGGAATGAATGGGCAGAAACCAACAATAGGAAAACTGATGTCCAAAAACCAGCCTAACGCTATGCCAGCCGGCCTTCCTTTCCCACAAATGTGATTGCCGCTTCACATTTTCGATGCCCTAGGACAAAGACACAAATGTACTCACATTTTTCACAACACTCATCATCCTTTACTTTCAGTAATGATAGTAACTCACTAAAGTGGACAAATTCCTATTATTACCGTATTTCCACTCATATAACAGCCATGGTTTTATTTCACTTTATTGCTACACATATGCCTACATCTTGTGCATTAAACTATATATGTACTGCCATGTTAAAACAGGCAAAATATGCTAGAACTTTACAATCATATAACTTCATGAAAAAGGGCGTGTTGAGATCACAATAAAGAGCCACTATAATTTGAAACAGCGAAAGCCTGGAATCGTCTTCCCATTTCTGTCCAAACATCAACTTCTCTTGACATATTTAAGAAGCGACTGAAGACTTGGCTGTTCGAGATCAGCTATTCTGGTAGATCCTGACCTATAGGCCTATTATTCATGTACAATGTAATGTGTTCGAGTAGTCCTTCTAGGACGATTTACCACAAAAATCTTAACTTTCAATAAATAAATAAATAAATAAATAAATAAATAAATTTATGCATATAGAATTTGAATAACAATATTTTTTCCCTAACAATGCCATTGTTTGGTCAAAGTCTAAGTTTACCGTGGTATCGGTCCAAACTGCAGAAATTTGTGTCAGGAACATAATACAGGTGAAAACGGAAAAAAGGACAGACTCGAACAGGAGCAAGACGGTCAAAACAAGAGACAAAATGGGCGAACCTCTCGAGCATTCTAAACAAAAGAGCATCTCAAATATTAAGACAGAAGAGAATGCTCAACCTCCCAAAAAAATTAATTTCAAAGACCACCACAAGATCTCACTGGTAATATTCAGATTCCACTGTATTCCACTCAGCAATTGTAGGGGGATAATCCTTTATGGGACCTTCTCTATAACAGTCAAGATTTCCAATATCATCATCGCCCCCAATCAGCATAGAAAGTAGTCATTTGTTTGTGGATATAACCATATTAAGTATGCGAAAACATTATATACGTCAAAATTAGAAGTATAATGTGCATCAATATTAGAAGTATAATGTGAACAGGATGAATTTTTTAAAATTGGTCCACGTACAGTTAACGTTGCAGCATACACTACCATCTGTGTTTATGCATACAAGATTATACAAGCTTTAAAAGATGTAATAAACAACGCTGTCTGTCACCTTTTGAATCAGCAAAAGGACAGAGCACGAGATGACGAGTGGCCAAATAAAAGGCATGCACGGAGATTATACAGATGTACATCTGAAATAAAAAGAATAAAGTATTTACAAGGCATGTATTTCTACAACTCAATGAATTCAAATTCTACACAATGCATATTAACCCCTTTACTGGGAACCCCGGATATATCCGTCCATTTTACATTGAGTTACAGTTAAATACGCGGTTAAGGGGTTAAGGATATTATAATGCCATGTAGTTGGAGCGCATACTGTAAGCGAAATGGCGATCTGGAAAAATGAGTTCAAACTCTTGTGTAACTAAATAGAACGCTTACTGTGAACAAAATGAAATACTTCTGGTTATTTTCACCAACACAATTGTTGATCCACGGGCAGTGATGGTCCATCTTACGAATACAGCGACGGCAGACGCTGAAAGACACGGACAGACAAACAGACAACATTACCATTCACAGCTTCTAACAGCTTTCTCATCTGGCTGCCTAAATTGGAATTCCTCATCAAGAATAAAACTGATAATAATAATAATAATAATAATAATAATAATAATAATAATAATAATAATAACTATGCACAGTAGATAAAAAGTCCTAATACGAGCTGCAATCAAATTGAAACTGTTGTAAAAATTCAGCAAATTGAATATAATGACAAAAAAGAATCGAAGGTGCTTTAAAGATTACTGACTGACCACCATTTTTACATGGCAGCAGTCATGCAAAGATTTGAAAACTTATGAGAAATTTAAGAAATTTTGGGCCACAAATGAAATACATATCACCCCATAAACCAGCAAGAATTTATGCCAGAAACCAAATGCCCTGATTCTGCTTAAACAAAATAAAATATCCCAATACAATTAATGCTCCAAATGTCACAGCATCTATCATCACCAGAGAAAATAATTAAGAAATATCAATACCAGATAATTATAATCAGCAAATGCTACTTCTGCCTAATGTCATACTCTCTGAAATTCCTTCAAATGAAATATTAAACAGGAAGCGCCAGCAAAAGATTTACGTGATTTACGAAAGATTTACCTGCAGTGATGCGCTCGATTTGGTTTTATGGATACACACTTGGAACAGCGGTAGACAACTTGACCTTCTCCGAGTCTCAGCATTTCTATGTTTTCCCTAGTGGCATTTCCTCGGGGAACTGCACCCTTGAGAAAATACCAACAGTTCCAACTGCATCAACAGAAGAAATAAATAATCAACTAAGAAATAATCCAAACCAATCAAGACGCATTTAAAACATAATTTTAAAAACTTCTAAAATCGTCAAAAATATATTCGTGCGGACGCACGGACGTACTGGATCGGTGAACATGGCTCTGATGTGTGAAATAGCTGCAAGGCACGAAAATCCCAGGAAGATAACTCCGTTGACAAAATTGTGAAACTCCCTGATAGATGGCAGCAGTATGAAGTACCACATGACGTATTCTGCGAACACGATCAACAGCCAAGTGAAGACGGCACAGAACAGTCCACAGCAATCCCTTACGACCCACAAGGACCTCGTGTGAGCTCGCCGGTACTGGAAACCGAGGTAATAAAACAGAGAAGAGAGATCAATCGTTGTGATCGCGTCCTTGTACGTCACCACCTGATCGTCTCTGCCATCGTTAAGTGGCTGTGGAACATTCTGGACCACTGGACGATGAACTCGATAATCTTTAATCATCCTTAAGATTACAACAGTGACACAAAATTGCTGTACAACGAATACAACATAAAAATACATCAAACGCTCACTTTCAACAGTTTTACTGCATCAACTCAACTAAATTGTAAAGCATAACGTATATCTGGACTACTCAAGTCAGACAGAATTGATGTCTTGAGTCTGCATTAAACCAGGTTCTTACAGTCTGTAGTAGCGTAACACTGGACCATGGGGCCCACCGCTCAATCTTACTCAAGGATCTTTGGCTCTAAGCCATGTAGATATAAAACACAGACATTATTAGCCAGTCAATCTGACCCTATTAGACACTCTAGACAATGAAGAAACATTTCAATGCTAGACCATTTTTTCTAGGTCTTCAGGCCATGCTATCAGATGATACCTTGAACAGTCACATGCTCATTATTTTACTGCTAAAAATTGAGACCGAGCAAGTGGGGTCCTTCAGGGTACCCACTTGCTCGGTCTCAATTTTCTCCATTGGGCCAAGATATTGTGCATATTTCTATTGTGCCACTGGCAGTATGATAAATATATTTGAATTTGATATCCGCTGAGCTCATGACGCTGTTGTCAATGACTAACTATTGACTGATAAAGGTGTACCACACCAAAATGTTTGAGAGGCGTTTCTTAGATCAGCGCAGTGGCAGCATTTTGATGCATTTGGCCCATTTGTAAAAGGACAGTTAGTTTTGCATGCTGCAAAACACCAATAGTTAATAATAAATGTTTAGCTATTTGATGCAATTCATAGGCGGATTTTATTAAAGGCTAGGGTAGGCTTAAGCCTACCCAACTAATCCCACCAAAACAAAAATTGTTTTTTCCATCAACACCAGGTCTGTCGCGTGCTGGATGGCCCCATGCTAGCCTACCAAAATATTAAACTCTAAATCCGCCTGTGATGCAATTGAGTCTCATATTCAACTTACATCTGTGTTGTTCAATAGTAGAAATCTACGCAAAAAATATCCCACTTGATGCGCATTCTGCATTAATATTCCGCCGTTCGTTAAAATTATTTACATAATGACGTTACGTATTTACGACATTATTGTCGAAAAATATTAACAAATAAATCCACAACAAAAATAAACATCTTTATTTATTTATCGACGCCATAGAAATTCAAGTCGGTGTTGTCGATGCAGATATTTAAAAATTATAGGAAGATAGATGTAAGTGCGTAAAATATATTGTGAATTTATATAGCGTTTTATGAATACTATAGTAACTACCAGGTCTCTGGTAACCACTTAGGCGTAATATAAATTTGAAATAGAGACAGCCAGAAGGTTGGCCTGTCAGGCAGGGTCATTTTATGCAAATGGTCGTCATGGTTGGGAACTTGGGACATAATGACTATAGAGGAAATGATATTATATTGTCATGGCAATGATTTATAGTGATCAAACTTAAAGACAATAGGTCAGACAACTTAATCTCATGCAGTGTATTACTGACTCCTTGGTCGTGTGCCTTGTATACACACTCTAACACTGTTCTGTTGACTTCACACAAGCATTTAGATCCACAGTGTAGTCTGACACTGGGGCTTATAACAATGTCTCTGATATTCATAGGAACTCCAGAGAAACTTATATTGACAATTAGAAATTCACGATAAATAATATCAGTGACAAAAATTTAACCAAGACCAAGTCAGTTAATTAAAGTAGTTAAAAACAATTCTTATAAGTATATTTAATTGAAACAGTTCAAACCAGCATTAGATACTCTGATACAGTGCAGTCTGCTCTTTTATCTTTAAGTCAAAAGTCACAACAATCACTATGCATGTCTTCAATAAACAAACTCTGACATTGTTCGAAAGTTCAAAACAAACAGTCATTTTAAATTACTAAAATTAGGTCATCACAATGGTTCAGGCTTTACAGTTGACTCTGCTGTTCGGTCGCTAAAGAACTGAAACAAAACGCAAATGGCCTAAATGTAAAGAATTCACTTGAAACCATCAAAAATTTATTCAAGAGAAAAAGCGAATAGACAACGGTTACAGACAAACCCTATAGCAATTTAATTAATTGATTTTGGAAATGTTCTTGAGTAGTGCAACCTAGAATGCACCTGACCGATCCATATTAAAAGTGAACGACAAACAAATTAATTGCTCAATACCTAATTTTCATATTAGAATTCTTAACACCAATTTTTATAAAAATATACAACCATTTAAACTTTAACACCAAAAGGATAACATACAAATAATATACTTTTCAAAATGCTTACTTTTCTAATAGCGGCAAAAGCGGGTCCAAATCTTTCAATAATTCGCAATCTTTCATTGATCCATTGTGGTAATTTCGACTTTACACTGGACCTCATGTAGCGATGATCAAGAAGTAAGATACACGCATAGTCATCCTTGTGGCGTATTGCACGACCTATAATATAAACAGGCTATTATAATTGCTTTATAATATCGTTGGTATTCGTAAATTCTTGGTATTCAATGGAATATAATTAACCAAATACTTGAAACCAAAGTGACACAATGAGTGATATTATAATATATAACGCTGACTTAGCAACAATGACAAGAATTCACAAGACCACTTTAATACAAGACACATCCAATCCAAAGTGAAAACCATGACGACATCAAAGAGTTCAACTGACAAAAGAGAAGATGCATTGATAAGAACTTGCCGATGCTCTGGTTAACTGCCTTCATGCAGAGGTTCTCAAAGTGAACCTGCCCAGGCAGTTTTCCATCAGTGGATCGTGGCTACATAAACATTAACTAATGATTAATCACACACACACATCAACAAAGGCAAAGTAAGTGGATAAGCAAGTAAGATCTCAAGCAATGTCACAAAGTTTACAAAAATGGGACATGTAGGAACAGGTCAAAATAAATTATAATTTAAGAAACCTGCTAATGCATGGAAATTCAGACCATCTATTAACAGAGAATAATAGTACTAATATGGATACTGTAAACGAAATCAAAAGACAAAAATAATAACTCTAATAAAAAATAATGACAAAAAATTGAAACTACATTTATTGAAATAGTCAAAATTTATTAGACATTCTCACCATATTTGTATTCAGGTACTCCATCTTCTCTTTCAGCTCAGGTGACCGAATGTTGGGGTAAGGCAATCCAATCATAATAACACACCTAATCATCAATATATATATATATATATATATATATATATATATATATATATATATATATAAATATATATAAATATATAAGTATATAAGTATATATATATATATAAGTATATATACACTGTATATGCGTGTGTTTATTGGAATAATTATGCAGTTTCATCACTTCTTCATTAAATCATTATTATTACAAATCAGTTGCAAAAGTCATTTGTTAAAACAGACTGTGTCAGGCCAGAATTATTTATTATTATTATTATTATTATTATTATTATTATTATTATTATTATTATTATTATTATGGTGAAATGCTAAAAAGCAACAGAATGTGGTCTCATAAAAAGTTTGAATTTGTATGCTCCTGTGATATTCAGTAGAATTCTCCCCCCCTCCCCCCATACAAGACCAGCTCTACATCTGAGATCAAGAGAGTCACATGATAACAGCGTGCAAAAGATAAAAAATCCGATGTTGAGTCTGACCTTCCAAGGTCGTCTGAGAAATTGATTCCCTCGCTCATTTTTCCACCTACGACGCAGCAAAGAACTGCGCCATCGTACTGCGATTTCTTCACCGGCGAATGTTTCTGAAAGCAAAAGTGCATCGGAATCTTTCACAGAAGAAACCAGACATCAGTTTCATTTCAAGCAGAAGTTTCAAGCAGAGCAGCACGCACATTAAAAACGGGTATTAGTTTAGTAACCGCGTAGATTTATTAAAGACAAAGCAACACTGCTAAAGAGTACACATAGCTGATAACAATAGTTACTTACTCACCAATAATTAATTAAGCCAGTCTTTACACAATGATGATGATGATGATGGTAGTGGTGATGATGATGATGATGATGATGATGATTATGATGAGGAATTTTCAACTCAATGGCAGGTCCGGTCCATTTGCTGCGCATTCCCTTCCTCACAGAAATTTAAGGGAAGAACAATTTGTAAATGGTAACTAAGCAATGCCTATGGCCAGACTTGAACCCTCAGCCTTATGGATGCAAGCCCAGAAGTGACGTCTCTCACCTTGATGAAAAGTGTATATTCCTGAAGCATCTTCTCAACCTGATTCGCTTGTTTCGGTTCACGGAAAATCTAACAGAAAAGGTTTCAAATTCAAATCATACACTTCACTAAAACTAAAACTAAATTCCAAATTAAAGATTAAAAACAACTGTCAGAAAATATACATAAACATAAACATAACAGAACCCTGAATTCCTGAATATAATTCGTCAAAACCTCTGAAATAAACAGTCTCCACGTTAAAAGAATGAAGTCGCGTCTACAGCGCACAGCTAGACAACAGTCAAAGCAATCCTAGTGCAAAATAAATACTGCAAATTTGTCCATTCAGACAATAACTAAATGTTCCTAAGACAGAATCTCGTTGTGGAGTTTCTTCATTACGTAGTGGCTCAAATCACAACACAGCTAAAAGCCAAGAACACTTCTAGAAAATTCACAGGGGGCTTGTCACCTTCTTTTTGACTCCAATTTTCTGTAGAAATCCAGCCTGTTCCCAGTGGGCATGGACAGTCTTTTCATATTCGTACGACGGAAAGAAGCAGACGACTCCGCCAGGGACAACGTTGCTCACGTTATAGACAACCCGTCCCAATTCGTCCATCTTAAAACAATGATCATGAGAAAAAATCACGCCCGTCTGACCGGCACAACAAATAGAACATGAAAAATTTCCAATAATTCTGCAAATCGAGTCAAGTTAACCATAATTTCTGTGTGCATAATTCGACTGATGAAGAAGCATCAAAACGCACCATTTCTGGGGTCGTTCGGGACTGGTACGTGAAGTCCAGCTGAAGACCTGACGATCCGCGACCCAAAGAAATCGGCAGCAGGCGATCGTCCGTTATTATGTGACCTTCAAGAACGCATTATGACAGAAAGCATTGTGAGACAAGTCACAAATGCACACAGTTGTTTGTGGTATGCATACATCCAGTCTTGTCTTCAACTGTCTTGATCTGAAGATTGGCTGCATTGTGGAATGATTTCTTCCAAGTGTTACGGTCTTCTGCTGTTCTTGTCGCCTGCTCTGTAGTGAATCCTGTCCATTCTTTTATGTTATCTTCCCACTTTTTTCTTGGTCTGTCTCCTTTTGTGATCCTGGCATTGTACCTTGTATTATTTCTAGTGTAACGTCCAAGTCTAGCATCATAATCATCACCTCCTTACAGTTTTCTGCTCATTATATTTCTGCAAACTAAGTGTCTCAAAATTTGAACCACACACGATACATAAAATAATGCAAAAGAGAATATCATTATAGATATATCCCGAGAGGACTTTTGAAAACTGACAATTATCTTCACAGCAATACTAACTTTGAATTTAATCTAAACTGACATATTGTTGGTTTAAAAAATACAACGTAAACTAATGAAACAGAACACCTGAACAGTAACTAGGCAGGACAACTCCAAATATATTAATCAGTAAGAGAATTAGCAGTAAGATTGGAATCATACCACATGAAAATTCAATAATTCTTTCTGGTTTCACTCCAGTTGCAAATAAAAGTTGATCCTTAAACTCAGAAACCTTTAAAAACATCATCAAAATAATCACACATAAGAAAATTTTCTACCATCAAAATTATTAAATAAGCCACAGAATACAAAACCCCGACAAAAAGTTAATTCTGAACACCATAATTTGAAACAGTAACCCAAATAACCTTGGAATATCCATTACCATTGACTACAAGAAACTCATTGCTAGCCAATACAAGCAACTAAGATGACCGGTTTAAAATATTATTACAGGTTTGATAAAAAACAAGTGTAATGACGCATGTATGGAATTACAGAACACAGGAGCTATATAAATGAAGAAATTTATCATACCGGCTGCATTGTTCCTCCTGCAATGATCACGGATCTTGCTTCGGTAAGAATTTCGGCAAAGTGAACGGCAGGATTGAAGAGAAGAAATTTAATCGTCGATTTACTGACATTTTCTGAAAATTCACACCATATCCAGTTTATAACGCATGAATCAAAGCTTTCAAATAAATATCTAACTGCAACAACACTGCTGTGAAAGTTCACCAGAGACCTCATTAGCTAAAAATTGAATTAACAAGGACAAACCATTTCTGTTGACGACAACTCTTCCATCTTTGTCTGCATTCGTAAGAGCCGCGAGAAATCCCTCTATATGCATCAAAGGCGAAGACATCATCGTTGGCGATTCAAGATTTGCTGCATCATCTTCAGTCTTGCATTTACCTTAAAATATTCAACAAAAAACCAACCAAATAGTGAAAGTTTCAAATTAACAAACGTCATATTCTTATCACTATTATTATTATTAATATTATTATTATTATTAAGCTGATAATTTTTTGTGTGCCATATTACCAAAATGTCATGAGCAAGGGCACATTACAGAGTCCAATAAAAATAAATAAAATAACAGTCATAAAAAAGATGGGGTCTTCATAACACCACAATTTTTACAAATTCACGCAAGAAAGAAGTACATAGACTACGTAAGACTGGCTTTTTATATGAAAGATTTACCATCTGTCGAATTATCACTTTCCTTCGACTGATTTATTTCAGCAAGAAAATTAGACAAGGCCCAAGTAGTTGGCTCCGTGTTTTCCTTCTTTTTCTCTGTTTACAGAAACAAAACAACAACATGCCTCATGCCAATAGCATGTCTAGAAAATTTACAAGTGTAATTTGCATACGTAATTTTTAAAACATATCCCAAAGCACATTAGCTGTAATCTCAAAGCAGCAAAGCAAGGATTACTGGAAATATCATTTACAGTGCAAAAATACAGCAATAAACAAGACATTTAAATCTAAAAATTTTGGCTGAACAATATCAACAACAGGATCAACAATGTAATCATATCACACTATTGCCATTACCTGCTATATGAACTTGACCATGATATTTCTCAATAAATCCATGAAGCTGAAAACATCAATACAAGGCTTCAAAGCCACGATAAAATAAAATAATTCATCTAACAAAGTCATTGGCACAAATTTGGATGAAAAAGTGGGGGCCTCAACTTCCATAACTTCCTCCTTCCCTATAGTAGACCCTCAAAAAGTGTGTGGGGGCTCGGGCATAGAGGCCCAATGCCTACGAACAAAGTGATAAGTACCTGAAATCATCATGAATAAAATGATTTTCAGTAAATTACAGACCAGAAATTGGAAATGTTTCCTTTGTTTAACCAAAGCAACCCACAACAACAACTCAACTGTTGCTTGACCACAATTTTCTTACCTTTCTGGCGATCATGCTGTGCTCACAGTACCTCTGAACTTTGAAGAGGTTGATATTATCAAGATGTGTGTCAAACAAGAAGTCATTTATCGTCTGGATTTTATGCTCTAGAAAAGGACCATCAAAGTAAGTAAGACAAATAACCCACAACAAAAGCAACACGACACAAGCACGTGTGACTTAAGTTTCTACCCATAAGCTTAGAGAATATTAGTTTTTAGAAGAATTTTATGCATTAACGTTTACACTAAATCCAATAGAAACCTAACAAGGAAACGCTTTAATACCTGTTTTGATAATCTGTACGTCAGCAAATGAACCGGCTTTCCCTAAATCAAACAAAGAACCGACATTACGGTACATTATGTACGGTACATAATACAGTACATTAATCCAAGCATAATTAATAAATAGCATCGATATTCTTCACAGTAAACTCTTTTCTCTTCCAAGAGCAACAAAATACAATAAGAATAACGGTTTAATCAATAACTAAGGAACTGGTAATGTTTGCAACGTTTGACAACAGTAAAACTGCGACCAGTTCTCACCTCCCAGAGCTTTGATGAAATTGCTGAGAATAAATAGAAGCTGCTTGATGTACATGATGTTCTTAGCTTTAAGCCGTTGCCGATAGCGATCGACGTACTGAGACAGCTGAGAGTAGACGCAACACAGCTGAAAAATACACCGAAAACCATTAATTTTCCTTTCACTATCTATAAAAGATTTTTTATTAAATTGAGGTCAGGTCAGGCTTTTCCTCCAAGCTGTGTCCAGCTATATCGACTTCTCCATGACATCTCTCCAAAGTTCTCTGTCTTTTGCTATTTCTTCCAAGGTCATTCGGCGTCTTCCGTCAGTTTTACCGTTGACATTCAGCAGCCCTGCCATGTTGTTATTAAATTACAAAGGCCAAAATTAATACGAATCACCAGATCACAGAGAAAATATTAAAGATCGGCAAGAAGATTAGAGCAAGATTTCGACTGCCACAAAATCAAAGCCGCTGATCTCGGCACAAAAAATCACGCAACAGTCTCCGCAAAACGGCCTCTGACCTGTGACCCCATGACCTCCACGCTGTGTACATTCGTGATGGTCTCCATGAGGTTGTGACCTTCGTCTATAACGACAACGTTTCCCTTCAGTCGAATTCCACAAGACTCTCGCGTTGCTCTGTGCAACAACGTGTTGTACGGCAGAACAACCAACTACAACGAATGCATGGACAACAAACTGCTCAAAGCATCTTCACTAGTCGGCTGTCAGGCGTTTAACTGATAAGAAATTTTACATTTTTAAAAGGCTATAAGTTAAACACAGAGATTAAACACATAATGACCATGGCCCCAAACATTACCAGCCATCTGTCTTGTAGTCATAGTGGAAGTGCTTGTCCAGAGGAGGTGCTATATAAATGCCTTGCTAAATTACATTATTATTATTATTATTATTATTATTATTATTATTATTATTATTATTATTATTGTCAGACAATTTTCTATAGTGTCGTAAGTGAGCTAGTGTACAAAACGAGGGTGCTTTTACAGCATTACATATGTTTTCTGTGAGAGAATCTAACAAGATGAAGGAAGATAAGAGCAGGAGGTTAACTGAAACCTGTGCTGATGGAACTGCAAGACGCGTTCCATAATATGGACATGCTTTCATCTGCTTTCCCATTGCCACCAACTGTTCAATATCTTTGATTTCGATCTGAAACAACAACAACAACAACAGTGTGACAATACAACAACTGCTAATGACATGAACAACTGCAAGAGACAGAACATTTTGTATGCTTAGAGCTGTCTAGATTTTGGATGAGTTTCCGTTGTGAAACAACAAATATCATAATTAATACAATGCTACGGTGAAAAATTGCACCTTTCCAAATTAATTCATCTTGAGAAAAAGCACAACTAACGAGCGTTCTGTCACGGAATTCAACAATCGACTCGGTTTTGAAAAGCGGACAACCAGAACCCTTCTGCCTTTTGGTGACCTTATCCCCATCTTTGGCCTTAGGTACTAGAAACAAAAGAGCAAAAGAAACCTCTCAAAATCCATAGCACGATACTCGATCATTACTAGACTAGCTGCTTTCCATAAATAATGGCCATTTCAGCTAATCTTTGATCCTATGTGTTGTCTTAATGATAAAGAAAATAAATTATTATTATTATTATTATTGTTATTATTATCATTATTATTATTATTATTATTATTATTATTATTATTATTATTATTATTATTATTATTATTATTATCATCATCATCATCATCATCATCAACAAGACAACTTTTGTATCGCCATAGTCATGACTGAGGCCAAAGGTCAAGGGCGATTTAACAAATGTCACTTGTATGATTTGTTGAATAAGTAAGTCTTTAGATTATTCCAAAACAATACAATACAGTTAGCTTTTGTGACGTTCCATGGCCGCCATAATGCAGTAAGAGGTGCTGAAAATTCAACGAAACATACACGATTTATTCTTCTGCAGCTCAACGCATCGGTCGTTGATCAGATTCAACGACTTCAACCTTTTAACAGCTTCGTTAACGCACAGGTTCTAAATATGCAAAAAAAACGACAAAAGAAAACGCAAGATTAGGAAAGCAATCTTAAAATGAATTTACCATTTCAAAAGCACGACGGTGATGAGTTCTTTGCCCCAAGGCAGGTTCAAATGGCCTTTCGTCGTCCAGAAATGAGATGAGTGCGGGGGGGTGTTGGTTTCCCGTTGCCATCCTCACAGACTGAACAAATTGTCTAACGTCATCACACAGCGACTAGTGAACCCACGACCTTCCAATTGCATTGCAAGAATCCCCTACCACTGCTCCCCCCCCCTCATATCCTAACATACGAAATATCAAACAGGAAACTGTCACACAAATATTGCCAATATTTTCACGATGAGCAGGTTTTCTCAGATCAAGCTCTTCTCGATGTCCATCGTCATGGATGAAATATCGAAAATCGTCAACAGCCATCAGTTGGATTACCTGTCTCGATCCCAACGTTACCACGCGTGTCTGATCTCGAAAAGGACTTTTCTGGACTTCACGTACAAACTGCGCCAGTTGCGAATGCGTTCTACTGCAGTAAAATATCTGAAAAAAACAGTTAAGAATTGGCTTCATTGTCAGTTTATAAAACTCACCCTTAAGCCTGAGCCGAGTTAAAATCAGAGACTATGAATTATTGAAATGGTAATGTAATGCAATGTTTCTAAGACAAAATTTCAAAATACTTTGGTCACGTTCCAGAGGAGGGTCCAGTCACTGCAAAAGCCCAACGCTGAGTAAGAGCAGGTGAGGACTTAGTGTTAGATCACGACATGCCTGTTAGTAAGAATTAATGACCTTTGTTCCGTCCTCCGCCTTGTCGGCCTTTGTTCCGTCCTCCGCCGAGTCGTCGTCGCTGACATATTCTGCGACCACAAAGTCTTCGTCTGCCTCTTCGACGTCGCCCGACTCTCCCGTCGTCAATTCGAACTCAAACTTCTTCTTCAGTTCTTCGGAAGCGTCTTTGAAGAGCTCTTCGAATTGGTCGTCCAGGGTGTTACACTAAAGAAATGAAAATTCAGATTCAAGTCAAGGATTCGCAATTGAGCAAAATTCATTTCATTTTCTATAAAGGCAGTCTTGCTTTACATAGACAACAATGAACAACAAGATAAGACACAGACAGGGAATAGTATTCAGTAGAATGAATAGACACAAATAGCCAACATAAGCGAAGATCATGGAAATTGTGAAATTTAAATGACATCTATTCTCTTCTGCCTTAGATTGTTTTTCATTAATTTTCTTTTATGACTGCTATTTTATTTATTTTTAATGGACTCTGTAATGTGCCCTTGCTCCTGACATTTTGGTAATATGGCATACAAGAAGTTATCAGTTTAATAATAATAATAATAATAATAATAATAATAATATAATAATAATATTATTATTATTATTATTATTATTACCGGTACATAGGAGATCATCCTTTAACCTCACCATTCACAGATTCCATTGAATCTATGGATCCAGCTGTTTTGAAAAGGCAAACCAGATCAACACTGGAGTGCCACATAAAGCAAAAAAATGACACCAAAATGAGAAACATAAAAAACCGTCCTAAAGAATCCATTAATAACTAGAACAAGAGCAGTTAAGAACAGAACAAGATAGAATAGGTAGAAGGTAGGTGGGGAGACGGAATAGGCAGAATAGGTAAAAAGAGACAGAGATGCATGTTTGGCAAACCTTTCGTTTAGGATTTGGATTCGGACGAAGGTTGTTCCTTAATTGCTGCAGTTTTGCCTCTCGTTTCAATCTCTGCTCTTGTTCATCCTAAAATTTTATGAAAATATTGCACAAAAACAATTAAAGCCTGGAAATGTGTAGCAGACTAAAGTCTACTTGATATTCGAAGAGATTCATCATATAATTCACTAAAATTCCATTTTCACGACAATTTGCCACAATGGGATTAAAAACGCACCTTTAATTTCTTGGCTTTCTCCTCTAGCTCTTGTTTCCTGGCAAATTCTGAAATCCAGTCATCATCTACAAAGATGCAAGCTGAAACAATCAAGCAAGAAAAAGGACGAGAGAAAGGCAAAGATACTAAGAAACCAAAAACGGCATAGCATAAGTTAAGTAGCAAGTCAACAACCATCCATATTAGTCAAGACATGTTAACACTCATCCAATCATCCATGTCAGTCAAGGCAAGTTAACATTATCCACGTTTGTCAAGGCATGTTAAGCCTCCACAAATTCACTTAAACCAACCTTCTCTTTTTATAGAAATTTCCTTCTCTGACAGCCTGCAAAACAAAGCAGCAACTGGAAGAAAATTTCAACAGTCCACAGTAAATGACTATGTTTCAGCAATCTTCCTAATATTGAAAAACCGGTAATCCAGATAGAAGTCTTTGTTTTTTACAAGAATTTAGCAGTCAGATATAACTGAGAGTAACATCAACACTATTCTTTCCAATAATAAAAGTTATTTAACTTTTTCAACATTCTAGAAAAATAATTCTACTATAAAACAGTCGGCGTGAATAAGAAACATTCTGCAAACATTCAACTTTGTCAGTCCACAACGTACAATCTAACAAGATGGCCAAAAAAAGAAAGGAATTAAAATCTGATTCTTACGACTGTCCATCGAGTATCGCCTTCAGCTCATTTTGCTTTTGCTCATCAAAATGTTTCAACCATGTCAGTGCTCCACAAATCACACTCAAAGACTTTCCCTTAATTAAAATAATAATAATGCTAAATAAGAAATAACTACTGATAGCATAAGTCACAATTCACTCATCACTAAAAAGAAAAATTTTGCTTAATAAAGAAAGCAATCAATGAATGAATATTTAGATGAATTAGTCCTTATGAGTGACTTACTGTTCCTGTTGGACTCTCAAATATCCCTATTTTGCCGAGTTCCAGAGCTTCATAAAGTTTCCGCATCAAATCAACCTGAATGCCGTACGGCTGGAAAGGAAACGGAAAAGCTGCCGGAACTTGTACTTTGATTTCTAAAAGTCATCGAAACTTACCAACCAGGTAAACAAATAACACATCAGATAAGATATGTTAGATGGACTTCAGTCTGTAGGCAATTATTGCAAACCAAATGCATGTTAAAGTGATAAACTACAGGGTGGTGCAAAAAAACTGGACTAGTCACATATAGGTTTGCATTTGATACAGTCTGGTTTTTTTGCACCACCCTCTATAAATAAATACTAAGCCACGAGTAATAGTACATGCTTTGCCTTGCTGTTAGCATTCAGAATCTGTGCATAAGACACAGGATGCATAAAGTCACATTAAATAACGAGACTCAATAATAAAGAACTCTCAAAACAACGACAGCTACTGATAAATGTTACGTTTTTCATTTCAAACGTGAGAAAATGTCCGACCTTCTTTCGTTTTCCTCTTCAAATCACTGTCCAGAAACAAGTCTTCCGATATCTGACTGAAAACTTCATCTCCAATTTCTTCAAATTTTTCAAAGTCTCCATCATTGTCAGACTGCACTGAAAACATAAATCCATCTCAACTTAAGACGACTTCCGTCACAAAATTCCGCCACAAAATTCTTGCAATGTGGAAGATTCAGAACTAACGGTAAACAGTAGCCATCCTTACATATAAATACAGTGCTGAAAGTCAGCTGGAACTGAGTTCTGGCACCTTTTTGGACCATGACAATTTTTTCCCCATAATTTTTCAATATTTGTTCCAATATTGTAAAAGCACTGTATACTTGTTGCAAACTATTAAGCTGAGATTTAAAAAGTGCTATAGAAATGTAAATGATGGCTACCCATAGTTCGTTAGGGTTAGGGTTAGGTTTGTGCCAAGAGAGTTCCTGCACCTTTTTCACAGACTTGCAGCACTGTATGAATATATATATATATATATATATATATATATATATATATATTCACTGGACATCACTGGACATCACAGCAAACAAAACAAGTGCCTAGAAAGTCATGGAATGCAAATGAAAATCAATGTTCAAAAGCCAAAGTGTTTTTGGGGAATAGTGGAATACTGTAATCATAAGGCATCCATGTCACAATAGTATATACGAGTATAAAAGGCAATCAGTATGTATTCAAAATCACTCATAGAACATCATAACTGGGTCATTTTGGAGGACCACTTCCTAACAGGCCATACATAAAACATCTGGCCTAATGTACTGTAAAAGTAGATTTATATAGAGCCAGTTTTTTAGAATATTCAAAAGCATCTAAATCTCAATCTCATACACTATTCAACCCGAAATCTTCATTACCAACCATATCATTCACTGTTTAGCCAAGTATTATGGTCAAAAAATTGAGGACAGTCAATAAGAAACTGTTAGGATACTTAGCATTGTGCCACAATGATCCAACACAGGTAAAGTGGCAAGAAATATGGGCCATACAATAAAGATCATTTCTTTATAAAAGCGATTTCTGCTCACCTGAAACCATCCAGAAGCTGTCAAAGCTTTTATCCACTGGAAACCCTTCCATTTATTAAAGAGATGTTTACAAATGAGCTTATGGAAATACTGGTTTTGCCTCTAATAAAGGACTTTCAATTATGAAATAAATAATCCAGAATGTTCTTTTGAATTCAGTTAGTACAGGTCCAGTAGCCAGCAGCAAAAGAAACTCAGTTGAATTATGCAAATGGTAAAATCCACACTTTCAGTCAAACTGAAGACTGCAAGCATTTTGACAGAGTATCCAAATCCAGTACTCAACTAAGTACTTTCAAAATCCAATTGGTAGGTTACAAATATGCACTTGTTCAGTTCAACTTTCAACCATCACAAATTCTTGAAACTGGCACAATACTTATTGTTTTCTCAATTCACTTGCTAGGTCTTATTATCTCTTATGTTGATAATAAAACAGAATTCTTTTCTATAAATGTATTTTAACATACATTTCTAAATAATTATTTTATCACAGAATTCAACTACTATTAAACAGAAGTCTTGTACCATCAATGTCTCAGTGGGTGAAGGTGGAAGTGAATAACAAAGCTACTGGACGATTTTAATGGCCCAAGCCCTCTTCATTTGAGCTCCAGCCCTTCTCAGTGTCACCCCAGTCATAAATTATGCAAATTAACTTTTTAGGCTGACAGCAGGGGAAGCCACTGGGCCATAAAATACGCCCTGCCCTAGAGGCCTCACCAATTTGGTCTGAATTCTCAAAACACCTTGGCAAAATTTTACACACCCTTACACCTGCTCCACCTCCAGCCAAATGCTTAGGTATCTGCTCTTAAGGCTAACGGTCTAAGCCCCTGCCCGGCTGCCGGACGGCTCCGACCAAAGGTCTTTTAATGATGACTCTTGATGAGGAGCAGGACAATACCCAGACAAATTCCCTGAATGGGTATTTATGACCCACACATCGGGTGGGAGACTGGGGTGGGGTGTGAGTGACGTATTGCCAAGAAGCTAATTCCGGAATTGTGGCTTCTTTCCTTATTAAAAATAAGGGGAAATGGCTTTTACAGTTTTACTTAACCTCGATGTTATTCTGTTACTTCCGACCCTGATGCATTTCACTTACGTTTATTTACATGGAATTCAGGAAATCCGAAATGTCTGGCAGCTGTAAATACTGCAGTGACTTTTATGAGTAAAACTATAGTCAGCTTTACGACCAAATTTTGAAGATGATACTGTGCTGGTCACACTAATCTAATATACAATGTAATCATAAACTTCGATAGCGCCATTTTATCATGCCCAGAAGCGTCAGCCGATGGAAATAATGTAACGATCGTACTTTTATTATATCCTAATTAATGAATTTATCGAGCGCCTAATCTGGTGGAAAACTAAACATCATATTCCGTGACCTGAAAAAGACGAGAGGCAGATCAGAGTTTGGAACAAAGTTCAAGAACACTGCTTGATCCAATCCAATATTACCCTAAACGTGACTGGCGCTATATAATACCGATACAAGAGCATCCCACAATTCTGATTATATGATAATACCAAATATACCCTTAATACATTAGAATATAATCACACTTTTGAGTTTTGACGACCTACTTGTTTTGCAGATAATAATTATCACAAATGATGAAATTAGTAAAAGTTTGTTTACATTTTAGATAGCCCGCCTCCATAGAGTGAAACTCAGCCATAGATTTCAGTAGAAAATAAAATCATGTGCTGTGCTGCTAACATCTAATTGTTATGGGATGCCTATTTTATCTCAAAATTAATCGAAATTTACTCATTAAGTTTTAGCTTCTGTAGGAAAATGTGTATACTGATTAAATCCCAAACAGGGCAGACCCTATTGAACCGCTTTAAATATTATCATCATCATCATCATCTACTAACAATCAGCTAAATTGTTCACTTTTAAGCACTAGCTTAAATCACGTATAGAAAAGTGACAATGAACTTCATGAACACTTCAGTGCTTAATGCCAGATAGATTATATGGAGTAGCCTAAATTAATTGTAGAAAATGTGCTTCTATTTTTAATCTACATTTTATCGTATTTAATGTAAGCATCGCCATTTGTGAAATGAAAACAAAAATAAATACACACAGGTTATACAGTGTACTCAAGGAATTCTATAATAAAAACATCTGCCACTTAGTGGAACTTGCATGGCAAAAGATCTACAGAGCACATTTCATAATTCACTGTTTTGTAGAACTACATAAAGCTTGTGCCACCAAATTAACAAATGATAAAGATTGTTCGTGTCAGAATTAAAAACCACAATAAAAATCATTCTAGACTGTAACAGAATTGTCCTGAAATCCTTCAACATCAGTCTGCAGTTCTTCGGCCAAGAGTTGATCCAACGTAAGATTTGAATTTTTCTCAGGTAATAATCCTTTCCTCTGCGAGTGAAAATCAGCACGAAATTTCTCTAATCGCCGTTTGCTTTCAACTCTTTTCTTGTGCCTTCGACCAGATATATGAGCTGAAAGGCAAACAAATCAAAATATAGTGACTGTTGTCTTTCACTGTCACCTCCATTATTGAGTTGGACAGTAAGCAAAGAGCAAAAGATAACATCCTGACCTTCCCAGTTGGCTTTTGAAACAAAGACAACATCACAGTCAGCACAGTGTTTAAACATCGGTCCATTTGTGTTCTCTTCAAACGGCAGCGGCTCAATAAGTGGATCTTCTTTCTACAAAACAACTATAACGCTAAGCAAGAAGGCATCTACAGGGTGGTGCAAAGAAACTGGACAAGTCACAATTAGGTTTGCATTTAATATAGTCTGTTTTTTTTTTTGCATCACCCTGTTTCTCCAACAACTGCACTACGCATATGAATTAGAGCGAAAAAAGAAAGTAAGTAAGAAAGAATAAAACTTTTTATATTCATGACAACAGTAACAACCTCAAGAAATGCAGATACAACAGCAATGGCTGGATCAGTCACATTCTTTTCCCAATTTTCAATATCAGTGGAATTGATGGCATAAATGCGAGGGACTTCGCTTCCCTGCCCTAAAAACAAGAAAACAATCACAGTGATAATTACCAGGCTAAGAAAATTATAAAAGCTCTTCATGAAAATTCAGGGTGTCAGATTTTGTGACTAGTTATCTAAATGAAAAGACTCTGACTTTTAATAAACCGGTTTACAATCCACTTCAGCTGTCGGCGAGCGTATCTCCTCGTGGCCGCCTTCATTGCCGTGACACCTGAAAAAGAAATTTTGGGCATAATACAACAACACCAATTCACGTGAAAAGTTCTGTAAGTTCTAAAACATTTTGATGGCGTCACAGCCTTGAAACTGTGGAACTTCTATAGCGCCATTTTAGTGTTGTAAATTAGATAAGACTATGATCATACCATACCCTCGGCTAACAATTGCTTTCCTTCATCTGAACGTCTTTCCTCTTCCGATTTCAGCAGATAATTATGAAATTCTTTGAAACCAATCGATTGAAAAATTCCATGCGTGTAATCTGCAATTCTAAAAGAAACATCCATAAAACAAACACAATATCCTGGCAGAATGTTCAAATCTTACATGAATCAAAAACAATTGGCTTCAGTAAGGATGCAAAATTTACATGACATTCGAAATATACTAATATAATACAATATTATTTAAAACTTGTAATTAAATCATTAAAAGTACAGTAAGCATTAGTCATGGCAATAAGTTACCTCAGCAAAAATAGACCGCAAAGAGACATCACAATATCTGCTGTGATGCTCATTATTATTCGAACGATAACAGAAAAGGTAAAAGATCTAATAAAATTATTAAAAATCACTTATTATTACTTATTATTGATTACAATAATTACTTGGCATCTGAAATCCTTTGACTATTGTAACGTTTGTGAAAGTCGTCAAGTTCAGGAAGAAGACCTTGCTTCAACATATCATCAACTCTTTTGTCAACGCGCTCGTCAAGTGCTAAGAACAAACAAAACCTAAAGCTACAAAATATCAAAATAACACCAAAATTGCTTCATATATTCATTAAAGTATCCATAGAATCATTGTGAAAAGTAGCTTCAATGCCAAGATGAGTTACAGTGCCACAAGACAGTTTGTAAGTAAGTATAATCTTAGTTTCCTGTTAATCATCGACCATAAGTCTGGATTCATTATAAAACAGGAAAGGCACACCAAATATTGACACTGCTTTTTGAAAATGACTCCTTACTAAACACCTCTATGTTGGCAGTCAAGGACCATCCAAAAATTACACTACAGATAACCTAATACTGAGCAAAGACAGAGACAGTCAAGAGAAGACAACAACTGAAATCAATGCACTGTTAAATTACGACCTAATGTAAACTGCCCTGTTGTAACTATTACGGGTGTGGATAACAATACGTTCGGTAAACAAGTGATTTCTGCATTGTTAAGGCCAGACCGAAGAGAAACTATCATTGAAGCAAGGCAGGTTAGTCACAACTTAAAGTCAATAAATCTTTGAATACAAAGTACAAAGTACAAAGTAGAGGAAGAATAACTTAATCAACAGAATTTCTTAACTGTACCATTCAGCCTCTAGAAAAATATCTAGAGTGTATGATTTTGGAGACAATAATTTCGTATCACCTTTTTGATCGCACTTTACCCACAGCATGCAGACGTTAGGATACCGAAGGGGCCCGCCAAAGCTATCGACATCAGAAGAATTCTGCTGTTCCTGTAGATGTTCACTTTTCGGTCGTCCCGTCTGTTCGTAGATTTCAAGAGCTCTGAAATCAACAATCAGCTATTTAGATAGAAACTGGAACGGATAGATTGCCTCGACGAAGACCTCAAAGCCAGTGGAATATATTATATTCGCCGGAAGACACAAGGACAAGCATACGATGGGACATATCTAAATTAAACTCACGGAACAAAAATGTCCTTTCAATAACCTTTGGCTAATACAGCCAATCAGAAAATGTCAACCAGACCTGTGTGCCTATAAAAAACATGATTTCTCTGCATGGGCACCCGCACATTGGGTCAAGAGAAGGCACTTGCCCCCCCTCCCTCGGGAAAATGCAAATACCAATATTCCTCATTGAAATTTGAAAACCTTGCTAAAATATTAACCATGTCCATTGTGTTAAGATGTGTTTTGCCCCTCCTGGAAAATTTATGTGACGTAACCGCGACCATTGTGTTTTGCCCCTCCTAGAAAAATTTCTGTGGGCGTCCGTGTTTCTCTAGCATTGCAGCTGATTATTATAGTAACTTGAAACCATTCCCACTTCAACTAAGCAACCATGACAACAAGTAAAAAAACAGGACAATAAAAAGACATCGCTAGACTATCTCATTAGAAGAAATACTTTTACTACGACAGATATTTCATTTCACAAATCATTGCCAAAATATAAAATCTGTCTATAATAATACCACTAGATAAGGAAAAGTCACATCTAAGACCGACCTGGCAATTTTCCTTCTGTCGTTTGGGTGGATTCGAGTTGCACTCTCAGGATCGACGGCCATGAGTCGCTCATACAGGACATTTTGAGAAATATTAGAATTGGAAACTTCTCCAGGGTTTTTCTCTTTGGCATTCAAATTCTCCTCATCGCTAGGATTTAATTCAGCATCGAAGTGAGTTAGTTTTGGCGTATTGGAAACAACCTGAAAACATAAATTCAAGCATTGTGGTCAACATCTACTGACCATGATAATAATAAACGGTCAGATCTCTCCATTATACTGAATTCATTAAAAACCAAAGATTTGGAATATTCAAATTAAACATAATTTCCAGTGTATTTTGAGTTTAAAATGAATCTAAGATCACAAGGAACATTATACAAACAAATTTTCTACAAAGTAAAAAATCACACATAAGATCACACCTCTGTATCCAATGTAAATTTCCAAAGCAGCGACTCGATGTAGTAATTTGTACCACCCACAATAATGGGAAGCTTTTTTTCTCTATGCAGTTCATCAATCTGTGAATGTATAAAAACATAATATAGAAACAAAAACAAATCTCCAAAGAAATGATGGCCTCTCGAAACAGATATATTGACTAATATGCCTATGCCAAACAAGATGTTGGATACAAATATCATGTTATACATAAATGTGATTATCACAAGTCAATGTATCTATCTCCTGACTAACAAACCAGAGGAAGAACTTTGTCTCTGAAATCGGTGACTGTGTAACTGGAAACCAAAGGGCTAATGCAGTCGATTAAATGGTGTCGGCACAGTTTTCGCTCCTCAATTGTCACCTTGTTAGTCACAATGTCGAGTCCTTTGTATATCTAAAGAAGCATTAAACTCATCAAGTAAGCTTACTTTATTAGGTCTGCTTTCACGGAATACTATTTTATTACAACGGAAAAAAGCCTGACAAGCAAAAACGGTCATCACCGCCACATTATGACACATGATGAACAAAAGCAACGGAATAAAGGTCTCATCGCTGCAAAAATAACCTTCTATAAAACTTGTTAGATGGACTCGTCACTGATCTTAGTGGGGGGGGGGAAGGTTTTTGACATTAATGGACAGCCCCGATGGTGTTTGTATGGTATGGTTCAATGAATATATGCAGCATATGAGTAGTGGAGAGTACGTAGGTTTGCCTGCATTGAGTCAGCGCTGATGATTTCTCCGTTGAATCTGGAGGCGATTTCTATCGCCAGCTTCGATTTCCCAGTGGCCGTCGCTCCTAGGATCACGACAATCGGAGCCATTCTCTGCACCACAACCCGTATGGGCGACGCCATCTTGCCTTCGAACATCATAGGGGTTATAGATACGTAATTCGTATCTTTAGCATAAGGGTTATAGATACGTAATTCGGATCTTTAGCATAAGGGTTATAGATACGTCATTCGGAACGTATATTTAGACCATATGTTTTAATATCAAATTAGTAATAATTTAAATAAAGGGGGCATGACTACCTACGGGTCTGCGCCCCCTTATAATATGCATGTAATGCTGTTTATCTGTCAAATATTCATATAGTCATCACGCGACGCCGTCTGTCTCTTTTCGGTCAGGTGGCGCACCAGGACAACAACATTCTAACCCTCCCGCGTCAGCAGGTGGGCGATGGTGTGTCCCAATGTTTTATCCAGGCCCGTTAGAGGAGATCCTATATGGCGACAACCTGACGTCAACATTGTAGGGGATGGAATATTTTTAATCTTATAAGTAATACATTTATAACTAAGACCCCAAATAATATAACAATATGTTAGGTATGGGTGAATCATTGTAAAATAAATGCTTAAAAGTGCTTTTTATTAATAAATTTCATTATATGCCTATATGATTCGAACAGACCATTATACTGAAGAGAGAAAAGAGAGGCCTTTTAAGCGGTCAACTGGCGTCTCTTCCAGTGATGGCCCCACTCGTCATCGTCCACCGCTCTCCGGTCAGTCGACCCCAATACTGTTCCTGTTATTAAGACAGACGACGAAGAAAAGCGACAACAATCGAAATTTTTCAAAGAAATCGACGAAGCGAAGAAGAGGAGAAACCTGTCAACGGAAATTCTAATCGATCGTCAGTTTCCACTAAACACTCAATCAAACCTAAAACCTACGCAGTGGCAGTGTTGTATGAAGTACTGAGTTTGAGTACTCAAGTAAAAGTACAAGTATTATGTCATTTTTTTACTTAAGTAAAAGTAAAAAGTACTTATAAAAATAGTTACTCAAGTAAAAGTAAAAAGTACTCCTCAAAAAGTTACTTTTAAGTAAAAAGTAAAAAAAACCGTGACAGACGGAATCATCAACAACTCCACATTATCATGCCAAATCACATTTTTATTACTACTTTTAAGCAGCATGCAGAAGCCTCAGCTAGCAGTCAACACGTACACATTTACACCATTAACTGCATTAGCACAAATGCTGGTTTCACAAAGCCGTAGCTAGAGGGCAGGGTCAAGCTGTCCCGGGCGCCGTCCTCGAAGGCGCAATTTTCGCACTAAGTCCTTAATTTTTCATACCACTTTCCTCCGGCGTGAAAATAATGTTGATCAGTAAAAAAGGTCATCGCCGGTTTTCATACTGTCACAGCTTAAAAATTTGTATGTTGTACGTTGCCGTGAAAACTCGGGTAAGCAAAAAAAGGCCATCACCGGAATTTAGGGGCGCAGAATTTGTACCTTGCCCCGGGCGCCGACTGCTCTAACTGCGGCTCTGTGATTGCATGTAGGTCTAAGAAAGATCAAGTTTTCAAACAATCTGTCAGTCATGCGTGTACGTTTGTTGGTCATTAATTGTCAACCCTGTGCGACTAAACACGGGAAGTTGTGAAGAATTAAACAGATACTCCATGTAAATGTATCGAAATTTGGCGATGAGAAATTTTACTTGTAACGAAACGTGAAAGACATAATGTAACGAAGTAAAAGTACTAATATTTGAATAAAAACTTACTTCGTTACAAGTAAAAAGTACTGGGTAAGTTGTGTACTTCGTTACAGTACGAAGTACTCAGAATTGTACTTAAGTAATGTAACGCGTTACTTTTACTTCGTTACCGCGCAACACTGCGCAGTGGCGTCGCCAGGAATTTTGTGTTAGGAGAAGGGGCTTGAGTGCCAGATTCTTTACCCCAACACCACACACACACACACACACACACACACAAAGGATTTGCGCGAATCTGGAAGGTTGTCTGAGGGCAGGTTGGGTGGGTGGGGGGCATTTGCCGCCATTTACTCCCCCCGTGGCGACGATATTTTTTTAAAACTTGCCCCCCACAAAAAATAGAAAATCCAACAATTTGGGGGTGGATTAGTTCTCAAGAGTGGTCTACAGTCATGTGCAGTACATTATTATCCAACACTGCTCACGCAACTGTAATTATTATTGTACGTCATAACTGTCTATTCTGCGCACATTGGAAGGCTTCGAACACCGGTAATCCACAGTCCTCATGGATTTGGTGAAGCCAAGTGATTGGTGGTCTGCCTCGTGGACGAATCCATCCTGACATCTTAATGTCTCTGTCTCGAAGTGGCGCTGCTAGTTGAAGTGCAGCTGAGGCAGGTACTGCTGGTGGGAGTCTTGTGACGTGCCCCCAAAGAGGAGTCGCGAATTGTACAATTAGTAGGAAAAACTTTCTTTTTGCTCGTCAGCCTTTTTTACGGTTAAGGGGCCCCAATCATGGACACACACCGGGCCCCCAAAATAACGCTAAGCCAAACTAATTTTGAGTTTATAATTGTATTATTGTATTTTAGAGGCCTAATGAACTATTTTTATATAGCCGTAAGCATTGGGGCGTTACCAGCCGAACATTCCGAAAATCCTGACAAACAAATATAGGTCGTCGCTTATTTTTCCTTTACTTAAATTAGTTAAACCTACATAGTCAGTATATGAGGGCAGTTTTCAGTTGCTCCTTAGGCCTAATTCTTTCTTTTCCCTACCTTAGATCCGATTTCGGCGTTCATCATGGGCGTCCGTAGGAATTTATGAATGGGGTGCAAAACAAGGTCTTGTGACGAAAGAAACAAGTAATTTTACTTTTTCATAACGCCTCAATTTTTTCCATGGGGTGCAATTTCACCCCTTTGCACCCCGTTCCGGACGCCCATGGCGCCCATTCATCCACCCGCAGAATAATAATACGGTATAAAAATTTTTGATCGGCCGAGCATGTGACTCCTAAGCCAGCCCCCCCACCCCTGGCTACTCCACTGGCCGTAAGCCTAGCATAACCAAAGACACGGCATTTATTAAAGGGTTATGATCAGTGTGATCACCCGTGCTGGGTGGCACCCGTGCTGGGTGGCACCCGTGCTGGGTGGCACCCGAGCTGGCTGGCACCCGTGCTGGGTGGCACCCGTGCTGGGTGGCACCCGTGCTGGGTGGCACCCGTGCTGGCTGGCACCCGTGCTGGCTGGCACCCGTGCTGGCTGGCACCCGTGCTGGCTGGCACCCGTGCTGGCTGGCACCCGTGCTGGCTGGCACCCGTGCTGGCTGGCACCCGTGCTGGCTGGCACCCGTGCTGGCTGGAACCCTAACCCTAACCCTAACCCTATATTTATATTTATATTTAAATATAAATTTTTATATTTATATTTATATTTATATTTATATTTATAATTAAATATAAATTTTTATTATTATATTTATATTTATATTTAAATATAAATTTTTATATATTTATATTTATATTTATATTTATATTTATATTTATATTTATATTTATATTTATATTTAAATATAAATTTTTATATTTATATTTATATTTTTATTTTTATTTATATTTATATTTATATTTATATTTAAATACAAATTTTTGTATTTATATTTATATTTATATTTATATTTATATTTATATTTATATTTATATTTATATTTATATTTAAATATAAATTTTTATATTTATATTTATATTTATATTTATATTTATATTTATATTTATATATATATATATTATATATTATATATATATATATTTATATTTATATATATAAATTCCTAAGTTCCTTATTTCCTAAGTTCCTAAGTTCCTCAGTTCCTAATTTTTTATTCCTTAGTTCCTAAGTTCCTATGTTCCTATTTTCCTTAGTTCCTAAGTTCCTCAGTTCCTAAGTTCCTGAGTTCCTAATTTCCTTAGTTCCTAAGTTCCTATATTCCTACGTTCCTTAGTTCCTAAGTTCTTTAGTTCCTAAGTTCTTTAGTTAAGTTAAGTTCCTTAGTTCTAAGTTCCTAAGTTCCTTATTTCCTAATTTCCTTAGTTTTTAGTTCCTAAGTTCCTATATTCCTATTCCTTAGTTCCTAAGTTCCTTATATTTTCCTAAGTTCCTAAGTTCCTAAGTTCCTTAGTTCCTAAGTTCCTTCCTAAGTTCCTAAGTTCCTAAGTTCCTAGTTCCTAAGTTCCTTAGTTCCTAAGTTCCTTTCCTTAGTTCTAGTTCCTAAGTTCCTAAGTTTTTATTCCTAAGTTCCTATATTTATAGTTTCCTTAGTTCCTAAGTTCCTTAGTTCCTAAGTTCCTAAGTTCCTTAGTTCCTAAGTTCCTAAGTTCCTTAGTTCCTATTTCCTAAGTTATAAGTTCCTTAGTTCCTAATTTCCTTAGTTCCTTAGTTCCTAAGTTTCCTTCCTTGTTCCTAAGTTCCTTAGTTCCTAAGTTCCTTAGTTCCTAAGTTCCTTAGTTCCTAAGTTCCTAAGTTCCTAAGTTCCTTAGTTCCTTAGTTCCTTAGTTCCTTAGTTCCTAAGTTCCTAAGTTCTTAAGTTCCTAAGTTCCTTAGTTCCTAAGTTCCTAAGTTCCTAAGTTCCTACGTTCCTAAGTTCCTTAGTTCCTAAGTTCCTAAGTTCCTAAGTTCCTTAGTTCCTAAGTTCCTTAGTTCCTAAGTTCCTTAGTTCCTAAGTTCCTAAGTTCCTTAGTTCCTAAGTTCCTAAGTTCCTAAGTTCCTTAGTTCCTAAGTTCCTATTTCCTTAGTTCCTAAGTTCCTTAGTTCCTAAGTTCCTTAGTTCCTAAGTTCCTTAGTTCCTAAGTTCCTAAGTTCCTTAGTTCCTTAGTTCCTAAGTTCCTTATATTCCTAAGTTCCTAAGTTCCTTAAGTTCCTAAGTTCCTTAGTTCCTAAGTCCTTAGTTCCTAAGTTCCTTAGTTCCTAAGTTCCTTAGTTCCTAAGTTCCTTAGTTCCTAAGTTCCTTAGTTCCTAAGTTCCTAAGTTCCTTAGTTCCTAAGTTCCTAAGTTCCTTAGTTCCTAAGTTCCTTAGTTCCTAAGTTCCTTAGTTCCTAAGTTCCTTAGTTCTTAAGTTCCTAAGTTCCTAAGTTCCTAAGTTCCTTAGTTCCTAAGTTCCTTAGTTCCTAAGTTCCTTAGTTCCTAAGTTCCTAAGTTCCTAAGTTCCTAAGTTCCTTAGTTCCTTAGTTCCTAAGTTCCTAAGTTCCTAAGTTCCTTAGTTCCTAAGTTCCTTAGTTCCTAAGTTCTTTCCTAAGTTCCTAAGTTTCTTTAGTTCCTAAGTTCCTAGTTCCTTAGTTCCTAAGTTCCTAGTTCCTTAGTTCCTAAGTTCCTAAGTTCCTAAGTTCCTTAGTTCCTAAGTTCCTAAGTTCCTAAGTTCCTTAGTTCCTAAGTTCCTAAGTTCCTTAGTTCCTTAGTTCCTAAGTTCCTTAGTTCCTAAGTTCCTTAGTTCCTAAGTTCCTAAGTTCCTAAGTTCCTTAGTTCCTAAGTTCCTAAGTTCCTAAGTTCCTTAGTTCCTAAGTTCCTAAGTTCCTAAGTTCCTAAGTTCCTTAGTTCCTAAGTTCCTTAGTTCCTAAGTTCCTAAGTTCCTAAGTTCCTTAGTTCCTAAGTTCCTAAGTTCCTAAGTTCCTAAGTTCCTTAGTTCCTAAGTTCCTTAGTTCCTAAGTTCCTAAGTTCCTAAGTTCCTTAGTTCCTAAGTTCCTAAGTTCCTATAAATTCCTTAGTTCCTAGTTCCTAAGTTCCTTAGTTCCTAAGTTCCTTAGTTCCTAAGTTCCTAAGTTCCTAAGTTCCTAAGTTCCTTAGTTCCTTAGTTCCTAAGTTTCTTTAGTTCCTTAGTTCCTTAGTTCCTAAGTCCTTAGTTCCTAAGTTCCTTAGTTCCTAAGTTCCTTAGTTCCTAAGTTCCTAAGTTTTATAGTTCCTTAGTTCCTAAGTTCCTATAGTTCCTACCTTCCTAAGTTCCTTAGTTCCTAAGTTCCTAAGTTCCTAAGTTCCTAAGTTCCTTTAGTTCCTTAGTTCCTTAGTTCCTAAGTTCCTAAGTTCCTAAGTTCCTAAGTTCCTAAGTTCCTTAGTTCCTAAGTTCCTTTATTCCTATAGTTCCTTTAGTTCCTATTTTCCTAAGTTCCTTAGTTCCTTAGTTCCTAAGTTCCTATTTCCTAAGTTCCTTTAGTTCCTAAGTTCCTTAGTTCCTAATTTTTATTTCCTAAGTTCCTTAGTTCCTAAGTTCCTTTATATTCCTAAGTTCCTTAGTTCCTAAGTTCCTTAGTTCCTAAGTTCTTAGTTCCTAAGTTCCTAAGTTCCTTTAGTTCCCTAAGTTCCTTAGTTCCTCCTCCTATTCCTTTATTCCTTAAGTTCCTAAGTTCCTAAATTCCTAAGTTCCTAAGTTCCTAAGTTCCTAAGTTCCTAAGTTCCTTAAGTTCCTTAGTTCCTAAGTTTATAAGTTCCTTTAGTTCCTAAGTTCCTTAGTTCCTAAGTTCCTTAGTTCTTTTTTATATTTCCTTTATTCCTATATTTCCTTAGTTCCTAAGTTCCTATAGTTCCTTAAGTTCCTATTTATTTCCTTTAGTTCCTAAATTCCTATATTCCTAAGTTCCTATTTTCCTTAGTTCCTAAGTTCCTTAGTTCCTAAGTTCCTAAATTTATATTTAGTTCCTTAGTTTATAAGTTCCTAAGTTCCTTAGTTCCTATTTTATTTATATTTCCTAAGTTCCTTGTTCCTAAGTTCCTAAGTTCCTAAGTTTATCCTTATATTTAGTTCCTATAGTTCCTAAGTTCCTATTTTATAATATTCCTTAGTTCCTAAGTTCCTTTAGTTCCTAAGTTCCTATTTTCCTTATATCCTTAGTTCCTTTAAGTTCCTTAGTTCCTAGTTTTTAGTTCCTATATTCCTAAGTTCCTTATATTTAAATATAAGTTCCTTAGTTCCTAAGTTTAAGTTCCTTTAGTTCCTATTTCCTTAGTTCCTTTTCCTAAGTTCCTTAGTTCCTAAGTTCTTAAGTTCCTTAGTTCCTAAGTTCCTTTATTCCTATAGTTCCTATATTTCCTTAGTTCCTAAGTTCCTTAGTTCCTTATATCCTATAGTTCCTTTAAGTTTAAATATAAATTTTTATATTTCCTTAGTTCCTAAGTTTATATTTATTCCTAAGTTCCTTAGTTCCTTATAGTTCCTTTTATATTCCTATTTCCTATTTATTCCTTAGTTCCTAGTTCTTAAATTCCTATTTTCCTTATTCCTTATATTAGTTCCTAAGTTCCTTAGTTCCTAAGTTCCTTCCTAAATTCCTTAGTTCCTTATTCCTAAGTTCCTAAGTTCCTTATATTTATATTTTAGTTCCTAAGTTCCTTAGTTCCTAAGTTCCTTAGTTCCTAAGTTATTTTAAGTTTAAGTTCCTTAGTTCCTAAGTTCCTTAGTTCCTTAGTTCCTAAGTTCCTATTTAAGTTCCTAAGTTCCTTAAGTTCCTAAGTTCCTTATATTTCCTAGTTCCTATTTCCTTAAATTCCTAAGTTTTATAGTTATATTTATATTTATAGTTCCTAATATAAAGTTAAAGTTATATTTATATTTATATTTCCTATATATTTATATCCTTAAATCCTAAATTCCTATTCTTATATTTATTAGTTCCTATTTTCCTAAATTCCTAAGTTCCTTAGTTCCTATTTATATTAGTTCCTAATATCCTTTATTCCTTAGTTCCTATTTCCTAGTTCCTATATTTCCTAAATTCCTTAATTCCTATATATTCCTATATCCTAGTTCCTTATATTTATATTTATTCCTATATTTCCTAAGTTCCTTAGTTCCTAAGTTCCTATATTATAGTTCCTATGTTCCTATTTATATTCTAAGTTATATTTCCTAAGTTCCTAAGTTATTTATTTTCTATTTCCTAAGTTCCTAAGTTCCTAATTTCCTATATTCCTATTTCCTAAGTTCCTAAATTTTATATTCCTAGTTCCTAAGTTCCTTATTCCTAAGTTCCTAGTTCCTAAGTTTATAATTTTATTCCTAAGTTCCTTAGTTCCTTATATTTTCCTTAATTTATATTTTCCTTAGTTCCTTTTCCTTTTCCTTATAGTTCCTATTTCCTAGTTCCTATATTTTAGTTCCTAAAATTTTAGTTCCTATTTATATTTATATTTTCATTATTTTAAATATCCAAAGTTCTTTATTCCTTTATTCCTATATCCTATATTTATGAAGTTTTTTTATATTTAGTTCCTAAGTTCCTATTCCTTTATTTATTATATTTATATTTTATTTATATTTATATTTCCTTTAAGTTCCTTAGTTCCTAAGTTCCTATATTTCTAAGTTTTATAAGTTCCTAAGTTCCTTAAATTCCTAAGTTCCTTATATTTATATTTATATTTATATTTAAGTTCCTATTTCCTTTATATTCCTAAGTTCCTTATATTCCTAAGTTCCTTTAGTTCCTAAGTTCCTTTATTTATATTTATTTAGTTCCTAAGTTCCTTTTATTAGTTCTTAAATTCCTAAATTCCTATATTCCTTTATATTTATATTTATATTTATATTTAAATATAAATTTTAAGTTCCTAAGTTTATAAGTTCTTTATATTTATATTTAAATTCCTATTTCCTAAGTTCCTTATTCCTTATATTTATATTTATATTTATATTTCCTTAGTTAAAGTTCCTTATATCCTAAGTTCCTTATTTATATTTATTTATCCTATATTTATATTTCCTAAATCCTAAGTTCTTATATTTATATTTTCCTTATATTTATATTTAAATATAAATTTCCTAAGTTCCTATTTTCCTAAGTTCCTTAGTTCCTAAGTTCCTAAGTTCCTATATTCCTTAGTTATATTTATAGTTCCTAAGTTCCTTTAGTTCCTAAGTTCCTATATTTCCTATTTATATTTCCTATTTTCCTTTATATTTTTAAATCCTAAGTTCCTTAGTTCCTAAGTATTTATATTTCCTATTTCCTAAGTTATATTTAGTTCCTAATTTCCTTTTTTCCTTTAAGTTTATATTTATAAGTATCCTTATATTTAAATTTATAAGTTCCTAAAATCCTTAGTTTTATTTATTCCTATTTATATTTTCCTTTAAATTCCTAAGTTCCTAAGTTCCTATTTTATATATTCCTTATTCCTAAGTTCCTAAGTTCCTTAGTTTTAAGTTTATAAGTTCCTAAGTTATTTATATTCTTAAGTTCCTTAAGTATATTTATATTTATATTTATAACTAAATTTATTAGTTTATATTTATTATTTATTTTATATTTATATTTATATTTATATTTATATTATATTTATATTTAAATATAAATTTATATTTATATTTATATTTATATTTTTTTATATTTAATATTTATATTTATATTTTATATTTATATTTAAATATAAATTTTTATATTTATATTTATATTTAAATTTAAATTTAAATATTTATATTTATATTTATATTTATATTTATATTTATATTTAAATTTAAATATAAATTTATATTTATATTTATATTTATATTTATATTTATATTTATATTTATATTTATATTTATATTTAAATTTTTATATTTATATTTATATTTATATTTATATTTAAAAATATAAATTTAAATTTTTATATTTATATTTATATTTATATTTATATTTAAATTTATATTTTTATATTTATATTTATATTTAAATATAAATTTTTATATTTATATTTATATTTATATATAAATTTAAATATTTATATTTATATTTATATTTATATTTATATTTATATTTAAATTTAAATTTTTATATTTATATTTATATTTATATTTATATTTATATTTAAATATAAATTTTTATTATTATATTTATATTTATATATTTTATAAATATTTATTTTTATATTTATATTTATATTTATATTTATATTTATATTTAAATTTAATATTTATATTTATATTTATATTTATATTTATATTTATATTTATATTTATATTTAAATATAAATTTTTATATTTATATTTATATTTATATTTATATTTAAATATAAATTTTTAATTTATATTTATATTTATATTTATATTTATATTTATATTTATATTTATATTTATATTTATATTTATATTTATATTTATATTTATATTTATTTTTTTATATTTATTTATATTTATATTTATATTTATATTTAAATTTAAATTTAAATTTTATATTTATATTTTATATTTATATTTATATTTAATTTATATTTTATATTTATATTTATATTTATATTTATATTTAAATATAAATTTTTATATTTATATTTATATTTATATTTATATTTATATTTATATTTATATTTAAATATAAATTTTTATATTTATATTTATATTTATATTTATATTTATATTTATATTTATATTTATATTTATATTTATATTTATTATATTTATATTTATATTTATATTTATATTTATATTTAAATTTAAATTTTAATTTATATTTATATTTATATTTATATTTATTTTATATTTATATTTAAATTTAAATTTAAATATATTATATTTATATTTATATTTATATTTATATTTATATTTAAATATAAATTTTTATATTTATATTTATATTTATATTTATATTTAAATATAAATTATTTATATTTATATTTATATTTATATTTATATTTAAATATTTATTTTTTTATATTTATATTTATATTTATATTTAAATATAAATTTTATTTATATTTAAATTTTATATTTATATTTATATTTATATTTATATTTATATTTAAATTTATATTTTTATATTTATATTTATATTTATATTTATATTTATATTTATAATATTTAAATTTTTTATATTTATATTTATATTTATATTTATATTTAAATATAAATTTTTATATTTATATTTATATTTATATTTATATTTATATATTTTATTTAAATTTAAATATTTATATTTATATTTATATTTATATTTATATTTATATTTATATTTAAATATTTATATTTATATTTATATTTATATTTATATTTATATTTATATTTATATTTATATTTATATTTATATTTATATTTATATTTATATTTATATTTATATTTATATTTATATTTATATTTAAATTTATATTATTTATATTTATATTTATATTTATTTTTTTATTTATATTTAAATTTTATATTTATATTTATATTTATATTTATATTTATATTTATATTTATATTTATATTTATATTTATATTTATATTTATATTTATATTTATATTTAAATTTAAATTTTTATATTTATATTTATATTTATATTTATATTTATATTTAAATATTATATTTATATTTATATTTATATTTATATTTATATTTATATTTATATTTATATTTATATTTATATTTATATTTATATTTATATTTATATTTATATTTAAATTTAAATTTTTATATTTATATTTATATTTATATTTATATTTATATTTAAATATAAATTTTTATATTTATATTTATATTTATATTTATATTTATTTATTTAAATTTTTATTTTTATATTTATATTTATATTTATATTTATATTTATATTTATATTTATATTTAAATATTTATATTTATATTTATATTTATATTTATATTTATATTTATTATATTTATTTATATTTATATTTATATATTTATATTTAAATATATATTTATATTTATATTTATATTTATATTTATATTTATATTTAAATTTATATTTTTATATTTATATTTATATTTATATTTTTATATTTATATTTATATTTATATTTATATTTATATTTTATATTTATTTATATTTATATTTAAATATAAATTTTTATATTTATATTTATATTTATATTTATATTTAAATATAAATTTTTATTTTATTTTATATTTATATTTATATTTATATTTAAATATTTATATTTATATTTATATTTATATTTATATTTATATTTATATTTAATTTAAATATTTATTTTTATATTTATATTTATATTTATATTTATATTTATATTTATATTTAAATTTTTATATTTATATTTATATTTATATTTATATTTATATTTTTAAATTTAAATATAATTTATATTTATATTTATATTTATATTTTTATATTTATATTTATATTTTAAATATAATTTTTTATATTTATATTTATATTTATATTTATATTTATATTTATATTTAAATTTAAATATTTTTATTTATATTTATATTTATATTTATATTTAAATATAAATTTTTATATTTATATTTATATTTATATTTATATTTATATTTAAATATAAATTTTTATATTTTTATTTATATTTATATATTTATATTTATATTTATATTTATATTTATATTTAAATTTTATATTTATATTTATATTTATATTTATATTTATATTTATATTTATATTTATATTTATATTTATATTTATATTTATATATATTTATATTTATATTTATATTTATATTTATATTTAAATATATTTATATTTATATTTATATTTATATTTATATTTAAATTATATTTATATTTATATTATATTTTTTATATTTATTTTAAATATATATTTTTATTTATATTTATATTTATATTTATATTTATATTTATATTTATATTTATATTTATATTTATATTTATATTTATATTTATATTTATATATTTATATTTATATTTAAATATAAATTTTTATATTTATATTTAAATTTATTTTTATATTTATATTTATATTTATATTTATATTTATAAAATTTTATTTTTATATTTATATTTATATTTATATTTATATTTATATTTATATTTATATTTATTTTTATATTTATATTTATATTTATATTTATATTTAAATATAAATTTTTATTTTATATTTATATTTATATTTATTTTAAATTTTTATTTTTTATATTTATATTTATATTTATATTTTATATTTATATTTAAATATTTATTTTTATATTTATATTTATATTTATATTTATATTTAAATTTATATTTATATTTATATTTAAATTTAAATTTTATTATTATATTTATATTTATATTTAAATATAAATTTTTATATTTATATTTATATTTATATTTATATTTATATTTAAATATAAATTTTTATATTTTATTTATATTTTATATTTATATTTATATTTATATTTAAATATAAATTTTTATATTTATATTTATATTTATATTTATATTTATATTTATATTTATATTTATATTTATATTTAGCACGGGTGCCAGCCAGCACGGGTGCCAGCCAGCACGGGTGCCAGCCAGCACGGGTGCCAGCCAGCACGGGTGCCAGCCAGCACGGGTGCCAGCCAGCACGGGTGCCAGCCAGCACGGGTGCCAGCACGGGTGCCAGCCAGCACGGGTGCCAGCCAGCACGGGTGCCAGCCAGCACGGGTGCCAGCCAGCACGGGTGCCAGCCAGCACGGGTGCCACCCAGCACGGGTGCCACCCAGCACGGGTGCCACCCAGCACGGGTGCCACCCAGCACGGGTGCCACCCAGCACGGGTGATCACACTGATCATAACCCTTTAATAAATGCCGTGTCTTTGGTTATGCTAGGCTTACGGCCAGTGGAGTAGCCAGGGGCGGGGGGCTGGCTTAGGAGTCACATGCTCGGCCGACCAAAAATTTTTATACCGTATTATTATTCTGCGGATGGATGGATGGGCGCCATGGGCGTCCGGAAGGGAAATTGCACCCCATGGAAAAATTGAGGCGTTATGAAAAAAGTAAAATTACTTGTTTCTTTCGTCACAAGACCTTGTTTTGCACCCCATTCATAAATTTCTGCGGACGCCCATGATGGACGCCGAAATCGGATCTAAGGTAGGGAAAAGAAAGAATTAGGCCTAAGGAGCAACTGAAAACTGCCCTCATATACTGACTATGTAGGTTTAACTAATTTAAGTAAGGGAAAAATAAGCGACGACCTATATTTGTTTGTCAGGATTTTCGGAATGTTCGGCTGGTAACGCCCCAATGCTTACGGCTATATAAAAATAGTTCATTAGGCCTCTAAAATACAATAATACAATTATAAACTTAAAATTAGTTTGGCTTAGCGTTATTTTGGGGGGCCCGGTGTGTGTCCATGATTGAGGCCCCTTAACCGTAAAAAGGCTGACGAGCAAAAAAGAAAGTTTTTCCTACTAATTGTACAATTCGCGACTCCTCTTTGGGGGCACGTCACAAGACTCCCACCAGCAGTACCTGCCTCAGCTGCACTTCAACTAGCAGCGCCACTTCGAGACAGAGACATTAAGATGTCAGGATGGATTCGTCCACGAGGCAGACCACCAATCACTTGGCTTCACCAAATCCATGAGGACTGTGGATTACCGGTGTTCGAAGCCTTCCAATGTGCGCAGAATAGACAGTTATGACGTACAATAATAATTACAGTTGCGTGAGCAGTGTTGGATAATAATGTACTGCACATGACTGTAGACCACTCTTGAGAACTAATCCACCCCCAAATTGTTGGATTTTCTATTTTTTGTGGGGGGCAAGTTTTAAAAAATATCGTCGCCACGGGGAGTAAATGGCGGCAAATGCCCCCACCCACCCAACCTGCCCTCAGACAACCTTCCAGATTCGCGCAAATCCTGTTGTGTGTGTGTGTGTGTGTGGGGTGTGTGTGTGTGTGGTGTTGGGGTAAAGAATCTGGCACTCAAGCCCCTTCTCCTAACACAAAATTCCTGGCGACGCCACTGCGTAGGTTTTAGGTTTGATTGAGTGTTTAGTGGAAACTGACGATCGATTAGAATTTCCGTTGACAGGTTTCTCCTCTTCTTCGCTTCGTCGATTTCTTTGAAAAATTTCGATTGTTGTCGCTTTTCTTCGTCGTCTGTCTTAATAACAGGAACAGTATTGGGGTCGACTGACCGGAGAGCGGTGGACGATGACGAGTGGGGCCATCACTGGAAGAGACGCCAGTTGACCGCTTAAAAGGCCTCTCTTTCTCTCTCTTCAGTATAATGGTCTGTTCGAATCGTATAGGCATATAATGAAATTTATTAATAAAAAGCACTTTTAAGCATTTATTTTACAATGATTCACCCATACCTAACATATTGTTATATTATTTGGGGTCTTAGTTATAAATGTATTACTTATAAGATTAAAAATATTCTATCCCCTACAATGTTGACGTTAGGTTGTCGCCATATAGGATCTCCCTCTAACGGGCCTGGATAAAACATTGGGACACACCATCGCCCACCTGCTGACGCGGGAGGGTTAGAATGTTGTTGTCCTGGTGCGCCACCTGACCGAAAAGAGACAGACGGCGTCGCGTGATGACTATATGAATATTTGACAGATAAACAGCATTACATGCATATTATAAGGGGGCGCAGACCCGTAGGTAGTCATGCCCCTTTATTTAAATTATTACTAATTTGATATTAAAGCATATGGTCTAAATATACGTTCCGAATGACGTATCTATAACCCTTATGCTAAAGATCCGAATTACGGATCTATAACCCTTATGCTAAAGATACGAATTACGTATCTATAACCCCTATGCTAAAGATACGAATTACGTATCTATAACCCCTATGCTAAAGATACGAATTACGTATCTCTAACCAGGGCGTTCGAACATAGTCTTTCAAAAAAATTAGGTAGAGAAATGTCGAGTGTCGAGTCTGTCGACGTTAGCATTTTCCCATCGACAGCTATTAATAGAAGTCCATGCATTTTCCCGATTTCCGACGCCCTAGAATAGAACACAAAAGAAACCTAGTTATATGAATATTAAGTGAGTATATAGTTGTTTCACTGTTTGAAGTGCCATGTTAAGTTGTCACCCTTGTGTCGTATTTCGAACGCTGTAGATTCAGCGCTAACAATTATGCCTTTTCTTAATCGAATCGTAGAAAGATAGCTCTTTATACGACCGATCTTATAAAGTGACTCTCCATCAGATCTTTCGCTTTGGAAGATATTTGCGGTATTTTTTCGTTATTTTGTTTATAAGTCGCGTTTGTTTTGCATTATTATAGTGGCGCCATAGCAGTTGAGTGATTGATCGCTGTACTGTAATACGAAAGCACTCTTAGAGGTGAATAATGAAACAAACTCAACGGTAATCTTTCGAAATATGCGAAACCTTGCAAGGCTTAGGATTACCTTTGTTGATTTACCATAGACATTCGGTAATCCTAACCCCCAGTGGCGGCTCCACACAATTAAACAGAAGTGGTATGTGCCTAACAACCAATGCTTTGCTCCTTGGTATATCTGTTTATATGTTTTTGTAATTGGCATTCATATTGCAATTAGCAAGTCAGAGTCATCTGAGTTTGACATCACAGAACTCACAAAACAAAGTGATGTCAGGTGACTATGACTTTTAGAATTGTCTGTCCTATCACAAACATGCCCACGTCCAAGCAAAACTCATAAAGGGTGTTATGTGTGCGTGCGTGCGTGTGTGTGTGTGTGTGCTTTGCCCTTGTGTTTAATTGCCCTTGCTGCATAGGCAAATAAAGTTTATTTCCTCATTAAAAGTTTGGTGATGGTAATTTGAGCATCTGATCGTATGCTTTTACTTAAACTTTGAACTGGTCTTTGTTAATCTGTTTTCAGTAAATGGCATGGCTTGGTCAGCTAGTAGTTTACAGTGGAACCCATTTCCACGGTAGGGCCATTTTTGGTGACTCGAGAAACAGGAACCCCGCCCAATTTGGACCTTAAAGAGTGCTCAACTGCTCTGTAGGAGCTCTGGATTCCATTAGCCAACATGATCAAGTTAGAGCAGTCAAAAATTATTTGTATTGGGAATTAGCCCAGATGAGGGTCACATGGCATCAATTAATATTTTGCTAATTGCCTGCTGGTTGCTTTCGGGTTATTATTTCGTTGAAGGTTTAATGCATCAGGTAATGGATATATTTTCTCATATATATAAGGTAGTTTAAGAACTTTAAGATATTAGGGTTCTGTCTGTCATTTAAAGATCTCTACTATGGAATTTTTTGAATGATGCAAATAAGTCAATGTATTGTGATTGGGCATTAGTCTTTATACTTTGATCTGCCATTGAACTGTCGCCAGTTTACTTGAAGTTGGAACTTGTCCCTTACACTGTTTTGTTTTTTTTTAAAGGAGGCACAATGTCATCAAAGGACGAAAGGGTGAAGAAGGTTATTGAATCCATCCGAACATTTCCGGACTTTCCAAAGCCTGGAATTGTCTTTCAGTGAGTTTGAGAATTGTCCAATAATATTCTTGGTGTATGGGTTTTGTGGTTGCTTGTCACAATTTGTAGTCACCTTTTTGTGCTTGAATTGTACATAGTTCTGGTCAGTATTTTCAATGCTGATTCCATAAGTGGAAAATTATAATGCCTCCTATATAAACAAACTCTTGATGGTGCTGGTGATGATGGTGATGGTGATGGTGATGATGATGATGACGATGATGATGATGATGATGATGATGATGATGATGATGATGATGATGATGATGATGATGATGGGGATGATGATGGATGATGGGGATGATGATGATTATGGTGACAGCAGCAGCAGTAAAGGTGTGGGTGATTTCTCTGGCTGGTCCTTTTGTTGCCTAGATTGGAGACTAATGTTCCAGTAATATTTATCCATATCAAGGAACAGGAAGCTTGTTATTCATTCACAGCCATTGATTAAAATGAGATTAGGATCTTTAACATGCAGCTGCAATGCTGAGTCGTCTCTATTTATTCCACCATACATTAATTTTTCTAATGTTACTGATCTGCTATTACTGCTTATAAGTGAATTTTATTGTTGCATTCTAAAAGTGCATTAAATTATGTTTTTTTCAGTTGTTAGCTCAGCTTCATTGTTTAGTTTTGATTTTGTTTTGCTCTGGATTTTAGAACTATTGTTCATTTTTTTAGTGACATTTTCTCGCTAACAAAGAATCCACCTGTGTTCAGCGATTGTATCTCTTTGCTTGTTGAGCACATTGTCGAAGTGCACAATGATGTGGAAGTCATTGCCGGCCTTGATTCACGAGGCTTCATCTTCGGGGTTTTAATCGCCCTCCGCCTGAACATTCCGTTTGTGCCGCTGCGGAAGAAAGGAAAACTTCCTGGAGAGACACTTCGGCTGTCTTACAGTCTGGAGTACGGTAATGTAAGTATTGTTTAATGCAGTCATTGAATGCTTACTCAAGTAGTTTGTTTGATTTGACTTTGTTTATTGTAATTCTTCACTCCTATGAAATAAATTACTTATTTACACATCAATATTTTCATAAAATATGTTGCCAATACTCGGCTTTTTTATTAGGTCATTGTGACTGACTGTGGATTTGTTCTGGTGTTGAACTTCTTTGCTTATCAGCATTGAAATTTTTATAGACAGGCTAGACATATGCTTTTTAATGAGAAAGATTTATGCTTTTTAAATTCTATAGTGGCACAACCTTCTAGTGTAAGTGTGATGATTGTTTCTTGTATGGTCTTCTATGTGTTTGTTTGACTAGGATGAATTAGAGGTTCAGAAGGATGCCGTCAACCCAAGGGCAAAGGTCATTGTTGTTGACGATTTGCTGGCCACTGGTGGTAGGCATTCACTCCAACAAAGTTGCAATCACACCAGCATATAATCATGTTTTTTGGTTTTTAGGGTTTTTAGATTTTTAGGGTTTTTAGGTTTTTAGCAGTTTTAGGGTTTTAGGGTTCTTAGAGTTCTTAGGATTTTGGGTCTTAAGGGTTTTATGGGTTTTAGAGTTTTTTGGTTTTTAGGTTTTTAAAGTTTTTTTAGGGTTTTTAGGGTTTTAGGTTTTTAGGTTTTTTTGGTTTTATGGTTTTTAGCGTTTCTATGTTTTTATGGTTTTAAGTTTTTAGGGTTTTTACGTTTTCAGGGTGTTTTGGTTTTTAGGGTTTTTAGGGTTTTTACGTTTTCAGGGTTTTAGGGTTTTAGGTTTTTTTGTTTTAGGGTTTTAGGTTTTTATGGTTTTATGGTTTTTAGGTTTTTAGGGTTTTTAGGTTTTAATATATATACATATCTTTTTGCAACATCATTAGAAGTGTTATGTGTGCCATCTTACGATACTTTTTTCATTTCAGCTCTACAGTATGTAAATAATTATCAGTGTAATAGTTATTTGGCGTTTATATTTTATTTACTTTTGCTTTCATAGACTCTGGGGAAATAGTAGGATGGAAAAAGCAATACTGCTTGTATGTTTTGACCTGCCGCAGTATGCAATGCTCTATTGAATGCCAAAAGGCATGATCTGGACATCTTAAAATGAACACCAAATGCCTGTAGTTGATTTAATTTGCTGCACTAAAGGGGTCATTGTTTTAGGTAAACCTTTGGTTGTTGCGCAGGTACGATGAAAGCTGCGGTACAACTTCTGAATCAAGCAGGGGCAGACGTGCTCGAAGGAATTGTTGTTCTTGAATTGGTTGATCTCAATGGCAGAGCCGATATTCCCACCGCCATTTTTTCCCTGATACCTGTATCGGACTGAAGTGTGACAGATGTGACCTATATTATACCTTGTCCCACCTGTTTATTGGGACAGGATTTTTGTGATGAGGTGAATCGAGGCTCTTCTGCTGATGATAGTGTCGATACAATACAATACAAGATCACTTTATTAAATTAACGTTGGCAAAACGTAAGGTCAAAACATAATGCATAATAGTACATAATACATACCTTACGTATCAAATACATGTTGTTGTGCGCGCAAAAAGTTTATTGTGTTGACTGATGTTAATATCGATTTCACTTAGTGAATAATTTATTTACGATGTTGTATTTCAGCAAAGATAAGATATTTGTTTAAAGATGAATAAATTTGGCTCAGAAGCAGTGATGGCTTGATGATGCTCAGCTTATTTTATTATGAGCTTTTATATTAGGTTTTGGTAGTTGTCTTTTCATTTGATTGTTTTAAGTTTGCGTTGTTCTGAAATGTTGTTGGGAATAAGAGTTTCGTGTGATGCAAGTGTGCAAAATTGTGTTTCACTGATGTATTTGTAGTTCTTTTAGTCATTATGTAAGTCTTAGCACTCACCTGTTACATTTTTCTTGTTTCAACAATAATATTTCAAGTTTTTTTTGTTTTATGTGACTTTTATGTCGACTTTCACTGCCAAGTACAGTTATATAGGCATAATATACTGTACATGTATTGAGTCTTATATGAAGAAGATTTTAAATTTGTTGATAGTTTATTATTTTGCAAAAGCAAGAACAGATTGATACATTAACAAATTGGTGACTATTTTGAGCACAGTATATCAGCAGTAGTTGTCGGCTGTCGCTTATGTTTTTGGCCTTTGTCCTTTCTGGTTTGGCTTGCTTTTCAATGACAAAAAAGCTTGTATGCATATAAAGCACTGCTGAGCAGTCAGCAGTACTCTGAAAGAGCTATGTTTCATGTGATGTCAAGTCCATAAAAATGTAGATAAATACTTGTGTTTCATCTTAGTGGAGCATTCAAGAATAAAATTCATGAAACTGGGTCGCAAGTACAGGTAGGCTAGTAGACCTATATAGTGATGAGATAGCATGATGTGAGTGGTTTATAAGGCGACTGTGAAAGTCTCTTCTCGTCTACAGCTAGTGAGCAGTCATCAGTATTAATCAGCACTAATGTACTAATTATCCATTCTAGGTACTTTTCAAATCTATTTAGGGTTTCAAATGTTGCTGTCATCTCCTCCAAACTGTTTTATATATCCACATTCCATGCACTAAACATTTCCTTCTTCATCCTTTCTTCAGATGCTCTTTATGTGAATTCTACCTTTGAGACGTGAATTCTATCTTTAACCAGCTGTGAGCCTGTGACCCACCCATGGGTGCAACTGGACCCACATATACTACAATTTGTTGAATGAAATCGAAACCTTTAGATATTCTATGTTGGCATTTGATGACTTTGTAAACCAGTGTGTACTCAACTGCTAACTGAAAATGGAGACAATTTTTAGATTATTTCCTTGCAGGTGTGGAAAATGAAATTGTTTTTGTCAACTGCCCGGTCTAAATAGGATACCACAATTTTGGCTGTGCAGTCCAGTTGAAAGAACTTGAAACATCTGTCAATGACACTGCCTTATGCCAGAGAGTCTTTTTTCATTGTTTAATCTATAACTGAACGGCTGCAGAAAAACAATCTCACTTATATGTGGCATTATAATGTGGGTACGCTGGTTCATCGATGTTTTGTAAATGCTTAGCGGTTGCATCGACCATCATCATCATCACGACCACCGTCATCGTCATTGACACCATCGTCTTTATGTAATCGACCTAATCGTCGTTGTTATCATCATCGTCGTCGTCGTTGTTTTGATTTAAAAAGTCGGAATAAAGCATTTAATCACTGGAAATTAGCAATCTTACACATCGACCGATCGCCAGGATTTCAACGGTCTGATCCAGTGCCAGCGTAGGTGTTTCTACCATGTTGATGGGGTGGTAGATCTAGGTGGTTGACTGACTGACTGGTGGACAGTGGTGGTAGCCTGGTAGGTGCTGAAGTTACTTTTAAGGTCATTGTTTAGGTAGAGTTTCAGAATAGGCGAACCATACGTAGGTTAGGGTTTGCGCTTGAATTCTGCGCAAGTGCCGCTGACCTTAACCCCATAACCCCTTATCCTGACCCTAATCCATAGGCGGGTTTAGAGTTTAATATTTGGGTAGGCTAGCATGGGGGTCTGGGGTGCCGTCCAGCACGCGACAGAACTGGTGTTGATGGAAAAAACATTTTGTTTTGTTTTGGTGGGATTAGTTGGGTAGGCTTAAGCCTACCCTAGCCTTTAATAAAATCCGCCTATGCCCTAATCACGACCCTTGCTTACTTTCATGGTTCGTCTATACCGAAACTACCGTTATTTGTTTCTTGTGAGTTGAAACAATTTCTGATATCTAACAGGCCTGAAATTTCGAGGGATGTGCCGTTCATTTCTAAAGGACCCTATGGTCGACTTGCACATACTGAATCACCCACGTACACCCCCCCCCCAAACAAATACACAGTGTTGGTGTTCAGGCGGTTGTATATGGAGTTTTATGCTGGTCATTCAAGTTACTTTGTGCTGGGTCAAAAAATTAGTTGTTTACTAAATTACTTGTTTCAGTCTATTACAGTATTCAGATTGTTATTTTCAGTCAATTGATGGAAGGCTGATAGCCATAGAAAGCATATCAAAGCAATAAAATAATAAATAGTCATCAATCTCTTTTGCATCAAATTGCAGCTGATAGCACTGCCCCTCGTAACCCACCCTATCAGTTCCTTAATTCACCCTTAAACAAACCTTATAGGAGTTTACGTAATTTATTTTATTTTGAAAATAAGTATTCACTTACTGATCCTCTTATTTCATCTTTGTCTTGTCAATGTGCCACCCAAGGTGCTTGAAAAACAACAACGACCAATCCACTGCCCTTAATTTACTGACCCACCAGAAAGCCCAAATTTGTTCAGGCAATCCTCCCATCAATTTGAGGGGAGTGGTGGGTCAATTTTATGGTAGCACTGTGGGCTGTTCACTGAGACAGAACAACAGGTTCGGGGTGTGAATATCTATTGTTTTGGATATGAAAGTTAATGTTGTTTCCTATAGGGATTGTATGGGCAAGTTTCTGAATTTGAATTAGTATGGTTGGTTTAAATTGATTGTAGTTTGTTGTTGGTTTTTTGGAAGTGCTGTGGCTGTGTACATTGGTGAGACTGCAATAGATTGGTACTGGCTTGTTATATTTTGCAATGTTCCTTTGATTTTTTAAAACTATCAGCTTTCCATATAAAATCTGTGAAAGTGTGTGTGTGTGCACGTATATGTATGTATGTGTGCTTGTATGTGGCATTGCTATATGTTGTATATATGACGCTATGATTACTATTGATGAATGTGTGAACATTCATTAGTGCGACTGACTGGTAATTTTGAATGAAGTGCTTTGCAGCCATGATGTCTAGTTCGTTAATTCCTCTCATCGGTTGGAAAATCATTGACTTTTGGCTTTGAACACTCAGAGTCAATTACCATGTCATGGATGCTTGGGATTCTGTCCATTTGCATCATTTACCTGTATTTTTTTAAATTGTTGGAGATTTTATTATGCCTTGAGTTTGATTATGCCTTGAGTTTGAAGCTTTGGTATTTGGGTTTTGCATTATACATGAGTACATTTTATGCAAAATGTGTAACAGCAGTACACTATTTGTGCATTGTACAAATTGGTTATAAATAGTCTTTTGCTATTAATTCATCACCTCTGCAGGCATCAAAAAGCCCCATGTGCACTTGTTATTGCTGATTAAAATGCAAAAAGCTTAATTTTTAGGGTAAGCAGTTAAGCAATTTCTTCCTAAAAGTTTATAATCAATTGCTGCAGTTGACCTTTTAACTCTTGAGACTGTTTTAAACTTGTTCATTGATTAGGAGAAAGAGTGGATGAGTGATTGCTTGGAACCTCCCTGTAAAGGTCCATGTTGTAGATTAGATATGATGTGGCTGTGTTTATAGCTGGAGCATGTTTTTGTCTGTGGTGAAACCCCATTACTTTTATTCAAGGGAACCAATATTAATTGTCTGTTTTTACCCGGCTCTACATAAATTGCTTTTAAAGGCAACTATTTAATTGTCTATAAAGCCAGTATTTCTATTTTTTCTGAAGATCTGATGGCTGGCAGTTCTTATATAAAATTATAGTTCTTACTGCAAATGCTGTCACATGGTGCTAAAGAAGTTAAGAATCTGTCTGTCTTTACAAATATGTAGAAATAGAAACATGTTTATGAAATATAGTCTTGTCAAGTATTCTAGAATCAAATTTCTAGTTAAGTTAAACTCAATATTTAAGTGTGTAAAACTGGTTGGCAGATGGCGGCAGCAGTTTAAGAAATGTAATTCAATGCATGCTTGGTTTATAGTGCCTTGAGTCTGGAGCATCTTTTATGAGTATGTTGACCTTTGCGAGGGGGTGTAGGGGTGGGGGTGGGGGTGTCATTGGATATATCTTGATAAAGATAAGATAGTCTCTGGTCAGATTTTGAATTATTTGTCCCAAGGAAGTGCTTGACCTTGGTCTGTCAATTATGACAAACAGAGGTGGTGGGATTGGGGGTGGGGTGGGGGGTGGGGTGGGGTGGAGGCTGATTTTATCTGCAGTGACTCAAGACTTGCTGTAGTAGCTGCCTTAAAACTCACATCTACCTACTAATACATCTAAACTGACAAATGCAAGTATGCATAATGTACTACCTGTTTAGATGTATTTACACAGTGGTCAGTCTCGTGAATTTATATAGCGGTTTTGAAAGTTGTGCCGCAGTAGCTGCTTATTCTTAGTCGCTTTGTCTATATTTGAAATAACTATATGGCCAAACGGTGTGGGTCAAATATTGGCCATTACTGTGGTGATCATGTGAGGCAAAGATTAATTTTATTTAACTAATTATATATTCCCATAATTATATATTCCCATCTGTATATTGTTTCAATTAACCTGGGCAGTTTATTGTATAGTCTTTTCTCATTTCTACCAAGTATTAATTAATAACAGGATATTGTTTTGATACGGTTGACAGCCAATGAATACTTGACTGGAGGAATGGATCTCAAAGTCTGTTTTCATGGCAGTGGGTGGCTTCTGGTTTTGGCTTTTAGCAAGTGTTATATTTGTGGGACTGTGCATGTGGAGTGTCAGATGTTACGAATCATTATGCATTCATTGTATTCATTTCAATGATTTTAATTGCTCTGTTTATTTTCTAGGGGAAACGTTGTTCAGAGATGGCGGCCGTTGGATGTTAATAACCGGACATCCTATTACTGAGGCGTGCCAATTCAATTTGGATTTCATATCCACCTGTGAGTTGTCTTCAGTCGTGCTGAATGACTATTGGTCGCTCGATCGGGGCTTCCTTTCGTTCGGTGACCTTGGATGCCAAAGGTCACTGCATGTTCTTTCCTGTTGCTTATGTGGATTCCTGGCGTTTTCCAAGTGGAATGAATACCGGAGTTGGATCGTATTCGTTTTTCTTTGTTTTTCTGGTTCTCTTGCTGGTTTTCACAGAGAATCTGACTGCAAAATGCCTTCTTAAAATTCCAGGTAATGTAATATTCATACAGGTGTTGTATCTTGTACCTTGTACCCCGATGCAGTTAGACTTGTGGTCTGTCTGCAAACATAACTTTTTTGGGCTGATGGTGCTACTCATGAAGCTCAATAATTGTCACTAATAACCCTAGTCAATGAATTTGTGTATTATATATGCAGGTAATTATTTAGTTTATGACGTGGATTTTTCATCCAGATCTTTTATTAATAGTATCTGAAGACATTAGTAACTCATAAGGTGGGTCTGAAAATTGCATTGAATTTGAGGGACTTTAACTGAGTACTGGTACTTTGAGTGACTTTGTACTGAGTACTTTGAATGACTCCTTTTTATGTTCTTGATTTGTAAACTTTTAATCAACTTGTTTACGGACTTTTGTTGCACTTTGTTTTTTACAGCAGATGTCACTCAAAACCGGCACCTCTACTACAACGGATCGAGTCTCCCGATCGCGATCGAAGCGAGCGACCGGCCATCGCATCAGCTTGTCAGTCGGATTCTGAAAACACTACTCGTCGACGTACTTGGTTACGCGAAAGTGTACATAAAAAATGGATACAACGTGCTAGATACTACGAAAACACTGCAACGTTTATCTGGGTAAACATGATTGCCATTCGTTAGTTCTTGATGTCATTTGATTGAAATTATTTCATTTGATTGAACTGATTACTCTGAGGATTGTTTTTTGGCATAGCATATATTTTAAATATAAATTTACTGAAAAGGATATATAAACAGTTCTCAAGGACCTATAATTATTGTCTCTTTGTTATTATTAATTGCGATAGTGTCTGTATTGACGATAGCGGTGGGGTTGAGGTAATGATGATGCTGACAATGACTATGATGATGAATACAACGATGAGGATGATGATGATGATGATGATGAGAAGGAGGAGGAGGAGGAGGAGTATATGATGATGATGATGATGATGATGATGATGATATAGATGAAGATTGCCTTGTCTGTGTGGATTGTTATAGACACGGACATGACAAAGTGTAGTGTCAATTTCTCATCCATAATCTGCTAATTCCTATGTTGATGTATGCAGTGATACGATGGACCATGACCTTTAAACTTAGGTTGTCCCATAATCCACCCAGAAATGACAAGGGCATTAACAATGGCTTTTTTGATTAAGACACAGATCATCTCTCGATCGACTTTGTAGCCATTTGGCAAAGAATAGATTTTTGAAAAGACTGCGTGTAGTGTGGTTTGAAAATGGCTCACCATTTTTGTGGCATTTCGAACGTTCTAGAATAAAATTGGGACCAAATATATTGACAATTCTAGTACGGCCTGATACAATGAAGATTCTTCTTCTTTCAGGTGCCATGCATTGCTGCGTCGGCGACCATGGACTTCCACTTTTCTCGATCTCTAGTGCTCCTCAGGAGTTCGATGTTGTTTTCCATCCCCATTTCCTCTCTCATTCTGTCTGTATATTTTGATCTTTGTTTTCCTCTTGATCTTTTGCCCTCCACCATGCCTGTCACTGCCAAGTTTTCTAATCCTTCTTTTCTCATCACGTGCCCGAAAAATTTCATCTGTCTTAACTTGATGGTAGTCATCAGTGTTCGTCTCTCTTCCATCATCTGTAGTATTTCTTCGTTAGTTCTCTTGTCTGTCCATGGGACCTTTAGCATCCTCCTATAAAACCACATTTCTGCCGCTTCCAGTTTCTTTTTAATCTTTTTTGATATGTTCCACGTCTCAGATCCATATAACAAAACTGACCATACATAGCATCTAAGCACTCTGAGCCTTGTTTCTTTTAATATTTTCTTGTTCGTTAATACTTGTTTCATTTCCATGAATGCAGATTTTGCCATACCTATTCTTGTTATTATGTCTTTATCACTTCTTCCATCACTTGTAATAATGCTTCCCCAAATATTTGAAATAAGTTACTTGTTCTATTTCTCTTCCATTTAATAAAATCTTGCATTTCGGCACTTCTTTTTGTTTTGTGATTACCATAGTGAAGGTCTTCTTTATGTTTATTTTTAGTCCTTTTCTCTCACTTTCCTCTGCTAGTTTGTCCACCAGTTTCTGTAGCTCTCTTTCCGAGTACGCTAACAGTGTTGTATCATCCGCAAATCTTATGTTATTGATATTTTTCCCTCCTATCCTTATACCTTCCATCTCCTTGATCATTTCGAATATCTCATCAATGAAGATGCAGACACAAGAAAATGTGATTGTAATTTGTCTCTTCACTTCTCTGAATTTTTGCATATCTATAGCCTACTGTAACAATAGTTCTTCTAAAGGCTAATATCAAACTGGATATCGATTTTTTCTCTCTGTGTATGTATGTTTTTGTATTTATGTATATATGTTACTGTATCATATATATATATATATATATATATATATATATATATATATATATATATATATATATATATATATATATATATATATATGTCATGTATATATGTGTATATATCATGCACATATATCATGTATATACAGTATATCATGTGTACCAGTATATACCATGTTTATATATATTATGCATATATGTCATGTACATATCTACTATTTGTATATATATATATATATATATATATATATATATATATATATATATAACCATTGCCTCAAGTTCTGTTTTAAGCATCGGATGCTGTAATGTACATTTGTGTATTTTTGGGTCTGTCTAGGGTTGCTTTTATTATTAACAAAATGCTGTCTTACTTTAGGTGAATTTGCATTATTTTTAAATATTGTTGCAGCAAGGGACCATCCTTTATGGTTAACAAGCATGGACTCAAACACACCCTGTGTTCTCATGACCTGACTTGAGTATTTATTGCACAGGTCATGCCCTTATGGCTGTGTACATGGGTGTTTTTGGCTATTAAATTAATGTAATTATGTAACAGATCCAGCATAGGACAACTAGGACATGTCCGTTTTTCTAACCATGTTTGCACCACTGTTAGCAAATGTGATTTTTTATCAGTATGTTGGAACAGCAGTCATATGTCAGGTTTCATCAATGTGTTTCTTATATCTGAGAAGTGGTCTGTGTGTTCCTTTTGTTGGCCCCTATAATAGTAATAATGTGGTTTAAAGTGGTATAGGAGGCTAAGTTAGCTTGTGTGAAAACCTCTATGGTAACTCTCTAGGTTCAGTAAACCTAGCTTTTAGCTGTAATTATATTATTCATGGTTACTTGTAAAACTGTGGACCCATACTAAATATTAATATTAGCATTGAAATTTTAATTCTCAGCAAGATTTTGGCAATTTGCTGTTTCTTTCCCTACCCGATGATGTTTGCCCTGTCGTGATTTGACATTTCCCATGTGACCCTCTTATATTTAAATGCCCTTGGTGTATGCTGCATATTAGTTTCACTTGTGAGAAGACCTTGTTTCTGGCCTGGTCATAGTTTTTCTGTTGATTGCAGATCTCTCTCTTACTCCATCCCTCTATCTTGTTCTGCTAAAGCTTTTGTGCTATTAAAAGACACTTTGAATCCTTGCTTAACCACATGCAATACATATTAGCTTGACCATCTGACACCACTGGAGCATAAATCTAATTCATTTTAATCATATTATTTAATGATTAAAACTGACTTAATCTCGCTTAAAACTGACTTAATCTGTCATTAAGTAGAAGTTAATTTGTATTAATTTCTTGCTGTTCTCGTGTTGACCTGAATGATGCAACCACGGCTGTTACTTCTGTTAGGCATGGAAATTCCAGAAACAATGGTTAACATGGAAGTGTGGATACCAACCGGATATAACTTGGAGGCATGGATGAACAAAGGCTATTTAGCCAACGGCGGGCCTCTTGGTCCATCTGGCAGGTCAGTCAAATCGATCCAGTCGACAAATTTATGATGTACTTGGCTTTACAAAGAATGAGACTTGTATTTACAACTTTATTTATCGTTATTTGACATTAAAAAAACTTTCTATGTCGTTTAATATATTTTACTGGATTTTATTGAATTGTTTTCATGAATATGGTTTAGAATGCTCGTAATGTTTCATATTTTAGAGTTTATTTTATATCTGACTGTATTTTAATTTCCTGGCAGAATGTTGATGATCCGTTAATTGTGGGCGTATTGTACTGCTTTCGTGTTATGTTGTATTGTATTGTTGTGTTGTCGTATTGCCGCCATAGGTTTGGCTGGTACGTTCCTGCATACGTCACCGAATCGAAGTGGATGGAGTCTCACTTTCTTGTTGATCACTGGAAGGCACTTCAACTGGAAGAGATCGCTGGGTTATTCAGTCTCCATGGCGACCTGGGTCTTTTGAAGCATTATCTTACGCTGAAAGAACCTGGAAACATCGAGACATTCTGCGATGATTTCTATGACAACTGTCATTCAGGATTTCTTACCGGGCCAAAATGTCATCATCACCATCATCATGATCGTACGCATGGAAAGTGTGCGGTGCTGCTTGCAAGTTATCCCAGTATGTTAAGTCAGTTTGTGTCAGGAGAATTATTGCCAATTGCTGGAAAAGTTTTCTTGTATTTAATTATTTGACCCTGTATTGAGAAATAATTGTTAAAAATATTATAAAAATTCATTATTATTATTATTATTATTAAACTGACAATTTTTTTGTGTGGCATTGTATCAAATGTCATTAGGTTTGTTATGTTATTTGGTCATTGATCTATTGGAATTTTGTTTTATTTCTTCTTTGTTTTGAGATCTGGATGGTGGACTGCTCGTGAACCAAGTTCACAGCCTTGACCTTCTCGTGAACCTCGCCTGGGTTGGACCGCATCTGAACCGATTTGTTGCGGATCGGGTGAACCAGAGTCATCCGGTCCTCTTCTTCAACTGGATCCCAAACGACCTGACGGCCGCCGGAAACTTCTCGCGGATCCACTTTCCGATGTGCCGGACGTTGAGCGATTTGCCCGTCAATTGCGACTTCGAAGTCAACCAGCTGGCAAAGATCGCATGGACGACGCTGAAGTCGCACGCTCCCGAGGCTTACCATGTCATCCAGCAGGTAGGGTGCATCTGTGGAATGCTTTCCATTGCATAGACTTTGGAAATTCACCTCATTCAGCTCTAATGAAAGTTCACTTATTTCATTGTCAATATTTAGTTTTTTGTTGTACTTGCTTGTTTGAAACGCTGGTTATTTTATGTGAATTTGAGACATTAGGGGTCCTGCATTAGCATTATGTAATCACAGTTTCTCACATGTAATGTAATGTAATGTGACATTTGTACAGAGCCTCTTCTATTTCTACTCAGAGACGCTCCTAGCATTGGAGTCGCAGGGTAAAGTAATGAGACATATAGTTATGCTTTACGTGCTTTTTGTCAGGTGTGGCACTCACTATGTGTTATATCTGTAGTTGAATGAAATGTAATTTGTGGACATGACAAGTGAATAAAATGAGGATGATGTTAACGTGAGCTAGTAAGTATGTGCCTAATCACATGTGTCGATTGGTGATATATCATTAAAATCAGTGCGCCTTTTACCGATTACTGTTGTTACTTTACAGGTCAGCTTTAGTCAGGATCAGTATGATGAGATTCTCCGCGATTTCTCACGTCGAAACAGCGACGAGGGTATTTCGAGGGATGGTGCACTCGAGCAGACAGCTTGCGACTGGCTGCAGCATAACCAGGACGTCTGGATCGAATGGTTACCGGAAAACATCGGAGGCAAGACACCCATCTACATTGGCGGACTGTTTCCAATAACTGGACGTTTCTGGAGACAACCGGGAATAGTAACGGGTAAACCGATTAAAACTTTGCTTGTGATTTATTTGATGATAACTTTTTATTTCATGATGTTTATATTGTCATTGTCCTAAAACTCTGTCTCTATCTGTCTGTGTCTCTCTGTCTGTGTCTCTCTGTCACACAGACTCTCTGTCTGTCTGTCTGTCTCTCTCTCTCTTTTTTTTATCTCTATCTCTCTCTCTCTGAAAACTTGTATAAAGTGTCCCTCATTTTCAAACAGTGATGTGCGACAACATAAAATATGTCGATATGACTTTTAAATGTTGAATAAATTGTATTCATTATTATTACACGTGTATGAAGCTGCAATATTTCTACAATTATTATGCGATAAGTATTATTTTAAAGTTTTATGTTATGGTTTCTAAAGCTTTGTTTTGACGTGGTTGCAGGTGCTGAGATGGCGGTTGAGAAGATAAATAAAGATCCGACAATTTTGCCCGACCACAAACTCGTCCTTCTCGTTGAGGACACTCAGTGTATGGTCGATGTTGCCATGAAACACTTTGTTCAGTTTGTAGGAAACAAGACGCACCCAATTGCCGGAATCCTGGGTAAAAATTTCTCTCATTGGTTGTTCCAAACTATCAATCAATCAATCAATCAATCATTAAAATTCTATGGCACCACTATCATAATAATGCCTAGGGCATCAGCCATGGATCAATGGATGATATGTCTGTGACTTCTGAGTAATTAGGCAATGCAAGTTTAAAGCTAATGCAAAAGTGTGTATGTGTGCGTGTGTGCATGCATGTGTAGATTTACTCCTGCAATTTCTATGGAATTCTTTGTATTTACATTGCCATTGAAGTAATTTTGATGGTCAGCTTCTTGTTTAGATTATGTGACTGTTCCAAAATTTATTCTCTATGTACAATATTGTGAAAATTTTTAGAACATATGAAATCATTATTTTCTGCCTCTGTTCTTTGTAGGATACTGAAATTTCATGGTTTTGAGCTGACTTGTGTTTTAATCGCTGTATATTTCTGCTTATGAGCTGTTTCTGCCTTTACCGTTGTACATTTGGAGAGGATGAATTTTTTTTGTCCTAAGGTCCTGGTTGTTCTGACACCGCCGAGCCAATCGCCGCCATTTCCAAGCACTTCAACACGATCGTGGTCAGTTACGGCGCAGAGATGCTGCACCTAACGAACCGCGCCATGTTTCCGCTATTCTTCCGCACTGTTCCCTACGTTATGCAGTTCAGGTTATTACGCATTACGCGTTGTGTTTTAATTTTACATTATATCGATTGCAGTCTGTTGTTGACTTTGCATGCTTCTTGATTAACATGTTGACAGCTTCAAGATGTTTGCTTTTTAGATTGTCATGGTAGATGGTAGTCAATGACTCTAAGATAATAAAAGTCATGAAATTAACTTAACTGAATTGTAATTCTAAGGCACCAGAAACTCATGAGCTGGGTCTGATTGATAATAATGATTTGATTAATCATTCTTCTGATTCTTTGCACTTCTTGGAATATTATTTAATTTATCTATTTTATATTTACTTTTATACTTATTAGTTTGCTGCTTCCTTTTTAAAAACAAAACTCGAGCGACTACTTTTGCAACTTTGTTGAATTGAAATTGTCTTATTTTCAGTACTGTTTACGAAAACCTTTTCAAACGCTGGAACTGGCGACAGGTGGCGCTCCTGGCAGAGGATGGAGAGAACTTTCCGAAAACCACGCCTTCCTTAAGGATTACTTTCTCCACCATTCCATTCAGGTGGCCTATGACCGGAAAATACCAAGAAACACTTTGCCAAAGGAAGCATCAAAGGTACTTCCCCACTTCTGGGGAGTTTTCCTAATATAATCTGATCTTGGACTTCTATAGCACCACTTTGTAATGCATAGAAGCATCAGCCAATGGCACACCAAACCACAATCACACAGGCTACATGTATGTATGTATGTATGTATGTGTGTATGTATGTATGTATGTATGTATGTATGTATGTATGTATGTATACATGTATGTATGTATATATATCAGGCTGGACAACTATTATCCTATTATTGCACTTACGGCAATTTTAATACGTGTCTTAGCAGGTCTAGTGTGGAATCATTCTGTGTTGGTGAGGATAATTATTTTATCTGATAATAAGTTTGGATATTTTGAATTTACACGGTCATTGTTTCTAATTTTAGTCGGGCATTTGGCTGTGCCTTGTGGTGGACATCACCCCTCTGGTTTCTTTTGTACTGAGATGATTCTGATTTTTTTAAAACAAGCTGAAAAGCATTTTTAACGAACTGCTTTAAGCATTTTCAGTTGGCGTGTGATTTTCGAAGCAGTGAAATTCCCGACACGTTGTTGTACAGAACGAAATTTCCTTTGTGAATTTTTTTTCATTGTCACAATTAATTTGTTGCTTATGTTTTGCTTTAGTACCTCGATGAACTCAAACAGAAGGACGTCAAGATCATTATTCTTATGTCGTTTGAAAAAGCTGCTCGAGCAGTGCTCTGTGAAGCCTACCACCGGGTGAGCAAACGAGCGCTATCGAACCAAAACAGAACCTGTTTGAGAACACCAAATGACAACATTCTGCTATTAAAATTTTTGTGGATTTGCAACCAACCAAATTGGTCAACTGTCGAGACAAGAAACCTGTTTAATCCAAATGGCTGTTTGTACGCCATTAATTTTTGCTGATACCTGAATTTTTGTCAATACTTAGCTACATATGTCATCAGTTATTTTTCATTTATAGTATGCTTCAAAACCTATAAATTCATCAAAGAACACATTTGATTTCTATGAATGCAGGTTTGTGTTATAGCATCGTTGTGATTTTTATTCAGGGGCTGCTGTACAGTGGGCAGTTTGATGTTTTGGTGCTATTTAAATAGATTTATTTTTACGCCAAAGTTTACGGTGTAGGACATGACAGCATATGATGGATACGTGTGGTTTTTGCCGTCGTGGTTCACGCCTCAATGGTGGATGACGGACCAATTCAAGGCCTTTGGTGGAGAGCACATTTCCTGTACGAGGGAACAGATGATGAAGGCCATTTATGGCTATTTCGTTCTGAACACTGCATCTCTTGGCCCGGGCGATTCACAGATCGTCGGAAATCTCACAGTGGACGAATGGTTGAAAGAATATGTCTATCGCCTCACCGCTTCCGTACGTTTTCTTATCACGTACTTGATCATTCTTGCGTATTCGAGTTTGGCTGGTAGCCTCAGATACTTTGTGTTCTGGGCATTTGTGCTGTTAGGATGAGATCGGATAATTAAATAGTGTTTTTTGCTGAATTGTGGTAACAATTGTGCTATTCAAAGATTGTGTTTGTGTGATGACTTTGACAATTTTACCATCGATATATTCGAGTTTTTTCCACTGCTTTGTAGGGAGCCGCGTACAGTCCACACGGCAGTTATGCCTATGACGCCGTGATGGTAATGGCGTTGGGATTCGATAAACTTTTGTCATCCGATCCTGCGGCTCTTGAATCCATCCGAGACGATCGGATATTACTGTAAGTTGAGCGCGTTTTTAGGTTTTAGTTATTTTCCTATACTTTCACCGATGGGAAAGTGTATGTAGTGAATCACACTCACTCAATCACACACACTCACTCACACTAGTGCATATCATCTGAGTCCCATTTTAATATTAGTATCTGTATTTGTATTGGTGTTATTTAGCTGACAATATATTTTATGTGCCACAGTACTAAATGCCAGAATGTGTTTCAGAGTTATAGATACCAGTAAGCATGTGTGCATTGCAAATTCAATACCAAATTTTAGAACCAAGCTAAAATCATATCTTTTTGACCTGGCTTATCCACCATTGACCATACCATCTGGCTGTCCTGTCTGATATCCCGGATTTTGACTTGGATCTTTTACGATTAGGATTTGGTTTGCCATCGCCTGAGATGCTTCTGTGCATTGTGAAGTGGCGCTATAGAAGTTGCAGAATGGGTTGGATTATATTATACTTGTTTTGTTAGAAAGTTGATGCGTATCCTGAACGAGACATACTTCTCGGGAGCGTCGGGTCCGCTGCAGTTCGAAGGCGCGGATCGGATTGGGATAATCGACTTTTGGCAGTTCCTGGGAAACTCCAGTCGCTTGCTGGGTCAGTTTAATCCGGAAAGGAACATTACCGATCGCCTGCAGATCAGTGATTCCTTGATCCTGTGGGTTACCGGTTCAGTACCTTCGGACGGAAGTCCCGGTAAGTATCTGCCTATTTTGAGTATTTACTTGGGTACTTAGATATGCGAGTATTTTGCTTTTCACGCCTTTAGGGACGTGATTGTGGTGAAGATACCTCTGCTTCTGCTGCCTTTCTTAGCCATGTATCGACATTTTATGAATGAAAATCGGTTGCTTGATAAACGAATAAAATTATTGACGAATGGATAATGATTTAAATTATTTTTTCCATTTATTGATCTGATGTTAGTTATACATTCCATGGGTTGTGCACTTTGCCTGTAGTTGTTACTTCCTCATTAACCATTTCATCTTGCTTGACATTATGAATCTGTGATCTATAGAAGTCTGTTATAAGATGATAGATATCAAAATTGAACATTAAAAATGCAAAACTTACAGTAAGTGAAATTTAACTTTTAGTTTTCATATCCGATGGGCAACTGAAACACTGCAACAGCTTAAACTAATTTAGATCATTTCCCAAAATTGATGAAATTTGAGTACTATAAACTGCGCACTACTATGTCAGAATTTGAATTGAAACTTATCCAAAGCATTCCCCTCTACTCTGATTATGCAGAATTATTATTATTATTATTACTATAATAATAATAATTATTATTATTATTATTATTATTATTATGTTGTTGCTGTTGTTGTGAAAGTCCATGGAAGGCAACTGCATTAAATCTCTGGAGTGTCATGGATATTCATTATTATTATTATTATTATTATTATTATTATTGTTGTTATTATTATTATTATTATTATTATTATTATTATTATTCTGCAGATCAGAGGTCAATAACTAGTCCAAGGTCACTACGCAGTGACTGGGGAGTAGGATTCGAACCCGTTACCCTCCGGCTGCACGGCAAGAATCCTACCTCTGCTCCACCTCCATGCCCTCTTTGATTGATAGAATGTAGCTGTACATTTTGCAGCAGCATGTATGTCGTTCTGCCGGCACAATTTTTTTCTTGGCTTGTTTTCGCAGAACCGAAGAGATGCGGCATCGAGAGAATCCGCCAGTTGTTGGGAGTCGATTGCGACATGGCGGTTATTGTCGTCAATGTCATCGGAATCGGTCTTATCGTCCTCGTGATGCTTGTCGGTCTGTTTATGGTTAAAAGGAGGTTGGTTCGCTGCGTTCGATCTACGGTTTCAGTCTGTCCGTTCTGTTTGCTTTATTTGAATCGTCTTGTGTTCTGAGAACGTCTTGCTCTGTCTCGATATTTGATTTGTTGAAAAACAGGAGACTTGTATTTAGGAATTATCATAGGCAGGAATCGTGTTTGTAGATTAATTATTAAACAATCATGTTATGTTATGTTATGTTAAAATGTCAATTTATATAGCGCAATAATCATGGCCGAAGGTCAAAGTCAAGAGCACTTTACACACTGCACTTATACGATATATCGTACAAGTATGTCTTAAGTTTCTTTGCAAACAATTTGAGGTTAGATTCCATAGACACGTTGTTAGGTAGGGCGTTCCAGAGGACAGGGTTCCCCCCGCGTAATGGATCTCTTGCCATTCATGACCCTTTGGATAAAATGACCCTGTCTAGCAGATCCCCCAACCTTTTTTGCTATGGCTTTTAAAAATTTGGATTTATGCATGTATGAATATAGGCAGCTACTGCAGCACTGCTTTCATAAACACCGTATAAATTCACTAGACTGTACCTACGTAATTGTTTTTGGTCCAGGTACGACCGCAAAGTTCAAGTGACTCGGGCTCGCATGGAGGAGCTGGGGCTTCTGCCCCCCAATACTTCTTGGCTGTGCCTCGACCAGTGGGAGGTTGCTCGCGAGCACGTTGTTCTCAACCGCAAGCTCGGCGAAGGGGCGTTTGGCACGGTGTACGGGGGCGAAGCTCTCATCGGCGACTCGTGGGTCGCCGTGGCGGTCAAAACTCTCAAAATCGGGTCAATTCCCGAGGAAAAGGTTTTTACATTTTTACTTAACGTTGGCCCAAAGGAAAAGTTTCTACATTGTTAAGTTCTTAAATGTTACATTGGAGGGAGAGATAATGGTTGCTCTAAAATCATGTGACCTGACATGCATTGAATATTGTATTGCTGGTTTAACCCATGTTATTATTGCTTAAATATTGTATATTTAATGGAAGTAAGCCTACTTGATGTTGTGCACTGTAAAGAAATGTGACAATGCAGCTTATTTTTCAAAGACTTTTATATTTTAGTTAATACAAACATTAATTAATATAATATTTAGAAATAGTAAATTTTTATGTGATTGAAGTCATACCACAAAACCAGTTGATGTTGGTGTTTATGATATTCTAATATGTTCATAGCAGATTTGTTTCTGACATTTGAGCGTTCGCTTTGCATTTGGCTTTGCCGCCTTACTTCTTAATTAATGTGGCATTTTGAGAATTCATTGAAATGGTTTTCACTTATTCAGCTTGACTTTCTGAGTGAAGCGGAGATGATGAAGAGGTTCGACCATAAGAACATCGTCTGCCTTCTCGGGGTCTGCACACGTGGTGAACCGGCGTACACAATCATGGAGTTCATGCTACATGGTAGAGATACCAACTTTCCATGTTCATCTGACTATAGAACCAGTTTTCTTGCTTTACCATTGCGACTATTAATCGCTTTTTACTCACTCATGGTTTTCTATCCGCCGTTCCACATAATGGCATACATTAAATGTGCGACAGTAGCTGTGCATTATACATGAATGCATGCTATGCAAGTGAGAATACAGTCATTTGTCAGTCTCCTAGTGCCACAATAATTACAATCACTCCTATGTTATTGTTACAATCCTCCACTATTGTATATTTTATGCAGTTTTTCTATGTTCTCTTATGCTGGTCTTCTGTCTAATTATTTAGATTCTGTTAAGAAATATGACACGTGTTATTTTTTATGCTTTTTGCAAATCTGTATGGTTATTTATTTATATCCATTTGTTTAGGATGACTGTTTAAGTTCCGTAATCTGCTTATTCGTTAGGCGACCTGAAGACGTTCTTGTTGTCACGGCGACAGCTGGTAGGACAGGTGAACAAAGAGGCCGAGGACGTGAGTCCTGTGGCGCTGACTCAGATGGCGCTTGACGTCGCACGGGGTCTCCAGTACCTGGCCAGTCTCAAATACGTGCACAGGTAGGAAGCGTCGTTTTCACTTTCAGACTTTCATTCGTTGTAACTATTTCTCATACTGTAATTGATGCTAGTTGTTTCTCTGTGCGTGGACCCGGGATTCGACCAGCACATTATCGTCTTTTAGATCTAATCTTAATACGTACCTGTTTGGCTTGGCCCATCCCCCTTAGGTTGCTCCCCTCCCGATCTGACTGACCTTTCCGGCTTGACCTGACTCTAATTCATATTGGATTTGGTGTTCCATCGGCTGATGCCACTATGATAGTGGCGCCATAGAAGTTTATTGATTGATTGATTGATTGATTGATCTTCATTGCAGTCATTGGCTTGAATAAGACTGTGCAGTATTTTGCTTCCGATTGGTTGTTCGGTTGTATTTTTGTTGCACTGTTGTCGATTGATTATTTCAGGCATGTTTTGCTTTCTGTGGTTTGTGCTTTCTAGGGACTTGGCATGTCGCAACTGCTTGGTTCACGCCGGAAAAGCCGTTAAGATCGGAGATTTTGGCATGACGCGTCCAATGTACGACTCCGATTACTACCGGTTCAACAAGAGAGGTCAGCCGATTGTATCTTGATAAGTTCCTCCTCTATATCAGCAATTTTCAGAGTAATTCTTTAATATTCAGATCGAGTGACTGTTTCTAAAGTTTCTAGCAATATCACCTTCTTGAATCGACTTCCTACACATCATTGAATCAACATATTAGCCAATATTTCCAGGACATGTACGTGATCAGTTACGTTCTGTTAAACTTCAGTTGCAATTTTCAAATAGTATCTTCGGCGTAATGACCTGTATTTGACCTCTGTATTTGACCTTTGCCAATGTTTCCTCTTAGGAATGTTTCCAGTGCGATGGATGGCACCGGAAAGTCTTTCCGACGGTCTCTTTGCCACGCCCTCCGACATCTGGAGCTATGGAGTACTTCTGTATGAAATTATGACCTTTGGCAGTTTCCCATACCAAGGTCTTTCCAACAGACAAGTGTTGAACTACGTCAAGAGTGGAAACATGATTTCTCTTCCGGCCGGATGTCCTCCCAAAGTGTGAGCAACGTGTTTTGTTTACATATCATTCGTCGCTGCAGAGAAGAAATGTGTAGGCAGATAATTAACGCAGACTTCGTCTTCACGAATGTAGGAGTAAATTTTAAAGTTTACATTATGGGAAATGGCGTGTGAATAAGTTTATCTTTGCCGGAAAATGTGTTCTTGATGATATCTTGATATTTTATTTGCGATGTGTGTGGTTTTGCCGAACTTTAAGAGTGTTTTTCTGCCGATTTACTGCAACTGTAGGGAACAGCTACTGAAGAGTTGCTGGGAGTTCGACTCCACGCTCCGACCCTCGGTCGATTACCTGATCGACGTTCTGGAGCAAAGCACCGACCTCGTCGTGCCGTGCCTCGACGCGCCGGGCACGTCGGTGGCGCTGGAAGGACCGGGGTCACTTAACATGAACCTGATGCCGAGAATCAGACATCGCAACCAATATCAGAAGACGCCCGGTGGCGAGCGTGTCATCCGCAGGGGCCTCAGCCTCTCGTCCCACGACGACGGCAAGCTGAGCGGGGAGCTGTCCCCGGGCGCGGGAACCCTGCCCCGGGACCCGTTCGGCCTGCTGCTCAGGGCACAGCCGAAGAGGACTTGCAGCAAGGACAATTCGTTCGGGGACGATGCGCCCGAAAATATCGTCGGCATCGCGAACCGGAAGCCGGTCGGCAAGCTGTCCTTCGACTCCGCCTTGCACTTCTCGGCGCTCAGCCGGAGCATGTCGGCCGACGAAAGACTCGGCACGTGCCACAGAGGGGTCAAGGGTCGTGGAGTGACCGGCGTGGGGGCGCTGTCGTCGGTGCGCGACGCTGATGCCGCGTCGCCGTTCGCAGACGGCGAGGAGCGGTTTGCGACCGAGCCGCGACGCGCGACGATCCAGCGAGAGAACGAAATGCCGGCGTCACTGGAGTCGAGGGCGGACAGCGACTACTGCAGCCAACATTCCAAGGACTTTCCCAATCTCGGTTGTGCACCTTTCGTATGATCAAGACCCGCTGTGCATCATTAGCTCTCTGCTTTGACACTTTTGCCGATGCTCTGTACATAGGAAACTGCAATCTTAAGCTATGTACAGTACATACACTCTCTGGTTCAGATATTTATTGTCTAGCATAGTAATGTTGTATTCTATGATGTTTTTCACTTTCATTCTGTCTGTCCGTCTGTCTATCTGTCTGTCTGATTTACTGACTGACTGTCTGTCTGTCTGTCTGTCTGTCTGTCTGTCTGTCTGTCTGTCTGTCTGTCTGTCTGTCTGTCTGTCTGTCTGTCTGTCTGTCTGTTTGACTGTCTGTCTGTCTTGCTTTCATGCAGATAAACATCAGTTTTAAAGAATCAAAGACTCTTGGGATTAAGTTTGATTTTGCTGGGAGATTTGGTGGTTTACCTCCCTTGGTTGCAACCAAACCCCAGTGGGGGGAGAACAGTTTAGTTCTTGTCTGCCCTACCCCCCAGGGGTTGAAAATTTGGGATGGGGCAGTTGGAACCCCACTGCAGTTTGAAAAGTCAATGACTGCCAACAAATGAGAGTTTGTGATTGATTTCGAGCTTAATTGAATTATTATTTTCTGTTCAATACTTTAATAATTTTGCTATTCTTGCTGAATGAAGGGCAGATGTCGAAAGTAAACGAACTCAGCCCAGACAGTGAAGAATCAGCAATTTTTGGTGAAAACTTGCACTAATTTGTGTTGCTGGTTGCCAGTTGAGAGAAAATTACTTGTTCATTTGTGTGATTGATAAAAATTCTATTCAGTTTCCAAATGCTTCTTACTTCTTATTTGTTATGGCTATGGTATTTCTGTTGTGTCATTTGTATCCTGTCCTTGTTTTCCTCAGCTTATCATATACATCGTATACAAGTTTCTCTTTTCTATGATTATTGGTCAGTACCGGTATACATGACTTACCATACTGTTTATTTATACTGTGAAATGTTGGTGTTGCAATCAGTGACAGAAATTGTCAGATAGATTTGAAATCAAAGCTGTTGTTTGCTTTAAATTGATCGAGGGTTAATTTGCCAATTAGGGTAATAAGTTAATTTATTGTAAGGAATGAAACTACTCAGTATTGTTCTATTTTTGACCTTTAACCTTTGTACTGAACTGTGTTGCAGATGGTGTTAAGGTTAGTTAATCTAATTATTTGTTTACCTTTTGAATCTTTTTTCTAACTTTGTACTATTTCGTATAATAAGTTCAAGTGTTGGTCTCATTTATTTGACATAATGTTTGAAAATTTAATTTTTTATCTGCATTGATGGATTACCAACTGGTAGATTCTTTTACTGTTGCTATTGTTTCCTTCTCCAGCACCTTGATTGGCTGGAATAATAATTATCATGTCTAATTACATACTTTTGGTGATGTTTGTTAGTTATTCTCAAAATTATGTTATAAGACATGATGCCATGATGATGATGCGGTAACAGTCGTTTGAACAATCCACATCTTTCCTGTTTAGATTCATCAATATTTGTCAGTGGTGGGCGTAGCCAGGGCTCCGGAATGGGGGGGGGACCACGGCTCCTATGTACCAACATTTCCAGTCTGGTATTTGCCAGTTCTTTTTTGCGCTAATAAATTATGCCACCCGTACAAACTGTTATACACTATGTATGTAATAATTAATAATAAGCTACTACTTGCTTTTTGTGCCGGTGACATCGTTAACGCGACGTGAGCAGTTTTGTTTCTTAACTCAGAATTAGGTTCCGTTAGGTAATTGTTCTTAATGCAGAATATGATCGTGCCAAAAAAAACAGTCGTATTAATTCGTACTTCGTGTTCTCTTTGAATTGTACGCAGCTAAGGAGATCAATGCCGAGTAATTGGTTGCAGCAGGAACTTACGGATGTAAATTGATTTATGATGTGTAAAGAGTAGGAATGATTTCTAGGAAATTACTTTTTATATTTAGCTGATTCTCTCTTGAAGTCAATGATTTTTGTTTATTGTAATATGCTACTGCATTGGAAAAACTTTCATTTCAATGCACTGTTGATAAATTGGTTGAAAACGAACTGTACCTAGCATGTTGTGAACTATGTGAATACGATAAATGTGTATTCATCTGTATAAGTGCTTAACTGTAAATCACTGTGCAGTGTATGTTTTTGCCCAAATATACTACCTTAACTGTATAAATTATTTGGAATTTTTTTTATATGTGGACGTCCTTTTTATGGTAACTTGTTTAGTAAAGCAGTTTGCATTGTTAAAGGCAGTGTGTTTTAAAATCATTGCTAGGTGTAGACTACAATACAGGGGATAGAAATAAAACAGGGAGCACCATTCAAATATCTAGGAAGCAGTTTCACAAGTGATGGAAGGAGTGAAAAGGACATTGAAACTAGAATAGGAATGGCAAAGACAGCCATCACACAACTTAAAAAGATCCTCACAACTTACAACAACAACATGGCTTAGAATTCTTCAACGATATGTTTGGGCAGTTCTGATGCATGAATCGAAAACATGGACGTTGACAAAAACAACAGATACGAATCTGGAAGCTGCAGAGGTGTGATTTCTCAGACGTGTGTAAAAATTTCATGAACAGAAAAAATAACCATTGAATGAGGAAGTATGAAAAGTTTTGGTGCAAGAAATTGCTAAAACCCATAAGAAAGCAGCAGTTGAATTTTTTTGGACATCTAATAAGAAAGTACTGATTGGAAAATATAGTCATAACAGGAAAAATAGAAGGGAAAAGAGCAAGAAGACAAAGAGTAGATTGTAATAGACAGCCTGAGAGAAGCAACAAGAACCAAAGACAATGTCCAACTGATAGAAGGCCATAAGCGGAGAAGAGTGGAAATCTATGGTCGCTGATGTAGCAATACATGGCACATGAAGAAGAAGAATTTATTTTGCGGATGCAGCAGTCCCTGCTCTCAAGTCTCAATTCACAAGCACTAATAAAGTGCACAATAAGCGTCTAAGAATAAGCAGCTACTGCGTTACAACTAAATAAATGCGCTATATGAATTCACGAGAATTTACTTTACTTGCTTACTTATGAACAAAATGTTTTTTAACAGATAACCCTGAGCGTTGGATTTTCAGAGGATGCTATAGAGATTGTTTACCGAAAATAAAATAATTAAATATTTTAGAAATTTTAATTATTCTCAGCAAAATGCTGTTGATCTTAGGCGATGAACATAAGCAGCACCTCGAGTATCTCTGCTCTGCGTCGCTTGACGGTAAGTTTTGATTTTTTCGATAGTTTTGTATTTTTGGACACGCCCCTCGTCATCTGCCCATTTTTATAGAGCCGATTTGACTACACTGACTGTAATAATAATAATAATAATAATAATAATAATAATAATAATAATAATAATAATAATAATCATGATCATCATTATCATGAACTGATTATGGTGGCATATCGTACAAGTACTATTAGGACACCTTACAACTAAAAAAAAACAAACAGTATATCCTACAACGATCAATGTTCTGGATAACTACGAACAAAAGGGCAGACTATATGCTTGTTTAAAACGTTGTTGCTTTCAGCGAGTTCGTGGATGACTTAAAATTGTTTTAGCGGTTGATATAATCCGTGTATTGTTGATTTTTCAGTTGTGCAAGAATTTTGTCGATTGTCCGTCGAATTCTTGATGAAAGGAACAAATACTAAGATCTATAACTCGGCTGCCCGTAAGCGTTGCTTTGATATGTGTTTTACTGCTTAATTTAAAAGTCGCTCATGACATAAATAATTAAATCAATTAGGGCAAACGCACAGATCGTACCAACACCGTTTCGCAAAGTTTTTGGTTTAAACATAATTATCAGGCATTTCCTACAACATTCCAATTAATTAACTTAATTTGTTGCTGTACCGTTACTGTCAGCATTCTTTCTTTATCTTCAGAGAAGCTGGGAGTTGAAGCGATTGTAATTCAGAAAGCAATTGAAGGTCTTATGCACTTATTCCTCGAGTCTTCAAAACTTCTGGTATGTGTTGAATGAGTATAGTGTTTGTATTAACACTTCGATGAAATTCAATTTTCTGTGATTGCAGTAGGCAGATTGTAATTTTGTCTGTGCCGTATTTGCATATGAAGAAAGGCACCTGTTTCCCAGGTGGCTTAAATGCCATTAATCTATAGTAGATTGCCAGTTAAAAGTCTAGACCAGGGGTGAGACCAGGGATGCCTACTGGAGGCCCACTGGCTGCTGATTGGCAGCCCTCTAAGCATCTTTCCAAATAAATTTATTGGTTCTATTTATGCATACAATATTGAGTCATGACTAAGACTTTTAGTTCCTGTGCTTAATTTGGTAAAATAGTAAGTTACTTTAAACTGCTGTTTAATTGTTAGTGTTACTGGTCACTACCGGTACGTGACTGCAATGACTGTACTAGTGTTGAAAACAATGATGTGCAAAAGGCACCTAAAAATGCGGCCCTTCGCATGTCGATCAAAATTAATGATGGCCTGCTTGTAGCAAAAGGTTGGCCACCACTGGTCTAGAGCTTAATGCTGCTCCTCAATTTTACAGCTGCCATATAGCAAGTGAAGCTGAGTTGAGCTGAGGTATTTGATTCCACTTGTAAGCAATTCTCTGCGCTCTTACCGAATGTCTAAAAGGCTTTCAATTTGAGTCCTAGATCTGGAACTTGGTTACAGAAAATGGGCGTGGCTGGTGAATAAAATGCGCAAATGGTGAATTTCTGATTTTTGACTCGCCGTCTGTTGCTGTGAGTCCAGGTTGACTAGCACGAGTCTGTGCCATCGTATATTATCGGCTGGATCAAGGCAATCATGTTGAATTTTTGCACAGCTGAACGAAATCGATTTTCGAGATTCGGTCAAAGCGGCTGGATTTTCCGATGAGCTGCAGTCAGAGTTGCTCCGATGCTATCTGGAAAACCAGGCGGATATTCGACGGATCCAGCTGGACATGTCCATGGGTCTTCCGCATTATCGTGACCTGGAATGGCGCCTTGACGTTAAAGTGATAATTTTCATATGATTATTAAACAGTAATTAATTTGACTCTGGTCAAGGGATTTGATTTACATTCGTAAATCGCGACCGATAGAAACTGCAATGACAATATTATACTTGCTGAAATAAATTAGAAATAACGATAGATTATATATGCATGATTCAGTCATTTGGTCTTTTAAAATGAAGTATTCACGTAAATAACAATGAGAAGTGCAACTTGTCTTTCTTGTCACTCTACTTTTAGTGTCACAACATTTCTAATTCATTCACTTTCACTTTCAATAATAACGCACTCCCACAAATGTTCACTCACTGAAGTTGATATCACACAATATCCTCAGGAGTCCTTGGGATATCATGGTATCCAGAATTGATTGTATCACACTTTATCACTATACATACAAGCACTCACATGTGGCTTTACGTTTAATTATAATCTTGCATTCTCTTTAGGTTCATACTTAGTGCAAAAAATGCACGGATTTGTATGTTTCTGAGGAGAACATACAATAAGGGGTAAACTAGAGCATACAATATCATTTCTAGGTTTTATTTTATACAACCTCTTACAGTGGCAATCATTTGATGTTCAAATCTAATTTAGGAGACTGTTTTAAGAAGAGTTGACAGTCAGTGTAGTGTAGCATATTGTATTGTAATTTGATATTGGGGATGATGGGCTATTAAAAGAAATAAAATGTTTCGGTCAAGTGATGTGATATTAAATGTGCTCCACTGTAATTTTCATCACGTGGTACCCTGTTTTAATTGCAGTTAGCAAGTCGAAGTCTCCGTCACCAGGTGGAGCCAGTGGTCACTATGAAACTACACGTCCAGGACAGCGGCAAAGAGGAGACGAAACTCCTCCAGACCGATCCGGCCAATCTGGTCCACATAACAAGGACCCTGGAAGAGGCGCTGCAGGAGCTGAACTCAGCGCACTGCAGGCGCATCTGTAGAAATTTCTAGTCGAGGCTGTTTAACCGACATTTGAAATTGACAAATGCTCTTTATTTACCACAATCAGCACAAAATCTTCAGGCTCTTCTAAAGCTTATTTTGCCATACAGTAGGTTGTTCAACTTCAGTACAGGCCTTTAGTTTATTCTTATGATTTATGCATCTGTTCATAGGCGCCCTTACATTTGGGGGTAAGGGGACTTTTGCCTTCCTGGAAAATTTCAAATCTATTTTAGTAGCTAACTATATTTTGGTTTTTGACCAATATTTTCACACGAAAATGTGAAAACCTTGCTAAAATATTATCTGTGACCATTGTGTTTTGCCCCCCCCACCTGCTCAAAAAATTGTGAACACGTGGATTTCAAAGCAAAACGAAGTTTAAGGCTTGTTAAAACATTGCAATCACAACCAAGAACACCAATACTGTATTTTTCATTAAAGGGTTTTTTAATCTATACAAAGTATAGCCACCATTATTATAATTGCCGATATAGACACATTAATACGGTGGAAAGTGACGGATTTTTCTAGTCCTCTGACATCAGTGGGGGGCGCTTGAGGGTTCTAAAGTGAAAGGTGAGCAATATATCGACATGAATTATTTTTGGGTCGCTCGAAAATTTTTCATGGACTATAGTCCAGGGTATTTTTTCGAAATTTGAGCGAAAATTTGTGGTGTCGTAGGGCTTTCATATTTGCACCGATTGAAGCCCAGTTGATGCCTACAAGGAATCTGGACCCGCATTTTGGATATCTTTCAGGTGTCGGGTTGCTTTAAAGGTTTTAAAAATCTGTACAATGTAGGCCTATAATACTAATAATAGTAATGTATTGTTAACGAAATCATGAGAACGTTTGAAGCAGCAGCTAGCATCATTCGTGGCGTCACGGGCGCCCGCACATTAGGGCAAGCGGGGGCACTTGCCCTCACCCGCCTGGAAAATGCAAATACCAATATTTAACATTGAAATTTGAAGACCATTTCTGAAAATATAAACCATGACCATGGTGCTAACATGTGCTTTGCCCACTCCTGGAAAAATTTAGGGGCATAACCGTGACCATTGTGTCTCTCCCCATGGAAAATTTCTGTGGGCGCCCATGCATGGCGTCGGCCTAAGTTATTATTATTATTATTATTATTATTATTATTATTATTATTATTATTATATTTCGTCAGTTCATTGATTATATGGCGGTTTTTGGCTCGGAAGCGTCGAAGGTGAAGATGTTTTCGTGGTCGACATTCAGTTCTCGGATATCTTCGACAAGTTTTGCCTTCAAGTAGCCCTGTGCGATCGCATCGCTTACGTGCATCTTCTGCCCGTTGAGGGTGTCGTGGTAGGTACCCGACTCCTTGTTCACGATGCCTCTGCGGAGGGCGTCGAGGAAAGTTACCAGCCTCTGTCGACCGCTGTCGAAGACCGCGTGTACCGCGTAGGTACTGCTGACGATTTCCGGACTCGGGACGTCGCCGCAGTATTCTATGCTGACGAGTCCGCGCTGAACTGCTTCGGCGATGAGGATCTTGGATCCGGTCTGTCTGTCCGTGTAGGTCCCGCGTCCTTCGTCGATGATACGCCGATCCTCGGCATCGTCGCGGTTCAGCTCCCGTCCGGTCCTCGTGTCGACGACGGAGCTGACTCGGTAGGGGCGCGTCTGTTCTCGGACGGTCTTCACGGTGATGACTCCAACCGATGACTTCTTCTCCTTCGTCCTTTTCGTTGTCGTGAACATGACCTTGATGAGACCTTCCTTCATCGCCACCGGTATCGGCTTGACGTCGCCGAGTGCCGCGTTGTGGTAGGTCCCTTCGCCGGGCCGTATCACCCCGCGATCGATCGACTCCTGCAGGGAGATCTCCTCGCCGGTGTTCGGATCCACGACTGACCGTATTACGAACTTCTTTCTCTCCTCGGACTCCGACGAGGAGTACTGCTCGGTCTTTGCCATCTTCGTTTCCGTGCCAATGCCGAAGTCTACTTCTTCTTCTTCTTCCTCATCCTCATCTTCGTCGTCGAGTCTGTTTTCCAGGGAGGCAGAGTCCGCCGGGGAGTTGTTTGCCTGTTTCTCCTCCGTCGATTCCGTGCTTCGCGTCGGGGCGTAGGTTCCCGTGAGTGCCATCGATTCCGGGTCCTGTAATATGATTCCAGCGATCTTAAACCTGTAAAGCTCCTCGAGAGTTTTCGCTGTCTCGTACAGCGGAGTATCACTCCTCCAGAAACTAAAACAGGCATTTTCAAAAATTTATACTGTAAAATACATGCCGCTCATTTGATACAACCTTGGATAGCTAGCATAGAGTCACAGGCCTTCGGGCCAAATAGGTGTAGGTTCAAGAGAAGTTGAGTACAGTTATGTGGCGGGGGTAGTATTAACTCGAGTAAAACACACCAACTAGCAGACTTTATTAAAGCGTTTGAGACGAGGACCTTTTTGCTCGTCAAGACATTTGGGCCGGAAATGTGGGAGTGCCCCCCCCCCATGCTGGAATCCTGGCTACGCCACTATATATTACAATAATTGAGGAGTCGACCTGGCAAAGAAGACGCGATTGGCCGTGTTTTCTTCCTCCCAGTTCTCAATCAGTTTCCTTGCCTGGTCGTGGCCGTTCACTTCTGGAGCTATGCGTAGAACGGACCACTGCATCCAAAGCTCCTGTTTCAAACACAATGCAAGTTTCCAAATGTTTATACAAACTCCCGTGTTCCACACTATAATATTTACGCATTATATTATCATCTATGTGTTAGACAGTGTACATTAGCCAATATCTACGTTGTTCAAGTATGCTAATGATTGTAAGGCATGCTTTTATTATCGTTACCTTGAGAGGGAAAACAACTTTTTTCTGAAATGAAAAAAAAACAAAATTATGAAAATCTGACATCTGCTTTAGAAGTGCGATCTTTATTTAATCTGAAAAAATTCAAAGACCTGTTAACCTTCAAAATGCAGATAGGACTACAGACAACCGCGAACCTAATTTTCAATCTTCGCACACAGACACACACACAGGCCTAAGTATATATAAGTTATACATAAGACCTATGTGTAGGACCTATAGTACTTGCCTGGTAAGCAGCGATGACTTGGCAAAGTACATTTGTCTGAACTATGAAAGTTCGTGACAACGCAATATCTGCAAAACAAATTAAACAATGACCTTATTCTTAAAATGCATTCTTAGGAACATCAATAGTATTGATGTTCCTATTCAATAGGATCTAGACCTAAAGCCGATCGCCCAGTAGTTTAGGCTGCTAAAGGATTCAAGAGATAACGGGCGAATATTTCAAAATATTCATACAACTGTAATCCAAACGTTAAAAAATTTGCCGTGGGTTAGCAATATGGGCGGATTATGATGGCCTGCATGCGCACCCCCCCCCCAACTCATCCAAAAACATTTCTTCTGCTAATTTTTCAGCATGGCAAAAAACGAAAAGCTATAAAAGCAAGGGTCGTCACTTCTTCCCTTCCAGTAAATCAATTTAGCAGCATTTATGGAAGGGGTGGGAAAAGGCAAAATGGGGAATAAAACACAAAGTACTACTCCCTCCCCTCCCCTCACTGAAATATTGGATCCGAACTTAGTTTTTAAAAACCACGGCCAGAGTCCAGTCGATTGGCGTATGCTATGTGACAGTAGCTAGCTAAAGCGTCTACCTGTTTCCGATTGAGCATTGGCAGACACCACAGCGGACGTCTGCTGCTGTTGCTGCTGCTGCTGCTGCTGCTGCACGAGGATGTTCTTCAGCAGCCGCAGTCTGTGAACGAGAGAGACGCAATCGAGATGATCAGACCAAAGACTCTTCAGAGCATCTTCGACGAAGACCAGCGTCTTCGTCAGCTCCGTCTTCTCCCCATCCTCCAGCATCTTCAGCATCTCCGCCTAGACAGACAAGACGCAGTCGAATGGCAGAGGCTACTTAATTGTAGCCACAGGCGTAAGCTTCCATTATTATATATCTTTAATAGGCTTGAGGAGCCTTCCACTCGCTCTTCGAGAGCCTACTATAGGGGAAGGGGGAGGCATGGCGGCTGCATGGGTCCCCACTTCTTCGCCCAAGTCTACGCCACTGCTAGTAACTCCTTGGCAATTGTGACGGACCCCAGTAGGCTGTTCCGTCACAACCGATTTCCCACAAATCTAAATAATAATATGTTATGATGAATATCATTAGCAGCCAGTAAGTAGACAGTGGCGCAGCCAGCTTTTGCAAAGTGGGGTTGTTTACTGAAGGCACTATGCAACTGAACACAGGAGCCGCGGCCGACCCCCCCCCCCCCCACTACCACCCGGCCTTCGACAAAAGTCAACGGATTTACATAAATTGTGTTGGTCATAATTTTTAAAGTGGGGTTGTTTGAACAACCCCGAACAACCCCGTGCGACGCTGCTGGGGGTCGGCCCGTTGTTACGTCATATTTTAGGGGGTCTGACGTTTTGTTACGTCGCGTTACGTAGTGGGGAGGGGTTGAAAAAGTGCCAGAAGAGCGTTACGTCCGGTATGGACGACCCCTAAGGACTATTCCAACAGTAGGCTATAGATAAGCAAAAATTCGTAATATCTACATTTTCTTGTGTCCCCATCTCCATTGAATCAAACCGTACTAGAATAGTCAATATATTCAGCCTCAATTTTATTCTAGAGCGTTCGAAATGCCACGAAAAATGGTAACTAATTCAAGCGACATTATAAAGTCTTTCAGAAATAGAGGGGGTCGCCGCCGCAGTAGAAACTGATTCTAAATTTGTAAAAAGGTGTGGAGCGGTTCGCCAGCATTATTAACCGGGAGGGGGGCTGCAAGCAAAATGGAAATAGGCCCATTTACACTGATTGAGGAGGGGCAATATACATACAGGCTACTACATTGGCTATACCTCATGGTCGTTGTACTCTGTGGGAAATAGTTGCAGCAATGCGGAGATGATCTGGCATCCTGTCGTCTTCATGATGTTCGTCCATTCTTCCAAAAGCGTCAATCGCATTCTAAGATCGGATCGAAAAGAGTTACCGTGATTCAATTGAATGGATGGGTGGAATAAATAAGGAGTCAAATGCACAAAGGCGTCGATCCACTTAGAATATTGGGGCAAACCTCCGAAGTTAGGCACATGAAAAGTTGATGCTGTCATTTCTCGTTGTCCTGGTCACTCACGACTCACTATATATATATATATATATATATATATATATATATATATATATATATATATATATATATATATATATAATGTCTCCAACGTTATGTCTCTTAATTTAATTAGACTATTATTAGGCCTATTCATTTGTCACTTTGATTCGTTAGGCAAAGGTGAGAAATTCTACTAAAAGAAAAAAGGGTGTGAAGTTGTGATTTCTCGTCTTAAGACTATCTTCTCACCGGACTGCGTCGTAGATGGCGCTAGGATCGGTTCCTGGGATGAGAATGATGACGGAGGGTACGTCGCCCTGTTGACCTCTCCCGTTGCTTACGACCCATCGGGTGCTGTTCCGTCCCGTCCGAACCAGAAGCAGGTCATCGTTTTCACCAAACTCAATCTAAAAATGGTCACTTTGCGCCTATTATATTCCAGCAGTTGTCTTCCAAGTCGTGACCAGTGGCGTAGCTAGGGTATGGCAGGTGGGGGAGGTGCCCACTCGAAGGGGTGCCAAAAGACCACGTGGTCTTGCTCTGCCTAGATTTGAAAGAGAAGAAACCGAGAAAGTTGACGTTGGAACGCCATCAGTAAAAGCGAGAAAAGTGCGTTTAAGTAGTTTGAATCTTGCGTCAATAGAATATGCATCATGATTTGACAATTAAAGATTTTAACTTGCCAATTTAATGTCCTGACCGCATTACTACATTAGACAACAAAAACGAGTTTTATAATTAATTCGCTCTGTGAGAGAAGCCACTGGAAGGCCTGTTGAACAGTGGGTGTAGGCCTATAGATGTATAGATATGTAAAAAACCTCAGCGATTTGAAGAAATTCTCCGACAAATGTCACATTTTCTTTTGTCACCATCTTCATTGGTTTAAATAGTGTAAGGATAATTATAATCAATAACATCATTCTCAATATCTATCTACAGGGTTCGAAATAGAGCACCTCTCAGCCATTTCATACTACACACTAACGCCAGAGGCTGTGCGAGTACGAGGAACATCAACAAAATGAAAGCCCTGTCGAATATCTTGTGGAATGGCTAGTAGGGCGATCGAGAGAAGAGCCGCGTATTAAGATATCTGGTTCAGTCTCCAACAGGTTAACAGGTTTTATAGACAATAGTGCTGTTTTAGAAAGTTTGGGGGCCGTAGGCAGTTTTAAAACTAGTGCCGACCCTTTGTTTTGCCAATCAGAATTTTCGAGTTGAAAATCGGAAAATGAAGCACCAAAAAGCGCCGTTGACCTTTTTCGCCGCCCGCCGAGGCCCCTCTCTATCACGGGGGCCTTAGGCACGTGCCTTAGGCTCAGGGATATTTTTACACCCCCTAACACCTTCTCAACACCCCCTCCAATTTGAGGTCGAGTCTGGTCGACACCCCCAACATTTCCTAATCTAAGAATGGTAGCCTATGTGCCCTAAATAGCCCCCGAACACCTCTCCACATTTTACCGACACCCCCTAAATTCATAATCCTAGAAATAAATAACCTTTCTTAGGCTTACGTGCCTGTGTCTTAAAACGGGTTCTGTCCGATCGCCTTCCCGTGGACGCCAAATATTCTATGTAACCTACGCCATTGCAATGGCAATGCGCCTTAAAACTGTACGTTTAAAAAACCCTGCAAATTCCACGCATGCTTCGTGATATGCCAGTCTTACCGTTGGAGACGCCGTTCATATTCTCTAACGTATTATTAACCCCTTAACTGGGGATCCATGATATATCCGTCCATTTTACATCGAGTTACAGTTAAATACACGGTTAAGGGGTTAATAAGTGGTGAACTGGTAAAACTATTGAACAGGGTTTAATTAACCTCCTTGGTGGCGTAGTCACAAAGCGCTCTCGCAGGTGTCGCATCTGCGACGTCAGCTGTTCGCAGGTGAACCGGAAGTACTTCGGCGGCTAACGACCACATCCGGTCGACCTTGGAACGCCACAGACTTAAGACACGGTCTACGTTCTGCAGAAGATTACAAAACTAATCGTATATTGCTTAAAATAGCAAATAACCGACGACCTCTAACGACCACCATGCGTCCTCCTACAGTAAATTCGTAGAAATTGGTATTTTAAAATCCCTCTAAAGCTGCTATTTTATGCGCAGCCACGGTGGGTGGGTGGGGGAGGGGAGGAAGGTCCCCTAACCTGACTGGGATAAGTCGTTCGAGTTGCGCAAAGCCGTCGAGAATTTTTCAGGGAGGGTAGGTACTAGGTCTAGGTAGGGTGATCGTAACGGAATACAGCTGTACGTGAATGTACTAATTGCAGATGTTTTACTTAAAAACGTCGATGTGCCTCCTATTTCGGAACCTCTAGAATCTCTGGAGTATAATTGTTGTTGTTGTTGTTGTTGTTGTTGTTGTTTTCGTAAAAGCATTGAGTTCGATGTAATCTTGCCTCTAGTTCTTCGAGTAGTCGCTGGGCGTCGCTGTGGTCGTCTTTCGCTTCCGGCGCCTGTCGAGATTTGACGATTTTCTCAAAATCTCTTCGCATCCATCGATCGCTCTCAGAATACTCCGCAAAGAACTGAAAAGAAAATCAGAGTCACGTGCTACTAACACATGAACACAGACAACGGCAGTGGCGGCTCCAGGATTTGGCAAGTGGGGGAATGGCGGGGGCGTCGGGGTGGCAACTTCTATTCGTGGGGCCAACCATTTGTTGTTAGGTATGTAGTATTAAGTATAGGGTCCCAACAGGGGGCCAATGAGCCATTTGGGGCCAGGCATTCAATAGGGGTGCACGGGCCCCCCGGATTCCCTGTGGAGCCGCCATAAAAACTTCCAGGATAATAATAATAATAATAATAATAATAATAATAAATAATAATAATAATAATAATAATAATAATAATAATAATAATAATAATAATAATAATAATAATCGGCTCTAGTTGAACGAGTGTTTTCGAAAAGTGGTCTCATAATTAGTCTAGACCTCATCGAGTCATCGTGCACGCAACAATGTTCCCAGCAGTGAACCCACCAATGTACTCAACATAGGCCTAGTTACCAACGTTGGGGACATCGTCTGTACCCAACCGCCAATTTTCGCTGCACAATTTGTCAATAAAAATAATAATTTCGCATGGAATTTTGTCATCATCGTAAGCTATGGCTGCCGGTTTAATGCGGTTATGCGATCGATGTTTAACAATTTATATTTTAATGCGCCGCATATTCTTCTATTTTCCGCACATGCGATTTCTGCGTAAATATGCGCATTTTCGCCATGTTCTTCACATAGGTCTATATATATATATAACATTTTTGCTATTACTTCCGCGCAAATAGGCGGCACATAGAGGCGAGCAGAGAGGGGCCAGAGGGATTGCTAGAAATAAAGTTATCTCATGCAATATTATTTATTATTATGAACGATATGCGAGGCTTAATTCAGTCTTATCTTTTAAAAGCATTCGAACATCCAGTCTGCTGTTCAATTTGGACATATTTTGGTCTTTAATGTATCAAGTATATTTCTGACCAATTATGTTAACTTTATCTTTTGTGAAATATTTGTCTCTCTGGCTTATCTTCTACCGGCTGCCAGTCGGTCAAGCTACCTGGACGCACAGGAGTGACTGCGTAGGAGGTACATTAAAGGCTACGTCACTCTTAATTAATCATCGTCTGCTTTGAGCATGACACGTTTTTTGTCCCTGGGCGCACAGGATGAAGGAATGACAAATTTCGCCTCAAGATTCAGGCCCCAGCAAAAGAGTTTCAATTTGAGAAAAACACCGCTGCATGAGACGGAACTCGCCGCGGGGCGTTGTGGTCTCTAAATCGACCGATTAATCTGTCGATGCCTTTGTGGCGCTAACTTCCGTAACTAAGCGACTGTGAGGGAGGGGGTGGTGGGGTGGGGGTGAGTGGGCGTTCTTCTCACCTGGTGGTAGTTGGAGCTGTTGTGCAGGTGAGTGTCGATACACCTTACCAGTTTTTCGACCCATTTCCAGCTGTTTCGAATGGCAGAAATGCTAATCTATACAGCGCCAACGAGACTGGTCATTAACGGTGCGTGAAGCGATTATGCCATTATTATAATAATATACTAATCGAAACAAAGCACAAACAAACAACAAAGACAAGTTGCACATTCACCGACAATAACAAGATAAGCTTATATAGGGCCATTATTAAAGTTTAGAGCCTAAAACTGCTTAAAGCCTAAAACTTAAAACTTAGAAGCTTAAAACTGCATCGCCATCGTCGTCGTCGTCATCATCATCATCATCATCCCTCCTACAACTTATCGTCGTCGTCGCCGTCATCATCATCATCATCATCAGCAACAATTAACCAACATCTCTAATAAGCCTTCTACTACAAAACAATAATACTTATAGGTTGAGACAACTTCTAAAGAAAGGCATAAAAAGATTTTTTGTTTTAAGATAAGTTAAATCAAGTAAAACTGGTTCTAAAAATGTGTGATCACCTGTGAGGATGGAGAAATGAATCCAGGTATGTTACCGGCGTCCGACGACTCGTCGTGACAGTAGCTGACGTCGTAGTCTGATGTGACGTAATTCTTCCGGACAGATGACGTCACTGCACAGAGGTCCATTTCCTGTGAAAGTCTCTGCAAGCGCCAAACATCCAATCACTCGGAATTTAGTTCAGGCATACACTGGCGATGATGATGTACTTACTTACTTACTGAGTGAATGAATGAATTATTGACTGACTGACTGAATGAATGTATTAATGCAGTAGTTCTCAACCCGTGGACCGCGGTCCAAAGGTGGGCCGCGAGAGGGAGCCTCGTGGGCCACGCTGAAGTCTCGAAGACAAAAGAGAAGTTAATAAATCAATGTTAAAAATAATCCAAATTTTTACACGTTTTATTAGTTTATTAACGTTAGTCCATTGGCACAAACCTTTGAGAAATTGTTTGGTGGAGGGGTAGGTATGGTGTAGGCGGATGACAGGAACTCCCTGTTTGGCTTTTTAATTAACTTCCTTTTTGCCAACAGCCTACACACTTTATCCCGTTGTGCCAACGATTGCTTAATTTAACAGATGGGCGGCAAAAATTCTGAATTTCAAATGTGGCCCGTGGCTGGCTGTGTAGGCCTGCGAGCCACTGGACTGACTGAACGAATTAATGAATTAATGAATATGAACATCGCATCGGACAGAGTGATGAACAGCGTGTTTATTACTGAACAGTTTTCCTCCAGAGACAAGATTTTCAACATCGTCTTCAGACTTCCGACTTCGTGATCGCAAATTTTCTGACAATAAAAAATTAAATCATGTCCAAAATATCTAGGTTTCAATTCCCATAAAAAGAGCCTAATGCTGAAGTTACTAGAAAAAAGGGAGTGGCATACAAAGAACAAAAGAGAGAAACAAAGACAGACAGACAAACTGATAGAGAGATAGACTGCAGGCTACTAGTAGGCCACTAGGCAGAGATGTCATTTCACCGTTTTTCAGGGGCAAAACACTTTCAGCCTGACAAGTTACAAGTTTGCCAAAAAGTTGACGACCTTTTTTTTGCTTGTCAGTCATTTTCACATTTTCACGCGGTTAGTTACTTCAGACTATTACTCGATATCAAGCACTCCTTTAGGGCATATAAAAAACTAAACTAAATAACACAAACATTGGCGAAAAAATTTTTCCCCTAAAATCAGGGGGGGTAAATGCCCCCCTGCCCCCCAAATGACGTCCCTGGAAGAGCCGCGTATTAAGATATCTGGTTCATTATAGGCCTGCAACAGGTTTTATAGACATCAAAAACAAGTTTTATAATAAATTCGCTCTGTGAGAGAAGCCGTTGACGTTGAAGGCCTGTTGAATGGAAGGTATATAGGCCCTAGATATGTAAAAATCTAATGGATTTGAGGAAATTCTCCGACAAAATCCACATTTTCCTCTTGTTCCTTCTTCATTGCTTTAATCTTTGCCAGATTAATCAATAATATCATTATCAATTTTGATCTACAGGGTTCGAAAGAGAGCACATCCAGCTATTTCATACTACACACTAACGCCATATTGACTGTACGAGAACGAGGGACATCAACTAAATGAAAGTCCTGCCGAATATCTTGCGGAAGAAGGCCCAGTAGGGCGATCGAGGGAAGAGCGGCACTAGGCCCTACTGTTCGCATATGTAATATATGTGACTGCTAACATAGAACGGAGGCATATATGACGTCATTCTTACTCGACTGACGTTCTCCGATGACGTCATTTCCGATCCTAAGTCTCCGCTTCCGTTTGCCGATTCGTCGAAAACGTTTCTCCAGTTGACCTTTGGAGGAGTCAAAGAATCCAATCCCACCTGCAGCGAAAAAGGCGGATACCTCTTTAACTTCTATAGCACCAGAGTTCTGATGATTAAAATTAATTTTAAATTGCGAAATTCATATATAACCAAGCATCGGAGTCAGTGTTCTTGGGTGGGGGAGGAGGGGGCTAGTTGCCCCCTTCTCCCCTATACAGTGGCAGCTTCGATCAAGATAATTTCACGGTATAGCAGCTAATTTGTCATAGTCTTTTTAAAATACAAATAAGTTAATAAATGGCTGATATTAACAGACTTTAAAATTTTGTCTACAAAGTCGAGTTCTTGGTCTTGCCTTCATTTTGCAGAGATACGTTCAACTGTATGTGGCACTGTCGATCCAAGCTTCTAAAAGAAAATTTCAAATGCCCGTTTATACAATTAGCTTGACAGAGACTTAGGCCTACAGGCATACGCTGACCCATTAGGCCTTCTATTCATCAACTGTATAGTCAGAGGCAGAAATGTCTTATATCAGCGCCTGTAGAGCGCCCTCTAGTCGGAGCAGGGATATTTTTAATTTACACTCCCCTAACGCCGCCAACACTCCCCAATTTGAGGTTGGCACCCCCCAAAATTTCCTAATCTAACAATTGCTAACAATGGTAAATAGCCCCCGAACACCCCACCCCCACAAATTTTACCGACACCCCCCAGTCACAATCCTAGAAATAACCCTGAGTCGGGGAAATCCCCCGTTTTGCCATCAGAGTTTAACTGATGGTGTTACGCAGAAATTTTTGAAGGGGCGTGGACGAGCCCCACCCCGCCCCCGCACCCAGCCCCTAGGGCGCATTTTATTATAGGAGTCTTCACGACAGGCCAAGAATATTTTCAAATATTTCACGCTTAAGCATTGGGCAAGTGTAGTCAAAGATGACAGACATCCATACTCGGGCCTAGACTGGTGCAAAACCGTTGAGAAAAAATGGGGCGGTGAGGGGGCGGGGGCGGGGGCGGGGGTAGAGTGATTGCCAATATGGTCTCACGTAGTCTGATAATACACTCCAAGGCACAGGGTTGTAATCTAATATTACCCTAATTTTGAGCGTCTGTGACTCCACTCTTGGCCCCGTTATTATTGAAGAAGCTAACGATGCTCTCCAAACCCTCTAGTCGGGTCTGACCACGTTGACCCATATAAATGATGGTGCCCCTATTCTGAAAGCCTTCTTACGCCAGTGAATTCATGCACCATGTCGCCGACATAATATAACACATTTATTCTATAAGCATAGCGTAAGACATTTAAAAGTTCATTATTTGGAACATATTATAAATTTTTAATTAATTAATTAATTAATTAATTAGTGAACCGGTTAGCATAACTGTAGGCCTATGCTGTATACAAGCCTATACCTTTAGCGTTTCGATCAAAGTCAGTTCTAGTAGGATCACGTGACTCAAGGTCAACTCAGATGTTGCAATTATTATAAGATTTTGTCTTCAAACTTTCTTCAGAAAATCAGTTAACAATTGCTGACATTTGCCTCTTCCAGTTCCAGGTGACGGCTTCCGAAACTGTTCCAGGGCTTGTTCCAATGCAGCCGCCCGCGTCAAGAAATCTTCATAAAACCTCTGCAACTTAAAATCAATTTGATCGTTCGATCTCGCAAAGTGATCGGTTGTCAATGAAATCGATATCTTCTCTGTAGTGCAAATGTAACTGTAGGTAGGCGTATAGGCCTACGACTTCTAGGCTTGCGTAGTCCTTCTGTGCGCGCGTGTAATTAAGCTTAAGGCCGATAGTCTGTTGAACTGTGAAAATAAAGTAGGCTAGTTGTCGTTGAAACTGGAATTCCAGTAGCGTCAAAGCTCCTAAGGGGCCATCCATAAATGACGTGGGTCGTCCATAAATGACGTAACGCGATGTGGGCAGTTTTTCCCCCTTCGTAACACGTCGTAGCAAAAAGTCAGACCCCTCAAATATGACGTCACAACGTGTTAAACCCTCCCCCTCTTGTCGTCTTTCGAACGTCAAAATTAACGTTTCGTTTGAAAATATTCATTAAAATTATTACAGTTCAAACAGTATTCAGAAACTTTTTCAATCAATTTTAAAAATGAAGCGTATAATAATTATAAGTGTAAAGTAAGTTCAATTTTGCGGTTATAGCACTGCGGTATTAATAAAAAATATTTAGTATTATGTGACGTCACATTTCTGGAACCCCCTCCCGTCGACACACATCGTCACAAATGTTTGAACACCCCCAAGTGCGCTACGTCATTTGTGGACGGCCCCTAAGATGGACATAACTCAAATCTATTCGAATTAATTATAAGCTGAAGATAGCTTTTAACTTTGGAAATTCGACCTTTGGGCCCCTAGGCCCCTAGGCCTACGCGTAGGTCCATGTATGTAGCGTTGGTGTTTTGGGTCTTCGCGAGGCCGATGGGACTGCAAACTACCGGGCCTGACTAATCTCCAGTCGCCGTAAAAACACTGCGATGGATGCAGTTGCGCCTGTGTCGACTGCATGCATGATCGGATTTTGCAAGCTAATGAACCGATAGTCACACACTATTATAGGGCGATCCGAATTCCAAAGTGTCACCAAACTAGAGACCGTAGAACAGTGGCGGCTCCAGGATCTGGCAAATCGGGGGAGGGAAGGGGGCTTTCGGGTGCCGACTTGAACTTCTAAACATGAATTAAGACCAACTATTTACGGAATATGGGTTACGGAATGTAAGGGGGTTGGGGACATACCGGCCGTTCTTTCTGACGAACAGAAAAACGTCGGCATGGAATTTTTCCCACATTCACGCATCCTCTTCGGTCACATTACCTACCTTCCCCTCTCACAAAGGCGTCGATCCACTTAGAATATTGGGGCTGCTAGTCTCCTTTGGCGTTGTTGTTCGGTTTCACTGCTCTTGTTGAATTTCCACCACGACTCGCCATTACTATTTATACTCAATTCGATTGCGCAACGTTCTTGCCAACCTCTGCGCCACGTAATAATGAGGCCTATGTACGTTACAATCACGCAACTGTGACCATTTGTGACGCTGTACACGTATTTTTTGTGTACGTTAAAATGTACGTTAAAATTGCGCAACTTCCTCAAGCTACGAACAATTGTTACCAATAGCAACGTCGTCGCACGCCCACCCCTCTGACGCTGCAATGACTCGACTAAACCGTGCTAAACGTACGCTTCGTCAAACGCTTCTTCGTCATCAGATTCGATTCTTTGAAAATAAAATGTATCTCGCATTTTAAAAATTTCGGAGTTGTAAGACGCGGGTTCAACGCCCGCAATATTTCCCAAGCACCGTGTCGAATTATTACTTAAAAGCAACCAGGTAGAGTTGACCTAATAGTAATTACAGGAGAAGAATCATGCATTTGCATGGCGAGTTCAGCCTTCGGTTCTAATTAATTAAGACACGTTGTTGAAAACGTGGCGTATATAAAGTTCGAGATCTGATTTCAATCGAACAGAATATCGATTAATTATTCACGCAGAGTATCAGAGATTCGTCGAATTCCAGTTGCTGTTACACGTTAGCGTAGCCACGAAGGGGATCCGAGGGCTCAGTTGCCCCCCCGCCTATTCGGGATGCGACGACCAATCGTGAGATTTGTACAAATACGGTGATTATAACATCAGATTCAGACTTTGACTACTTTAATTTCTTGGCATCAGAATAATTATAAGGCCTATGGTCTTAGTTTTAACCATGCAGTGGCTTGGCCATAGTTCAGGATAGGGTTATTTCTAGGATTATCAATTGGGGGGGGGGGGTCGGTATAATTATGTTGGAGGTCCATCCTTGCCGAAAAAGCCTGACAAGCTAAAAAAAAGGTCATCACATGCCCAGATTGTGGGGCGTTCGGGGTCTCGATCTCAAATTGTGGGGTGGAAGTGTTGGGAGTGTTATATGGGGTGTAAAAATATCCCTGGTTCCGGATAAAGAGGTACGTCGACATTTTCGGGAGTAAAAATGAAAAAAGAGCCTACAAGCAAAAAAGGTCGTCAAAGATACATTGATAAATCTATCAATGTATCACTTACGCCTATAGCTAGCCTTTAATAAAATCCGCCTATGTAGTCCAGGTCACTAAAAGACAATGGCATGCATATTTTGCATGGTAGCAATGGCTAAATGGGAGAGATCGAGAAAATTGCTGACGGTTCTGTCAATTTTTTCCAAATTGTTTCTAAAAACTCAATTTCTCGGTTGACGACGCCATTTTCAAACTGAAATCGAACGCTTAGCAACAACATTCTGCCAGTTGCCATGACGACGTTTATAACTCCAATAACGAAATGTTTGGGACAAATTATTACTAGGCCGCAAAAGTTCCGGCCGGCCGCCGACCCTAGAAAGCTAAGCGTCTAAACGCCTGGACATCTACCCGAGAAGTCTGGGCGTCAAACATGGTCAGCACCGTCTCCTCCGGCTTCGCTTTCGCCAGGATCCCGTCCAAGCCGAAGACCTCGTTGCCGAGCCTCGGTCGACCGGTCACATACCGCAGCAGCGACCCTCGAAACCAGCGGCCAAACCTCGTCGCCGCCTTCAGCGCCCGCGGGGCAATCGGTCCGCACATCCTCCGACAGACCGGCGGCGGCAAGAAGTCGGCCCCGAGGCTGCTCTGCGAAGGCCGACGCATCGCCGGAGGGACGGACGGCTCCGCCGCGTCGGTGAGGTCGGCGGAGACGAAGGCGCTGCCTAGCCAGCGATGGGAAGTGGGACGGGTTTCCTCCGACCCGCCGACGGACCACGCTGCGGCGGCAAAGCGACTGAGCGCCGCTGCGTCGGCCAGCTCAGTCGTCAAGGACGGGCAGGACACGAAGAAGGACAAGACTATGAACGTGCGAGGAACCTCGCTGTCCGTAGGGGGCCTACAACCGCAGCCCTCACACGGTACTAACGCGTCGAGAACGAGGAGCAAAAAACCGGCCACGAGAGGGACACCAGTTTCGGTGCTCAGTCCACGGGTCAAGAGTTCACTGGACTCCGCTGTTAGACGACCAACTCCTCCTAATAGAGAAACTGGGCACGGCTGACCACTCAGCTAGGATGTGCATTTCGCAATGCCAGAGATGTGCAACAACGCAAAGCTAAGATTAAAGCACTCTTAGCATAGCACAGTATGAACAAAATGCTCTGTATAAACCCTCACTCTATCACGCAATAGACGTTTAATCATGGGCAAAGTAAAACCGTAAACACTATCACTAAAAACAGGCGACATCATTTGAAAGTTGATGTCTAGCAAATTTGATTCATGGAAACTGAATTTACATGATTAGAGATGTTTTGCCAACAAATGCAACCAAATAAGGAAACAACAAATAGCATAGCCTAATAGAGGCAATTTATTACAAGAAAACGACTGCATTTTTTGCACACGAAAGCATTTTAAAGGATCAACAAATTTCACACAAAATACAGCACAGGCTGGGGGGAAAACCATAAAACACAAGCACAGAAAATACACAAGTGTATTGTTGATTATACATCTGTAATATAATTCACATAAATTAAAATGCAGTTCTATGCGTTTTTCTAGTGATTTTAACATCTGCTATACAAATCAAATAAAGTTTCAAAACATAGAATAAAATCACACAAGAATAATAAGCAATAACGACTGATATAAAGACTAACAGATTTTCAGAAAGCAAAACATCTCAATAAGACAGAACACTGTTAACAGAAAAGCATATAGTACAGAAAAATAATGATGCTAAACTTGTATGAACAAGAAAAATGCCAAACAAATCTTCTTTAAAAGGAAAAATTACCTAGTGAAGTTATTTTAAATTTTATTGAAATTTCATTAGAATTCAGGTTGACTTAGAGAAACTTAGTGCCAAAAATTTGACTTGGGTGTTTGCGGGGTCCATTTGTCTATTATTAAAGCCAATATTAAGTATTGACATTAGAAAATGTGAAAACTGCAGCTAATCAAAAAAATGCAGAAGAATAAAATCATTTGAATAAAACACTACTAGTCAATAAAAATCAACGATACATTCAGAACCAATTGTACACGTTTTAAACCAAGGATTGCACAAAATGGAACAACTCAAAATTTCACGAATCTTCACAAACAAATTCAACTTTTAGTGATTTGTAAATCAGACTCCCCCACCCCCAAATGTGTCTGCCACCTAAGCCGAAATTCTCATATGAATACATCAACTGATGAATACATCTTGGCAGTTTTCACAGCACAACATTACCTACATTTTTACCATTTCATTTTTTTATATTTATGAGAAACTCTTCACAAGGTATTCAGGGCTTTCAGTAGCTGTGCCTAAACGATACACATCACAGGTTTAACCACACTGACAGCAGTAGCACTTGCAAACAATAATGCCTTCCGACATGAAATCAATCTCTCGGAAGTAAAACAGGCAAAATATGTAATAACAGACGAAATGATCATTGCCATTTTCACAGTTTTACAAGTCAATATTTCATAACGTAAAGCTTCAGCATTTTCTTTTGCAAAGATTATTCAAACAAAATTCCATTGCAATATGCACCACAATATACAATATACTAGACAGATGGTCAGCATAACAGATGCTTTTTAAAAACACTTTCAAATTTCAGGATAACTTTTCAGGTGTCAGATAATTTGACGACGGCATCTTGCCTTTGGTGTGCAAAACATATCCTGAACTTAGAAGTAGAGAAAATCAAGTATATTTGAAAGTGCAAAAGTCAGAATAATATTAGGTCTTGCATTTGGAAAGATCCTAGAACTTCTGGCAGTCCAGGAGCGCTCTATCTCGCCATGTCTCGGAAGGCCTCGATCTCGTGAATGCTCTTCGACAGTCTGGAAAAAAAACGAAAAGCAGAGATCGCAGATTAGAAAATACTGTAACAAATTTCAAAGAATGAATTATTTATTTTTACGGTCAATTCAATATTAAATTCGCTTCACATAAACGCAGGCAATTCAAAACTTACTCTAGTCAACAGACCGATTGGGAATTTGAGACATGAAATAAGCAATTCACTAAGACTACTTGACCAGTTTGTATCCATCCATGCATCCATCCACGCACCCACCCACCCACCAACCCATCCTTTAGATCAGAATCAATCAGTATCTAATGTAGTATCATCAGTATCACTTATGGTGAAAATCATACATCTTTCCCAGCATACGTGCAGTAATAATGTGACACGTGGATGAATTTGTGTCAAAATTCAACGGCTGCTTGCCTTCCGAACGCATTGAACAATGAGACTATTTCTCCGCGTGTCAGCTGGAATGGTACTTTTGATTTGCGGTGTTCTCTTGTAACCGTCGAAAGTGGACCCATTGAGTCGCCAGAGAACAGGATCTTAAGAGCGGTGCCCATTCCGGTAATCTGGAGACACAAAAGCACATAACATTGAACACTTCCACTGGAAAAGAACTAACTAAAAACAAAATACTGGAATTTAAAAACATCCTAATGCGCCAAAATTCAACCAGCATAAAGACCGAAACTGCATAAGTAAAAATTACAAGCAAATCTAAGGCTCCATGACAACAAACTACAGCCATAATAGAAATTTACTAAAAACCCCATTACCGGCTGTGACTCACATATGCGTCCATTTTACTTTACGTTACAAATAAATGGCTGCTTGGTAAAGGGTTAATAATAATCTTTATTTTGTGACAAGCATAGCATCAACTCGAACAAAAAAATAATAAAAACTAATAATAAACTAAAAATAAACACATCTATATCACTAAAATGTAAATCTGCCGGCATAACCATATGGTAAAAAAAATGACAATAATAATGACATGATCCACTTCAAATCAAGAATACAAAGAGAAGATCACATAATACATAGAAGATGGTATAGCTTTTCAATGGGGCGCATGAAACCATACGCTACGTAGCTTTGTATACGAACCTGTACTTTCCCCCAAAGGCGACATTTATCGCAACCAACGCAGTCCATGATGTGCGAAATATTGCGAAAAAGGATCTTGAAATCCTCCTATGAACAGAAAGCCAAGTATATTCTTCAAAATGCACATCCATGCAGTACAGTGAAAGCTAAATGAATTGCTTTGGCAAGCGCTAGACACTCAACCAAGAAGCTTTATAACAAATTGAAAACCACAAGACACAACCTATAGGCACAAACACGGTACCTTCGATATGCAATACATCTAAAATGTACAACAAATTCAAAAGATGCCCATTTTAAAATCCATTCTACAGATCAAATAAAATGGAAGATATATCCGGGATCTCCAATTAAGCTGAAAATGAAGCTTACTTTCAGTTTCACGGCATCACCTTGGAATAATTTACTTTCATCAAAATGATTTGGAAATGATCTAAAAAGAAATACAAAAATTATGATTAAAATCAATTACTAACATGTGTGCAGACATCAAAATGATTTGGAAATGATCTAACACAAATACAAAAATTTATGATTAAAATCAATTACTAACATGTGTGCAGACACCACACATGCACACACACACACACACACACACACACACAACACACACACATACACATAAACACAGGTGTAACGAAGTTGTATGGCATACCTGCATGTTATTTTGCTACTTTATGAGCTATGTGATGGTAAGCATAGTTTGCAACACAATAAAAATGCACATGGGCTATCCTATAAACATTTTTTCCGGTGGGGAAGGGGGTAGGGTGATTGTCAATGGAATCAATATACCGTACTTAGTTGAATTACAGGTTATGGCAACTCAGCAATAAATCATAATTAAGGTCCTCAAACAAATACAAGCTACCATTAAAAGTAATTACCCAGAAAATGGCTGATAATTAGGTACGTTAAAAAGCACAATAGTACGAAGGCAATTCTACGGACATCACTGAACCGTGAAATACTGTCATCACCTGTGCACAAGTACCTGAATTACACTCTGCAGGTGGGCTATAAAATCGCACAAAGCTCTAAAACACACCTGATGATGTCAAGGAGATCCTTCACTTTGGTCTTCACTTCGGTATCTTCTTTCTCGTTTCCCGTATAGAACAATTCCTTTAAAACATAAAAAAACATAATACATTTGTCGTTTCAACTTATCACTGAAATATATGTCACCTGGTCTTAAGTACACACTGTACAGGTGCTATGTTCATTCCTTCAATTTATAAGACTTCTTTAATTCTTCTTCCTGTTTTCAACATCAAGTGATTTGAGAAAACTAATCCATACCATCTACAGCATCTTCTCATATAATAAAATCATATCTGGTGCCTCAGTAGCTCACTAGGTAATGTCAGCTTTGCCCTACATGAGCCATCAATCTAGGTTCAATCCCTGGACACTCACAATGTCCACCAGTGAGGAGTGGACACCGAATTGGTCTCATAGTGCCTCAAACTGACCGGTGCAAGTATCAAGCGCTATATAAATTGAAGAATTGATTCAATCAAACCAGCTTCACATCAAAGACAATTCATTTGAGTCAAGAGCAGTGAATTACTAAGCAAAAGCACAGCTGCTAATAAATAAATACCCAGAACAACAAATATAAGATCTAAAAACTAATAAATAGTTGTCAAAAACTACAGAACGACATTAATTTCAATTTCCCACTTAGAAGTGAAAGCAGAGAGTTTCACAGACATTCAGGTGCAGAAATCCTGTCATTTGGAATCAGTGCATCGTAGAAAATAAGCAACTTGTAAAAAGGAAGGGATACAGAAACCCAAAAACCACAAAACTAAATGCGCGTCTATAACACGAAACACGGCACATATGCTTGAATCAAATAATCGCAAATATTACATGTTATAAATATGTACCCACATATCACATAAGCATATATATATATATGCCTGGTATCATAACAGAAATTCATACATTAGAACCAAGGCTGAATGAAGAATGTAAGCAGAATTTACTAGACCCAGGAAATGGAAAATTTTGCTACATTTGTTACCATATCAACAAATCCATATCTTAGACCACCATTAGGCTAAATAGCACCATATCACATACAATTACTGGATGGCATGGTAAAGCAAAATTAAAACCACTATATATATATATATATATATATATGTATCAGTATTTATATATATATATATCATATTATCAATATTACCACGTGTTCATTATAATTGCTAATAGCATCAGTGGCCAAGACATTATGATCCCAACCCAAGTACAGTACCATCACTATTGTAGCTGTTAACCCCTTCACACTTCACAACGGGCAATCCACATAACTGATACATTACAAAGCCGAAATATCAGCCTTATGGGGCCAATGGGTTAAATGATAAATTCAAAAAAGCTTCTGGCTTCAAGACCTAAACGAAATCTCAGAAAGAGGCCATACTGCCTTTAAACAACTGAGGAAGAGGCAAACTTAGTTTATCAACATACCTGAAGTTTCTAGAGTTTGAAACAAATTAATTCAATGCAAACTCATAACTAAAATAACTAAACAATCTGCTGAAAAATATTATCAGAATCATTTCTAATGGTCAACCCTTTCAAGCCGAGGGTGATACTATCCATAATTCTATGTCCCTGAGGAATTGGTCATGAGTGCAAAGTTTTGAGGCACATACAATAATGAAACTCAGTTAAAGATACACACACACACACACACACACACACACACACAGCACAGCTAACTAACATAGAACTACACCAAACTGTGGCTAAATATTAATCAATATAAAGCAGCATCATCGTTGTCATCATCATCATCATCATCGTCATCGTCATCATCATCATCATCGTCATCATCATCATCATCATCATCATCACCTTCATGAGTCAACATTTTCAGTTTATAGTCATTGTAGCAGTCACCTCTCAATACCACTGCATATGTCATCCATTGTCACTACAAGTACCATACGTTCAACTTGTTTGACAGACTGTTTATAATTGCACAGTTAGAATTTTACATTGATTAGGTCTGACTATAGCACAAATGATAATCACAGGTAAGTAGATCTCACCTCTTCCAGGTAAGGAGCAACCTTAGCCAAAGCCCTCATCTCAACCAGGTATGCAAAGTAGAGATTTTTCAGACGATTCGGACCCTCTCCGTAGGTCAACTTGGGGTCAAATCGGCGCTGGAACTCGGCCAAGTTGGGACCCCATTTTGGCAATTCGAAAGCACTTTTTGCTGCACACAAATAACACATTTGCCCCAAATTATTTCATATTATTCCGATATCTAGTAACTCTCTACAAACAATGCACACATAATGTATACTGATGGTCTCTGAAACAAAGCACATTTAGATCTTATCAATAAAACATGAAGACATTAAACAATTTGCACAGACTTTAGATAAAACCTAATCAATAAAACAATGATGACAATGATAGCTGCTGCTACAATTAGAATTGCAAAAATTCTGTCGATTCTGTTTTTTCTAATGCACTCCTCATCAGTCTAAATGTCATATTACAGGTATGGACAGGTGCACTGTACCAATGTGATGAAGAAATCAGAATTTTCCTGTACCTGGGATCAACCAGTTGGCAGTGACATCAACATTGATGCTCGTGTGAAATCCAGAAATGAGTCTAAAGAATGTTCTCTTTTCCAAACAAAGACCTCAAAAGAAGAAGCAGCACATAAAACAAAGTTTAAAATCAATTAAATTCAAGATGACAACAATGAAATAGAAAGTTCATTCAAATATTTCTTTAAATGTTTCAATCTATAATCAACGCTTCCCGAAAAATCCAAATTTGTTACTTTTAATTTGCTTATCTACTTCTTTATTAATAAATTGTGGCTCAGAACTGATAAAAATACTCATCAGAATGAAAACGCACCCTGTTCGAGAGGCAGGTATTTGCCAAAATCCTTCTGATCTGGCCTGTAAAAAAACACGCACACAAATGCAGGTAAAAGTACAGTAATATACCGGTATTTGCATTTAGCCTTTATTATTTAAATCTGCTACAGTCAAATATGCTTATTCTCATTCCTAAAGCACATGATTCAGAGCTCATGCTTAGTACCATCATATACAACTTGACTCCTCATGTCAACTATGCCTAAGGAAACATTTTGTCGAAAGATTAACACAAAATTAATAACATAATTTCCTTAGCAAAGGAATTGATGCTATGGAAAGCAGACACACTTTTGGCAATGTGAAACGTTTTAAAATTTTAACGTATTTTTTGTTGGAGAAAAAAAAACTATGCCAAACATCAAATGCTCTGCACTGTCTTATAAAGATGACAACATAAGGCAAGGGTATTCAACTAAATTTCATGAAGGACCAAATTAGTCTATGACTGGTGGCCACGGGCCAATATATGGAAAATATGCCAGTAAAAATATAGCTCATTTAGAAGTAATAGAAAACATGTAAGGTGAAAACAAGACAGTTAAATATACAGTATTTTGTATGCATTAGAAAAAAGGTATTGGATCACTTCACTATCTTTGTGGGCCATTTCACAACCCCTGGCGGGCCGCCAGTTGAAAACCCCTGACACAAGGGCTCGATTGTAGTCAATGTCTCTACATTATGTGCCCAACATTCATTCATTACATACAAACATGCCATAATTACATAAACTGTTAATACATATTGCATATGCCTATCATTAACAAACTGAGATAGCCTATTACAGATCTCAACGCCCACGTGAAATATGAAATGAGCAGTCAGTGTAAATGTAATCCTGAAAAAGCACCATGCACTAAATAAAAAATATCAACGATGAACGCAAGGCAACGCACTTGAAGCAGTTCTGGTCATAAATGAGTTTCCAGACGTTGACAGCCGATGGTCCAGTGTACCCGGTAAATCGCTCCGGATTAAGCACAAGATCATAATAGACTGCGTCAGGAGATTCGATATCTAAATCAAAAGCAGGCAGCAAGGATGCCAAAGGCATTTACACAATAATCCTGAAAAAACCCATCAAAAACCAACACAAGACACATGAAAATGTGAAGTAGATAAAAATTACGGAAATAAAAATCTGTCACTCGTAAAACACACAAGCGTTGTCACGGTTTCAAGTGTACGATCACATGACCAACTATGAGCGTGGTCCAGCAGATGATAAAGTAAGTAAGTATGTAAGTAAGTAACGTTCAGATTACTGGATAAAGTGGATCTACCGCTTAGTTCGCAAAAGTTGTCCTGTTTGTCGTCGTGCTCTGTCCAGTTTTCAAACGCTTCTCGACTCTCATCGCTAAGAACAACGAAGAAAGAGACAGGTTGGTATGTACAAATATTGATTCGGACACACTCGTGAAACTTAACTACTTGGATAAAGATGAGAAACTCTTCAAAGTAAAGAAATCAATAATTAAGTCGCTATTTCAGAATAACTCAGCTTAAAATGTTTCCTGGCCATCACCAACAGGAACAACAACAAAGAAGGAAATTGGGCATAAATATTGGTTCAGACACTAGTAAAATTGAAATACCTAAATCAATGAAAACAATTTTTAAAAGCATCATTAACTAAGCCACTAATGAACATTAACCCCTTAACTGGGGATCCCGGATATATCCATCCATTTTACATTGAGTTACAGTTAAATACACAGTTAAGGGGTTAAACAGCATGAAATACGAATATTCAACAGCACGAAAAAACTTATGCAAATGACTGCCAAAACATCCGGCCGACGTTTAATATTTATCAGAGATAAGAAAATCAAAATAATATTCTTGAGAGGCCTTGATTAAAATATTTCAGTTTAAATCATTCTTAAGGAAAAATCATTATGATATTAGCATATATTCCTCGGCTGAGCTCTTTTTTGCTGCATATCTTAACAACTGCAAGAATTTTGTTACCAGTTACAACAGTGCCTAAGCTAACAATTCAAAAGGACAGATACAAGTCCCAAAAAAGAAGCACAATACTTAGAAACAGCTTAAACTTTCATCTGTCACACACATTCCTTACAGTTGGGCGCATTTGCTGCTTTGCGATTATTTGCGCTATAGAAATGCTAATAATAATAATAATAATAATAATAATAATAATAATAATAATAATAAACAGGTATAGCCATATCTTTGAAAAGCAAACATTCAGATGATCTGTGCAAATTAGTTGACTGCATTTTCACATGTTGTCACTACATTCAGAGCGAAAATATTAAAGCAAACCTCAAGTCAAGTAATGCAAAAATAAAAGTCAGTATGTAACTTGTAGGAAAACCAACCTGATTGTGACATCAAGTTGTCCGAGTTTGCGATGCTCTTCACAACTGTCTGAACCCTCTTTTCCGTTTTCTTGTTTTGAATACTAAAATCACCAAATACAGTAACTAGAATCACAAATAAACTTCAACTTATGGTCAAAAAAGAAGAACATTTTTCCTAGTATGACATTTACCAAGAGATGTCCAATACATCTCATAGCCATTATCACCATCACCATCACCACTGTCATCATCATCACATTGAAACTTGATGTCTGTATATAAATTTAGCTCTAAGCTACATTCACTCAGCTCTTGTACCTTATCTTTTTCATGCGAGTGGTTCTTTTTCAGTCCAGCGGGAATCTGATCCTAGCAAAAATTTTAAAAGCACGCAATTTCATTGAACGCACGACGCAAAACTGTCACAAGCATATATGGTGAAATGACACAAAATCAATAACCATCTTATTGAGGAGCGACTATTATTGATCATCTACTTCTTTATTGACAGAGCAACAGTTATGATATTTAAATATATAGGATTCATATTGTATTTTCAAAGTCAATGTTTGAGCTTTATGCAGTATGACATTAAACACTTGTTGCCATATTGAACAGCATAGACAACATCTGATCTGCAATAAAATATGCTGATTTTCCACATCTGTGACTTCAAGCAGTTTACAAATCAACAAAATACACACAATTCAAATTTCTGGAAAACATTCAGACATAGCAGAAATGGTGCTATAAAAAAGTCCATTATTATTATTATTATTACTATTATTATTATTATTATTATTATTATTATTATTATTATTACTACTACTACTGCTACTGCTACTGCCACTGCCACTACCACTACCACTACTACTACTACTACTACTACTACTAAATATATTATTTGGGAAAATGGGCTTTAAGAACACAGGGAAAGACAATAAATTACGAACTCTAAACTCCAACTTCTCTGAAGCAATGGTTGGTTGGTTACACAAGAAATTTGATGCATACACAAAAATAATCATCTTAGGAAATGTGAGCACATTTAATTTCACATTGTCCAGTAATTAACCATGAAAAAAAGGAGACCAATTGCCTCACTGATCAAAAGTGATCGTTACCTCTTTGCACTCATCAACTGCACAGCTTCGAGAGCCGCACTGTCCGGTGCTTGCCTGTGCAAATGGACACGGCAGGAACATGTTAACCTGACAAAGATCAGTGCAAACAAACAAAGAGTTGGCAATTCAAAGGATCATCGAGTAAACTGACAAATCACAACAAGAATGCAGAGGTTATAGAAAACTAAATTCATTTTACACCACTTGCACCATCAGATAATGGTATGGTAATATTGGTATAGGTAAAATGTGGGTATATGGCATCAAGCAGATGTGATATTGGAACAATGGCTACATCTATAATAAAGGTAAAAATTTTATTCAGACACTCTACAATTACTTCACTAAATATACATGTTGCAATGAAACAAACCTAAAACACATGTGTAAATGTTCAGTTTCTACAGTGATTTGATAGAAATGTAGAGGGCATCAGCCTAAAGTGATATCCAGGTGCTATCAATGTTTTCAATCATAAGGAATGAACCAAGATAGACAGTTCACCTCAGTGCAGAGTCAACACTCACTAGGCAATATGACAGTTCATCTTTTTATCAATAAATTAGACCTCTCAATAAATAAAAAAATATCAAATTCAATTAATGACATTCTAAACTTTAATATTCAGGTACACTGACTGCAGTGGCATCTGACACACACACACATACCTTGTAGTACCTGAAATAGTCTCGTTGAAGCAAATCATCAAGAAGGGGAATCACTTTGTTGTTGTTGAATGAATCAACACTTTCGATTTCACAGCTGCAATCATCAATCTCTCCCTGTAACTGAAAAAATGTCACATATTTCAAACCTAGGCTTACAAATCACAAATAATTTTTCATAAGTGGTCACGATGATAAGATTTTAAATTGTCATCTAATGCCATTACAGTGAAAATCTGTAGCAATTATACTCTTTTAATAGGGAAAGCTCTTTAATATTTCTTCGCCAATGAAAACTGTTAACGGGTCGTGCAGATCGGTTTTCTGCATAATAATGCCAAACTCTAACAGTGTATAAACTTTCTGGAACAAAAAATATATTGAATCCTATCCGTATTACTAACATATTGCAACCCATAAACATGACGGCAAACAAACTGCTAAAAGACCACAGCATGTGCACTATACTATTACAAATCTGGTCGATTCGTACAAATCTGGCGCTACATAATTTCGTAAGTTGCGTCAAACGTTACATGCAATCGATAGGCTTACGTACTTTACAGAAGCAACTGTCAGCATTTGAGACGCACAAAACCGTTGGCACAAGCAGATAAGTTAAACAAGATAACGACAACATCAACAACGACAGCTGTGTCACGACGGGCAACAGAGACAACCGTTCGACAACGAAAAAACACGTCAACGATCGACCGGGACGATCGCAGACGCCCATATCTTCGCGATCAAAAGCAGCCGAGATCGAGAAACGTGACGGCGAGAACGAGATTTTTCGCAGGATCTCCGGCGTCGGTCATCAATTGTTGCTTTAATTTAACATAAAATCGATAGAAAATCCGATCGACGAAACAATCGTCAGCAAAAAACGCAGATCCTAAATCGAAGACAAGAGAAACTTCTTGTCGTTCGATGACGTCATCCATACTTTCATCACTCTCTTACGTCTTTTACGTCTATTGTCATCGCTGCTTTCAATATATTTCTTTATGTCAGATTAAGTTGTTCTCATTGTCAGATGTATAAAGAAGAAAATCTTGTGCTTTAAAAAGCCTTCAAAAGTTTAATTCGTAGGAGTCGGTGCAGATCTCTTGTTCCATCAGCCCATTGGTGACTGTAAGCCACTCATCGGCAGACGGTGGCCAGTCATTCTTCTGAACCTATGGTTACCTTCGCAATGTTGCCATTGCTATTTATTTTATAAAGCTATCATAAGAAACATATATTTCACTAATACATTACATTCTGCTGAAACTAAAGCAATGTGGTTCTATGTTTTAGTTATTCTTTGGTTGGAAAATCTCAGCTGACATCAATAAATTATATTTCTATAAAATATATCTAAAAATTTACACTCTGAGAATAGAAAATTTTGTGCATCGTTCGGTTAGTTTAAATTTTGCGAATATCTGTTCATATTTGAAGACAAATTCTGACCTCTTACGTATGAAAAGCCATTCCTGTTTATAGTGCATTGATATAGCTGCTGATTCATGTATGGTAATATTTGTCAGTCCTAGATGCCAGGCAAAAGACCGCCGAATTTCTCTTGGATTATCGAAGGCCTTTTGGCTGGTTGTGCGTTTCCATCGCACAGCGCCCATTTTCAGTTTCTGTCCGAAGAAGGAGTTCGGCATCTGGTGACACTCACGGATTTTTGTCCTCCGACCCAGCTGCTACCTCCTAGTTAGTCTGTTCTTATGACTGCTTTTATTATTTTTATATACATTAGAACTTCATTATAACGTACTTAACGGGTCTGTAAAATTGAGTACGTTATATCTGAGTTACTTTATTATCCAAATACTATTCAATACACTAGCACACCACAAGGAACCATACATTGCATTATAATCGAGTATGTGTTATTACCGAGTCCGTTAAAACGAAGCTCCACTGTACTGCTGAAGATGAAAGAAATACAACTTCAATGACTTACATAATGATCTTCATTAACATAAATGTCATGCTACTGCTTGGGAGTTTTCTAATGTGAGCCACTTTAGTTGCTTGTGAAAAATACAGCATATGATAACATGATCTCTCACTAGAATATGTGCTTCTGTATCTAGAAACAATTTTAATCCAATCCTAAACTTCTATAATGCCACTTCATAATGCACAGAAGCATAAGCCAATGGCAGACCGAATCCAAATCATTCAAGATCCAGGATAATGTCAAATGAGACAATTTCATGTCAGATTTAGCACTGAGGTAAGGTTCAAAATTTTCTAATTTTAATGACTTGTGAGAAATTTCGAGCATTAAGTTGTTGTCTTATGTGAATAACTGCCAAATGCAATAAATTCTCTTGTGCTGTGGTTCAGATGTGACCCATCATCACATTCCAATCGAAGAGTTTGATGCCCCAAACATTCAGCAGATGTACAGCTTTGCAGGGATTGTATGCCAAGCGAAAGCAAACAAGGAGGTTAGAACTTGACTTATACAATTGAATACATTGAACTCAGAATTTTCTGTAAACTTTATGCATTTAAGATATTTTAAAATATAAGTTTAAAAATAATTTGTTGGAATTTTTGGTACAATGCACTTTATGGCCATTGATTAGTTAGGACTTCCATTAAGTATGGCTGCCAGTTTAATGCAATTATGCGATCGCATAACTTATATCCGCAATTTTCCCCTTTTCCCGCATATGTTTTTGTGGTCAGTAAAACCTGTGATACAAGAAACTAGCTATCTTAAGACCCCTCTTATCTCTTGATCAACTTTGTAGACATTTGACAGAGAATAGATTTCTGAAAGACTTTATAATGTCAATTGAATTAGTTGACCATTTTTCGTGGCATTTCGAACGCTCTAGAATAAAATCTGAGGCAGAATATATTGACTATTCTAGTATGGTTTGATTCAATGGAGATGGGGACACAAGAAAATGTGGATATAATTCGTTTCTTCACTCTTATGAATTTTTGCTTATCTATAGTCTACTGTTGGAATAGTCTTTAGGGGTCGTTCATAAACGCCCTTCGCTCGCCTATCCAGTTGTTCAACAAAGGTGTTTATGAGCTTTTCAATATCCAATGTACAATTCTTGTGAACAAACAAACGTTTGAGCCCGCAACTCTATTTGGGCTTGAATTCGTTTGGGGGGACTATCTTCAGGTTTGGGGTGGCTTGAGCCCCCCAAAGCACATGCCTAACTATGTCCCTGAGGCATATACATGTGTGTGTGTGTGTTTTGCATTATAGAATTAAGAACTGGCTTCTACAATATTCGTTCTAATGGTAATTAATTGTTTCAGGGTGTTGCTGTTCACTGCTACTGGGGTAGAGGACGGACTGGTACCATGCTCGCCGCTTATCTTGTCGGCATACTTGGCGTGGAACCAGACGTTGCAATCAACGAGATCAGAAACAGGCGGCCATATTCGATCGAAACGTTGGAGCAGGAGGAGGCAGTCCATCGCTTTTCGGATTACGTCAAGACGAGTTTTCAAGGAACAGTCTAGAAGAAAGTTTACTAAAAGCCAACGACAAAAATTAGTCTGCACTTTATTTTATGAAAAAAATTTGGCATAGGCATAAACTCAGATGAAAAAGTGGGGATCCACAACCCCTATACCTTATCCCTTCCCTAGCCTTCTCAAAAAGTGAAGAGGTTTGAGCCTAGCTGCATAATAGAAGTTATGCCTATGAACATTAGTCTTATGAGAAGCTGGCTATACAAAACTCTACAGTAGTTATTGTATAAAAGTGGTGTGCTTGAAAAATTAGTGGTGTTTTTGAAGATGTAGAAAAAATTTTACAGAAATTTTTTTGTTTTGCCGAAGTAAAATACGTCAATGTGTAGATCTTGTTCCTCGAGGTATTAACATTGTAGTACGATGCTGTACAGTATATTATTACCTGTACTTGGTTTTTATGTATTGACCTTTATGCTGAAAGTGTAGTGGAAATAGGAAATTGCCATGTCAACAAACCTTTCAATGATTTTTTACAATGCTACCATTTGTTTGCTAGTCATATAAATGCCAAAAGTTGGCATTAACAATTACGTTGAGCTTCAGTTAGTCAAAACCCCTACAATTAATTATCTGCATTTACATTGATATGCATGTAACTAGTTGTAGAACCGTGTTATTAGTTTATTATAATTATATAAACGACTTGGTATTTTGAATAGCTCATTGAATTTTTGTGCTTGCTTTTGTGATACCTGGATATTTGGATAAAATGTGCAAGTTCGACTTTATTGAAGCTTATAGCACAATAGCTGAAAAGAAATTGGTTTCCACTCTCTTGAGAAATCATTAAGCCATAACTTTTAATAGTACAGTGAAACCCGCTTAATTGCATAGGTGCTGTGTGAGCTTATGCGATTAACAGGGCTATGCAAATAACCAGGACGTCTGATACACAAAACACTGGTTTGGGTTTTTATGTTGTTATGCGATTATGCGGGTTATGCAATTAAGCGGTATGCAATTAAGTGGGATCCACTGTACAAGTGATTCAGAAAACATAATTCATTGAAATTGATTCAAACAGTGGATTAGAATCAATTTGATCCATCCCGATTAAATCGCCATCAGCCATTAAAATCAGAAGCATTTTTAGCTATAATTATATAGAACCCGCGCTGTTCTCAAAGTTAACTTGTGTGCAAAAAATGGATTATGATGGTGTAATCCAGTGGGTATAGAAAGTCATCTATCAGAAAATGTCAGTGAATTGGAATTTAAATCAAGGTATTTTAAATCCTTTAACAGCATCCAAAATTGTAATATCCCCGTAAACAATTCATCAACAGTCAGTTTTTTTCTGGTGTTAAAAATCCTGTCAAAGAAGAGTTTTGCGACCGAGTTCATGCCTACTGGTCCGTTATCAAGCCAGAATCGACAATTTCTTCCAAAACATCGGCAAATACAAGTTCCGACACAAATTTTTGGCACTCCGCGTCGATAACGCAGTCGCCTTCGATGGCGCCATCGCCCACGAGGCCAACACCTGATGCTTCGGTGTCAGGAGCACAAACAGAAGGGACAAAATCTTCAGGCAAAGCATCTTGAGCAGAATCTAAAGGTTCGTCGGCTGTAGCGTATGCACCACACGCTTCGGCACTTTTGATGTCGTCATCGCCTCCTTCGACTTGCAGCAGGTCAACGTCGGCACGGGTCGTTTTCTTTTCGGCACTTTCGGAGAGGAGGACAACAGGTGGCCCGACCGGGTCAGAATCTGGCTTCCAGGCGTCGGCATTTTCTTCTAGCCGACTGTTGGTGAGATTGTCAAGCGCTTCCTTCTTGGTAATTCCGCGGAACTTTCGACGCAGAGGACCAGAAACTCTTCTCTTTTCCGAAGGCAGCTGGTTGCCAGAGGAAGAAGCTTCACTTGAAGCCAACTGGTCTGAAGAATCTGGCATTTCCATCTCCAAAGCAGAACGCACTGCTGAAGAAGAACGAAAACAACACGGGGTATAAAACAGGCAAATACTAACAACTATCAAATAACACACAATACAAATGCAGCACACAGAGAACTATTTTCTAATAGTTTTATTATTATATGTCCTTAATTTTATGACAACATCTCCTAACTAAAAATGATCAATAGAGATCGAATAGTGAAGTTTGTTAGAACCGGAATGATTGATGGAAAAGGGAATAGAGGAAGACAAAGGAGAAAATATCTTAACATTTTATGCCATCCACAGAGAGGAAACTACGGGTCAATAGATATCATCCATGCCACATAGGACAGACGGAAATGGAGATCCAAGATTGCCGACACAGTCAAACTGCAGGGCATCAAGAAGAAGAATAAGAAGATTGCAACTTCTAGGTCACTTTAAAAACTTTAAACGATTAAAATATGCAAATGGGCTCGAATTTAACAACCTCGGAGGGCGTTGAGGCGTGCCCGCAGTCTGTCATTTGTCAGTTTCTCTGTGACGAGTGCATTCACAAATATTCGATTTCTTTCTGTCAGACGCTTTATCACCTTTATTGCCTGTTGACAATTTAGAAAATGTTTTGTATATTAACTGTCAATCGTACGTATCATGAAAACGGTACTTATCGACCCAGCAGTGGCTAAAATAACAGTTTGAAGTTACAGACATAAAAACATTTAGAATGTATTCAAGACAGTTGCTGATAAACGAGACAAAGTCGACACCAAAGCACGAGTCAACTAAGATAAATTAACAAATTGATATTCGATCTTCAAAGTAAGCTCAAAGAAACATCATTTAGTCACCTTTCGAATTATGTACAGCTTGGACAACTTCTTTTTCACTTCACCCGATCGCACCAAGTATTGGGAAACAGCTCGGAAAAGTCCGGAATAAAGTTCGAGGAAAACCGAACTTGATGCATTTCTAAAATGATGTCATTAGCACGTATATTGTCCACCGTTGCAGAAGTTGGAAAAATCAAAATAAGAAACTACTAGACAACTCACATACTCGATTTAAAAGTGCCATGACAACAGTATGGCCAGATTCATCAGCTAATAAAGCTTTGGCAACAACAAGACATACATGTCCTAATAAAAAGTAAAACAAATATGCTAAACAATATGATAAGAAACTCCACACAGACAATTTGCTGCGTACTTCTCTTTTGGTTTCAGAATCGCAACGCCTTCTTCAGAGGGTGTGGCTGCCATTGGAACTGGTTCCTTGCTTGAAGCATCTTCCTTTGGAACTGACTTTTCCTCTGGTACGTCTCCAGGAAGGACTGCAACCCAGCTCTAAAGAGAAAACTCTCTTTAGTCACATCTTGTATTTAATTAATTTAATTAAGTAATCAATTAATTAAGCAATAATCATACATGAATCAAAGGAAAGGACAGTGTACTTATCACTGGTGTGGCCATGGGGGGAGGGAGCAGGGCCCCTATTCTGAATGGGATCAGTTGCAGGATTTGTGCAAAACCGTTCAGAAATTGGGGGGGGGGGTAGGGGAACTGAAGGGACATACTAGAATACTACATGGATGTGAATGTGCCTCATTGACAGTAGAAATATAAGAGGAGCTGAACAAACAAAACATAACAAAATACCAGTTCAACACTCAACAGTTGACTCTGCCTCCATTAATGCACAGTGAGACCAGTGTAATATCAGGTATAACATAGTATTCAAATAGCGTGTCGTTAAACTAATATTAGCTCACGCTGAATAGAACTTGTTTGACCAGAACTGAGTGAAACCTGACAGAATGTGATTATATAATAAGTGAGCATGAATTTGGATAACCCAACATGAAATAGGTTTTCTCGGATACAAGCGTAGTCAAAGCCGATCCCACTTAATATCCTAACCTAGGAACATTGATCTCATTATAGAAAAATTCCAGCACTTTACCTCCACGAACTCCACGTTCATTGCCAGTTCTGTCTTTTCCTCGTGCATCTGTTTGCGCTTCTTCTTCTGCGTCGCGCTGATCGTCGACTGAGACTGCTCCGCACTTCCGTGTTTCGACGCACTGTTTTCCAGAGGAAGTCCGAGTTTCTCGCGCAGAATCGTCGCCTCGTTCGACCCGTCGACCTCGGCTTGCAAAATGTCGATGACGTCCGGACATTTCTCCTGCAGACCAAAGAAAATCATATCGTAAATGCAAAAACCACAAAGAAATCCGGACAATTTTCTATTTATAACACTTGCATTTAACAAGTTCATCAATCATTGCACTAATTCTAAACTGAAGCATATCAGACAAGTATTACATTACATAAAACACGTATAAATCGATTACACTTCAATGCATCAGTAAAAAAGTGCCGCAATAATGAAGACAAAGGTCGAAACGACACAACTGTACAGGGTGACACAAAAAAACCGGACTAGTCACATCTAGGTTTGCATTTAATATAGTCCGGTTTTTTTTTGCCACCCTGTATATTCACATAAATAATGCCAACCTCATAGGTATGCTTCCAAAGGCAACTTTTATGTAAAAAGTAATGCAGTAAATACAAGATGGGACTAAAGTTAAACTATTGGAGCTATATAAAGCTGAGAGAGAGATTTACTTCATCAGAGTCATCTGGTATTTCGATGACGTCACTCCCTGAACTTTTGACCTTTGTGTGTATAGTCGATGTTTTTCCATCGGCAGTGGTTGAACCCAATGCAGCAGACGGTGGCACCACGGAGACCACGGGCTTATGCAGTGGAATCATGCTGGTCGAAATCGTAACCGTCTGCTTGCCGTGAAAAGACGAAACTGGTTTCACCTGCACGAAGTCCACGCCTGGCAAAGAATGACCCGGTCCAGAACAGCCGGATACACCTTTCTTCAGCATCTGTGCAAAATACTCGCTCTTTCCAGCACCGCTCATTTCCAAAGGAACGCCGAGTCTTAACAGCTTCGTAGCCGGCACCAGGATACATTTTCCAGCGGCGAGATTTTCCACAGGTCCACGCGGAGCGGACAGAGGCGCGACGCCAGAAGCGCGGCTGGTGACGATCATCGCCGGTGGAATTACCTGAACAGGTGTTGGTTTCAAGGTAACACCAGAGCTTCCTCCGGATGAAGTGGCCAGAATGAAAGAACCAGGTTTAAGCGGCGCTCTCAGTAATGATCCCCGAGTCATGCCGGCCGCCGGCCGCGCGACCGGAGCACCGGCCCTTGGCGTTACCCTAGTCACGGAAGATGAAACAACGTCTGAAGAAATGTGCGACGTCTGCGCGGCAGCACCGACCGTAACAAATCGTACGCTCGAGACGGGAATGATTTTTGGACAGATGGAAACGGACGAAATGGCCACAGGTGGCGCCACTATGGCAGACGCAGTTGCGGGCAGCAGGCTATCGAAAACCTGGGGGCTCATTTGGAAAGAGTTCGCAAGAACGAACTGACCAGAAGGTTCTGAACTAGTGGAACAGCTATTTTCCATAGATGTAGGCTCTTTCATTGAGTCTATTGGCGGTGAGACTCTGCAGATGCTAGTGTCAATATTGGAAACAGCTGAAGAAATTAGACTTGGCGCCAAATCGGCGGAATCCATCTTAGCGTCGTAAGAACAATCGAGTACAGCCTCCAAATGGCTGGAAACAGTCTGAAGCAGAGACAGAGAAATAGCTTCTTCGCTTTTCTCCAAGATGTCACTCCCTGCGTCTTCAAAGGGCAACTTTCTGATGGAATCCAGTCCGGTATCCGGTGCCTCTGTCAAATGTTCACCCGTAGCGTCGTTTCCCAGACCTGCGGGTGGCTCGATCCTCGTGGAAAGATTCATAACACCCGACTGAGTTTCGCAATCGTCATGCGCGTCTTCCGTACCGATCGCGCTCAACTCCTTAGTGCAAGAAGACGGAGCGGCATCGCACCACCGAGTCGCGTCCAACGGCAACTTCAAATCGCTCGAGAGATCCACTCCGGCATCCGTGCACGCCGCGCTCACGTCCCTAAAGTCACCAAAGGACAACTGAGCTTCGGGGACGTTCTCTGCGACCGCAATCGAAGGAAACGGACCAAACGTACAAGATGTCGCCAGACGACCCGAACCGCCAATCATCGACACGGCGGGAAAGCCGCCGGCGGTCACAAAATGCTTCATACCGGAAAGACCGATTCCACCCGACTCTGACGCCACGGAACTCCTTGCCTCCGACGGCGGCACGAGCGAAATCTTTGCCGCATTATTACCCAAGTGGACCGGCGACGCTCTGACGGCATCTGGTCTCTTCGTGATACGGATCGGCACGACGTGCAGATCGGCCGCCTGCGTCGTCTCCATTATGTTCTTCGGGATGACGAGTTCCTTTTCGGACTTTGGCATCAGCTCGATGAGCAGATTCTGCAGCTCGAACGAGTTACCGGCGACCGCCTGTCCGTCGGCAACCATCTCGTAGACTTTACCGACGATCGGGTCTCTGTACTCCTGCCACGTACAGTTGCACACGATGTCGAGCAGGATGACGGGGCTGCTCGGCTTCTTCCCCTCGGGCCTGTCCCGGCTCGTGGGGTTTTTCTTGACCAGCATGACGCTTTTCGTAAATTTATTCTGCATCGGGTCGGGCGCTTTACGAGACGACATCTTCTGAGAGGCTTCCCTCATATTTGCAAATCCAGGCCGTGATTTCAACGCACCCGATGCTGATGGATTCCTGTTGCTTTTGCATAAATCTGAAGAATGGTTCTGTATCGAAGTTTCCTCCATGGGTCTACATAAAATACACAAGAAGAAACAGTCTGCATTTTCTTTCAGGAATCCTTTTGAAATACTTAACAAGCAATGAAATTACTAGGGAATGACCAGATGTGTATTTTCCACCGGATACTGGATCCGGATATCTTGGGTCAACATTTTCCAGTCATTCCCTAGATATTACATTAGCAATAAAAATAATAATAATAATAATAATAATAATAATAATAATAATAATAATAATAATAATAATAATAATAATAATGAACTGATTAGTGTGGCATATAGTAGACGTACTGCAAGGACACCTAACAATAATTGAAAATAGGGTACATCTGACAACTATCAATGAACAAATAGAGCAGTTTTCAGTTCTTGTTTAAAGGTTAGTAGTAATAACGGTGGTAGTGGTAGTAGTATTAGTAGTAGTGGTGGTAGAAGTAGGAGTGAGTAGTAGCAGTGGTAGTAGTAGCAGCATCAGTTGCTGTTGCACTTGATTAGCAGCATTTCCAATGCTAATCAATATCAATAGAAAGTTATCCAAACCCGTCCAGAAAAGACCAGATCAAATCCCAAATCTCAAAGTGGGAGACAATAAAACCCCGTCAAAGTCATATTCAAGAGTCATCACCGTATTCTGTTGCGTCTAACAGAGCCGATGAGAACATCGCTTGAATACACGGAGGTTCTAAACACAGCAGCATTAAAAGGCAGAAGACATTCGACCCGAATGCAAGAGACTTTGAAACCAACCGCTTTGACGATCTATCGTAAGTCAACATTCTTGCACATGTCGAATTGGTGTCATCACCGACAAATTCATCGTCAGAGTCTTTGACATCGTCGTTATCCGAAGAAACTAAATGGTAAGCACGCTCGGAATTCAACTACAGAAGATAAAACACAAACAACAAACGAATTTCTTAACTGAATAATCAAATCGAATAAACATTAAAGAAATATTTCTGAAAATCAGATTACTCGGCTATAAAATATCTTCCGCATTCCACAAGATGGACTGCGACGAAAGCGGAAATACGCAGGACAAAGCGCAAACCGCGGATACAAACCTTGTCTGCCAATAATTTTGCCCTTTGCTTGTCCTCCGGTCTGACTGAAGCACTCGCAGAAACAGAGTTTAACGAACGCGCCTGTCTCCCATATCCTTCCCTGGCATGATGTGCCAAGCTATGTGGCCTTTCGTCATCGGATATCTCCCAGGTCACTGGGTCGCTTTTTAGTGCTGTCATTTTACCACAAGTTTCATGAGTGGCGGGCTCAGAACCAACAGGAAACGCCTGCGCGGTATTTCCTTCGGGAGCTGAGAGTTGATGTGGTGCCACACTGTCAATCCGCGACGATCTATCACCCTGGAAGAAAAAAAACAAGATCAAACACTAAACCTCACACCGTTGTTTAATGTTAAATTTCATGCTATCATACAAATCTCATATTCCAGATTTGTAAACAAAAATACAGAATCTCCTCAAAGACTGTTTGGAATTCGGAATCAATGCTAAACAATAACGATCACTAAATCTGTCAAGTGCATTCAAATGCATTCAGATTCAATTACTTATGTACAGTAAAGTATCATTATCTTGACACCAGTTTCTGACAGCATTCCTATATAAATGTTCTGAGTCCCAATGAATTCTCAATAAAAATCAGGCTGACAGTTTTCAGTATGCATAGACATATGCAAAGGCAATCAGATATAACCACATATTTTATTTGGCATCCCAAGAATGTCACTACAATTGGGTTCCACTGTAATCTCATTTATAAACAGTGCAATGTTTAAAAAAACTGCAAATACAGTTAAATACAAATAATCTGTTGGGAAATAAAATCTTTTCAAAGGTTAATAGTACAAACAGCAAGAAGGATGTCACATACCTCCTTTAAAATACCACATTCATCACAATTTATACACGAGGTAATAGCTGAATTAAACCCGTCAGAAAAACTTATGTGAATACAAAAAAATTCTAAACCAAAGGCCTCCATTACCCGTCTTCTGCGCTGTGGTCCCTTATCTTCCCTCAGCCACAAGCTGGCATCGAAATAAATCAGCGATTTCATCTTCTCGATGTCGCTGAACCGGCGCCGCTCCTTGATTCTTCCGCTCTTCCGCAGCAAATGCCCGTCCTTGTCCGTCCGGGCGGTCGCGTCGTCTGCGACGTTCAGGCCTTCGTCTATCGGAATTCCCCACCCGCGTCGTTTGCGCCGCTTGACCGTCGGACGTACGCTGCTGTTCAGCGACGGGGCCGCCGATTCGCCTCCGCTCTCTTTTGGTTCTGCTGGTCGAAAGAGATTCCTCGTAAACGACAGCGGCCCCGCGGGTTCCTTCTCGACGTTGCCGCCGCTGCCGCCGCCCGGCGACTGCAGCAGGGACGCCGCGTCACAGCGGCAGTCGAACATGCACTCGGGCCGGCCGCAGTGTCCGCTTCGGAGCTTCCGTTTCTGCGGAGTGCAGAGCGAGTCGCAGACGCAGCCGAGGTGGCAGTGCTCGTGGCTGCACTCCGCAGACAGTGCCGGGAGATCGGCGTCAGACTGGTCCGGTTCGTAGCTCGGCTGAACCCCTCGCCTTCCGACACAAGTGCAGTCTATCGCAAGAGAGAGAAAAAATAACAAATAACAATATGCACAGTCAAGCCACGCTAATGCCACATTTCAACCGTCTGACATTAGGCACAGTTGAAATAATCTGCAAGCATGTTTCTCTTGGAGACCAGAAGCTGTGCCATTAAGGGGGCATGGTAATAAAATAAAGAAAATGTGACATAGGGGCTCATCCATATAGTACGTACACAAAAAAGGCATATTTTCAACCTCCCGTCGACCCCCATTGCACACACCGTACATACACAAAATCTCCAAGATACAACCCCCTTTGGTGCATATGTACTATATGGATGGACCCTAGGTGGAAGTCACTGAAATGCAATAACAATTGTATCACCAAATTATTTTCAACAATATTAAAACTTATGCCATGCTGCCCCACTTTTGAATTCTCTGCCAAGACAAAAATTAGCTGCAAGACAAACTCACAGTTTGCACACTGACTCACATACTTACTAAAATGACTTTGTAAGCTAAACAACCATCACTGACCTTCCTGATTACAGGGTTTGTCTGCGGCTGACTCGACCCGTAAGGCTCGGGTGGCCGATATCGCCATCTTCATCGTCAGTATCACTGGCAGCAAGTCTTCCTCTGCCATCAAATTCAGCGTTTCATCTACAAATGACATCCAAAGACAACAACTAATTTCAATGCAATTTCACATTATTATTATTATTATTATTATTATTATTATTATTATTATTATTATTATTATTATTATTATACAGGACGATTTATTCGACGCCATATGCATAGCTAAGGCTAAAGTCAAAGGCGTAATTATCAGGCATCTCTTCCAAAAATTCAAAGAATAACAAATACAATTACTTTACAATGCAAATAATAATGCAAATAATAATGCAAATAATAATAATGATAATGATGATGATGATGATGATGATGATGATGATAATAATAATAATAATAATAATAATAATAATAATAATAATAATAATAATAATAATAATATATCCTTACCATTATCAAAAATTGCCACTGTCCATCTTGCAGTTTCAACATCGAATATTCAAAAGGAATTAATAATTACTTTCATAAGCATCTCTATGGTGGCGTAATGCCTACTATTTTGACTGTATTGAAAAATTCACCCATTAATTTTGGAATCTTTTAAAAAACTGGCAACAAGTGGTCACTAAAATCTCAGCATTGAGCATTATTTAAATTTGTCCAAAATAAATTAATCAACTGACTTTTCACTGCAGTTGTTTGCTTTGGAGCTGCAGTGTTTCCTCCCGTAGTGTTGTTTTTCTTATCTATCTGAGTCAAAGAATTTGGCGACCTTTTCTTCACATAATACTTGATGTTGGCCTTTGACGCAAACCGACCGGTGACCTTTCGTCCGTAGATTTTCCCCTTCCGCGGCTGTCTCTTCTCGTTTCCCATCTTTCCGATTCCACGACGCGTCACTTTTCCGACAGACGCAGCTTCGTCGGGACAGGGCTCAGGGTAGGGGAAGTAGTCCGGTTTCAGTTTGATCACGAGGCCAAGGTCAGAAAGTTGGCCTGCACTGAAACGCCGAATCTTTCCGGCCCTTTCGAGCGCCAGTTGCTTCGCTCTGCACGCCATGTACTCGTCGGAGGCATACTGGCTCTGATCGTACTCTTCAAAATGTCCACAGGCGTCTCTCTCCGCATTCAGCTTCTTCATGTAGTCTTCGAGCGCGCGCTCAGACGTGAACGCCAGAAACGTAAACCCTTCGACTTCGTCTATCTCGGGTCCAGCTGTCGCCGCCTTCTCTTTCTCTTTCACGTACGGATGGCGAGAATTCGACTCCAGGTAGTCGTCGAGCTCGGGGCTCGTGAAGACGGATTTCCTGGCTATCGTCGTCCGGTCGGCTTGTTGTGCCGACCGGCCAGCGGGAGCGGTGCCAAGGCCCAGCTTAGAAGCGGTGGCATATTCGGATGGCACGCCGGCATTCATAAACTTGTAAAACTTCATCTTTAGACTTGGCTTTCCGTCGTCTCTCTGTCCGGAACTGGCATTTTCCACAGCATTTACGCCGTGCGCAGGCCTTAGACTGATTTTCTCCACTTCGTTATTAGGCACCTTTTCCGATGTATTTGCGGCACGCGCGAGCGACAGCGCCAGAGATTTGCGAGCGTGCAATCGAGTTTTCCCAATTTCTTGAAACTCTGTCGAAGAATTAGATTTGCCGCTCGAAAAACTGCTCGACTTCCCGCTACTGCTGCCAGAAAACTCGCCATGTGACAGAGTCTTCCTCTGCTTGTCTTCCAGGACTGGAGAATATTTCCAGTTCTTAGCCGTCGCAGTAGTTTCCTCAGAGGTTTCCCTATTATAATCTTTCTCCTTTGCCTTGGCGCCGGTCGAACAGTTGAGCTTCTTTTCACGGGCCCGAACTGAGAGCGGGTTGCTGGCCTCGTTGCTGGAACTCAAGTCGCACGAGTTCTTCAGCCTGTTCATTCTTGCTTCTATTTTACAGATGAGACTCGAGATCTGGGCGTTGTCGTACGGTCGTCGGGCCGCTTCTCTACACTTCAAAGCCGGAATTTCACAATCGGAGATCGCGTCTTTCGGATCACCCGAACCGACATTGACATATCCGACCTGCTTATCACCAGAAGAACACCCGTTTCTGATACTCAGATCCACCCGACTTGAAGCCACACAAGAACCAGCCAAAAATTCATCTCGACAGACTTCTTCCTTTACCGATTTAATCTCCACTTTACTTTCAAATACTTCCGATGGCTGTCCACCGTCAGTGGATGCCCTGTGCGCCCGTAACGATACAAATGGATCTGATGCGATCGTGTTGAAGGGTCTGGATGATTTTCTCGCATCAACTGAAGACAAATGAGAAACCGGATCGGCGAAGAAACCATTCGCATCCATTGCCTGGTCCTGCTGTCTACTTTCAATGCTACCAGCTTCCAGTTTAATCGCCGTTCCGTGCGTGTCGTACGCAGAAACCCTGTTGCTGTCAAGGCAGAGCTTCTTGGAAAATCTTGTGGCCACGCTGGCGTTGAATTTCGACGGAGAACCACTGTTTGCCGTGTCATCTTCCAAACTCTTTCTCTTTCTTTGGCCGTATTCCCTCAACCCCGCAAGGCATTTATAATCGAGTGGCCTGTTTCTGCGCGTAGACCGCCCACTCCCGCTGTCCGGCAAATTTCCGGAAGGACTGCAATCCTTTGGAAAATCTTCTGCTTGCTTTTTGGAATTCTGTACATCTTGTCTGTAGCCCCTTTTAACTGTTTTCTGAGAAGGCGTAGTCATGGGCAGCACATCGGGGCATTTCACCACGTGGCCGTCATTTTCAGACAAGATTTGAACGTCCTTATCGCATAAAATCTTATCGTCGGCGAAGGATAACCCGTCTTTGAACACCGGAGCGGATATCCTTGATTCCTGCAATCCGGAAATGTTTTCTTCCGCATCGTCTTGAATGACCTGTGGATCCCCAGCCATGAAGTCCCCCAACCCGGAATCCTCGATCTGAAATCCGACGCTGGAATCATCTCTACCCTCTCTGTTGTAGGAAAGTTCTGATTTTGGGCAACGAGAAAAATCTAAATCTACCAAACAGCCCGACCTTCTGCCTGTCAATGGAACGTCTAACTTGGTTCCGTCAAGCGACGTCGCTCGTCTTTTCGACGTCTTCGCCGTCTTGGCGGCCGTCTTCTCTGAAAGCCGCAAACTCGAACCAAGCATCTCTGCGAATTCTATCTTCTTACCTCTTGTGTTCATTTTCCAAAGAGAAAATAAGTAGAAATTTCCAATAATCTGAAGAAAACAAATAATACAACCGTTAAAAAAATTCGCAGTAACAAATTTATAAACAAGGTTAATCCTTCTCCAAGCTTCAGGTATTATTTCATGGGTTCTAAATGTCCAAAATATCAAATAATACTTTTAAAGTCCACTATTAGATCCCCTAAGTCATGCTTTGGACATCAATTGATTCAATTAAAGCAATCAATTAAAACTCAAATCAATCAACTGCTTACAGAGAAGATAGCCAAATGGCTATTTAGTCTTGCCCTTAATCAATTTCAAACAAATTCTAACCAGCCATACAGAGATCTGAAAGTATTAAGCGTGGATAAGAAACATGCTCCTCTAAGTTTAAGCAATGGTGTTTTAAAACCATGAAGCATTCAAATAACTCTTAATTTCAATAGTTTCTCAAGTTACAGCTTCAAAATCTAAGTTTTAGAACAGAGGTCAGACCCGATCTCAGGAATAAAAAGTGGGAAAGTTTGAGCGAAAATTCATTACCAAGAACTCAGATAACATAGACACTGTTGAGAGCTTGTCTTACATATGTTTAAATTTTTCTCAAAAAATTGGAAGTAATGAAGTTCCTAAGCCATCCATAGCTTAGGGTCCTACTCAGACAACATATGGCTTTGTTACCTTACTTGTTTTGTGACTTTACTTTGTTCAGGGGTGGCTAAAAATGACTGAAAGCATATTCCTCCAACCCCATAAGCAAGGCTACAGGTCAGGTATTTTAAAGTATATTCCAACTCTATTCTTTTGATTTCCAACTCTGAGTTGAGAGTATATCTGCTGATATCTTCTGATTACAACTTCCCAATTCTAAGAACTTCAACTCCAGTGCTTCATCATCAAAATCTTCATCAAATACATTAAAATTAACGCTTCAATCGAAAACATAACTTAATCTTACAGAATTTCCCATGAGAAAACTGCCTATCATATTTACAAAATCTTTCAACTAATGGCAATCACTAAGACTGATGCCAACCCAGTGCAGTGCTGCTTACTTACTCCCGCACCAAAAATATGATCTAATGATCTTTTTGTTCACTAAGAAAACTCCCCGTAGATAAAAACTATTAATCTTTTGGTCAAATAGCCTGTTTATGAACCGATCATTACATAGGGTATTGCCTCATTTGATGTTAACCCACCAAATGTTACCCCCTATGCTCACCTACCTCTCCCCACCCCTAGCTGCAAATCTATATTCCATATTAATTAGTTAAACTTCATATTAGTCCTAATCAGATTTGCAAATGTGTTCTTAACAAAGTTGGAGCAAGCAATGAGATCTTGAATTAACATATAAACACCTCATGGCTGCACATGCAAGTAACATGAATCAATGTTTTCTGGTAACTGGCACAGAAATTGCATTTGTCATTGCTGAAGAAAGATTTCAAATTATAATTCTACTCTTTTTATTCCAACCGAGTTACTTACTTATTGACGATACACATAATATTTGGTCAAAATGGTAAAAACCTATCGTTGCCACATCCAGAGAACTGTAAAGCTGATATTACATATTTTCAACAATTACAATGACAGGGTGTTTTAAATATTGTGAATTTAAAGAGATACAATGATCAAAGAAGCATTATGTTGGCAAACCATACTGTATTTCCACATTTAATTCAATCAACTGGTCAATCTCAATGGGATATTCACTAGAATTTTGATCAGCTGCTTATATCAGATAACTTCAGCAACAAAAATTAAACAATTTTATGCATTTTAATCAGTTTTATGTAAATTCAACCTTGAGAGTTACCAAAAACTTGAGGAATGTTTTAAATTTGGAAAATATTTAAAGAAAATTCACAAAACCAGCACAAAAGCTTTGAATTCAAAGGGGGCTCCTTAGAAAACTTGCATTTGGAATCAAATATCAACAAAAGTCTATCTTTTAAAATTGGATCATTTTATCCCAAAACCAATCAGAGTTGACCTTAGATTTCCCCATATCATCAAAATGCTAAATAAATACAAGGACTAATTCTAAAAGACCATAAAAAAAAATTTTCAAAGCAGCCTTTACACAAGTGGTTCCCAACATGGGGCGTATGCCCCACCGGAGGGCAATTTCATTATTTTGGGGGGCAATTGGGCAATTTCAATGTTTAATATTTTTAGAACAGGATAGTTAAAATGATGATTGTTAACCCATTTACCGAGGAAATATAGATTCATAGAAGAAGCTTTAATTGCTAAGTGAGTAACGTATATTAATGCAATTCAGTTCTGGTTTGCAGGTTTTGTATCTGTCGTTGCTGTTTTTCATATAATTTCATGTTATTCCGATAATACAATTTCTGTGATTGCTTCTGTGTGTGTGTCACAGGGGGACATGAGGATTTTAAAACGACTTTGGTGGGGCGTGGCCTAAAAGAGGTTGGGAACGACTGCTTTACATCCACACCAGGTGTTTTAGATCTAGACGATCAGTAGGCCTACTCTAAACTATAGCAAAAAACTCAAGTGCTCCTTTCAATTTTTTAAAAAATGTTTTCATGCAATTTCACCGCACTAAAAATTCACATCCACATCAGTTCAGCTTAACTTCGATTTTCGCAAAACCTTTATAATGCCAATCCTCATCGCAGCTTTTAATAGGCCTATTATGTCCATCAAGATTTGATCATGTTTCAACTTTGATCAATGATTTTGACTGGTCTATATAGGCACATATCAAGGCAGGCAGTATCCACAGATAAGTAAATAGGCATCGAATGGAAATAGCAGCCAAGATGCACAAAGGCTAAGGTACTGCAAAGGTACTATGCTCATTTATATAGCACCATTGTGAAATTTGATTTCTTTTAAGCCCCATCAATTAAATTGATCGTGTACATGTTGTTTCCCAGCACATGTTTCCATCACTTTTCAGCCAGATTCTAAAAATTGAAACACTTTAACAACAAACAATAAAATGGTAGAAAGGTCTAAACACTAACAAATTCCTAAATACTAAACAGAGTGTAGTGCCTGTAACTTAAGTTCTTTACTACAGGTATTGCCTCTACAGAAAACCAAATGTAGAAAACTATCAAGTGATGTTCTCTTTATGCGAAGAAAAGCTTCACATAAACACATCTTGACTATTTGGAAACATTTAGGTTATGCATCATCGGCGGGTCTAGCCCCGTCATCGCCCCACCCCCGCGGCGCAGGGGACTCCAGGAGGCCCCGGGACCTCATCGGCGGCGGACGGCACGGCCGATCGGGGGCCCCCGAGTGTCGTCACGCGGCGCCAGAGCGGGGGTCTCGTCCGCCCGTCGTCGTCGTCGGCGACCCGTCGAAGGGAAATTTCTCGACCGGCCGGGCGTCGATCGCCGGCCGGACCCGTCCCGCGGACGCCGGGCCCCGTCCCCGGTCCGTTTACCGTAACGTTTTCGATATAACGAACCTGGCGGTCGAACGTCGACCGACGAAATCAATCGGCGATCAGTTCGTCTATTGCAGCTCCGCTACGCCATCTTTGCCCCAACGGCGCGGTGCATCACGGGAACGGCGCGCCGTGCATTCTGGGTAGAACCGCCAGCACCTGCTATATGTATGGCCACACGAAACACGTGACTCCACCAACACCACCACCAACACCACCACCTGCAGGCCCATCGAGAGAAATTCCGGGCCTCTGAGCAGGGTAGTCATTGGACCCTAAGAAGTTTGATAGTTTTTATTTTGTAGAAAGTTTTTCCTCAACAGTTAGACAATTTTCTCAAAATATAGGCCTATAAGGTCGAGTGTGAAAGACTTTTCAAGACGTTAAATACGCGCAATTCCTTCTTCATCGAATCATCGGGCAGTGTTTTATCCAGACCTGTTAGGGAGGAGATTCCCCAATCCAAAAAATCCCCCCCCCCAAATAATCCCAGCACTGACACAAATTGTTGTATTTAACTGTCTCTCCCCCTCCTCCATCCAAGTCAATTTCCCTACCCCGAAAGGCCTGGAGTCTGGATAAAACACTGTTCAGCGGGCCCCCAACCGCCTTTTAGCCCCCCCCATTCCCCACCCCCGTTTAGGTCATTTACAAGACAGGGTTTTGCGATGGGAGCTAGACTTTTTAAAGTGCTCGGCCTATCCGCCCGTGTCTGAGTTGGAATCCTTTTGAACCTTTCACGGTGATCATGTGTTGAAGTGCTATTATTGCAATGTGGCGATTCTTTGTTCGTCGCTTAGGGCCCTGTACAGTGTAATTATGTTCTGCATAGCACAGCATTAGGCATCGCAGTATCGTCATCATTTTCACTTTCTGCCTGGCGGCAATAGCCAATAGGCCTATAGTTAGATGCGCAACCAACCAACGTCAGTATAGGCTTTGTATTAGGGCCTAATCTGCGTCCTACTGTATCTGTAACTATACATGCAGCATATCTGTATCTGTACTTGTTAACAGGGTGCGATTTGAAACCTGGAGCAGTGGGGGGGGGATATGTCGAGCTTGGGGGACGTAGTTGTTGGGAAATGTAGCAGTAGGGGGATGCAGTTGGGCAGTGTGGAAAAGATCCCCCCTTCCCCCTACAAATCGCGCCCTGCTTGTAGGCCTATTTGTATGAAACTGATAAGCGTATACCGAATAGGCCTATACCGACGCCAACCCATCACCACTTTAGAGCCATGACATTGCAACGCCGGCTCACTAAATTTAAAATTTCACTAATGTTGGATTGGAGTGCATCATATAGGCTTACTATAGCGCTAGGCCTATTAGCAAAGCAGTTAGGCTGAGAGTGCAGCTACAGCATCGCTTGCACTAAGCGACTAAAGGTAGAGGACGGAGCCAGGAATTCACTTCGAAGGGTGGGGGGAGACTTTGTGTTCCATTCCTATCTCTCTGCCTTGACCCGCCACTTCCACGCGGACTGGTGCGTGCTTCAAAAATTATTAAAAGGGAAAAAGCATACTCGCTTATTTACTCCAGGGCCTCCAGTCATGGAGGGCGCCACAACCCAAATATTGGGTGGGCCAACATGGCCTGTTTTAAATTGGACAATGCAAGGACTAGTGCTACAGTATGCTATAGATATGCAAAAATTCAGAAGAGTGATGAAACGAATTAAAACCACATATTCTTGTGTCCCCATCTTTGTTGTGTCAAACCGTACTAGAATTGTCAATATATTCTGTCTCAGTTATTTTCTAGAGCTTTCGAAATGCTACGAAAAATAATGAGCCATTTGAAACGACACTATACAAAGTCTTTCAGAAATCTATTCTCTGTCAGGTTTTATAGACCACAAAATAGTATAAAATTGATACCCTGTTTGAAATTGGACAATGCTACTGCTACAGTAGGCTGTAGATATGCAAACATTCAGAAGAGTGATGAAACGAATTAAAAGTTCCAGTCCCTTTCAGATGTCGGAGCTAGGCCTAAGGGGTCGTCCATAAATTACGTAACGCGATTTTGGCACTTTTGACCTCTCATCCCCTACGTAACGCGACGTAACAAAACGTCAGACCCCCTAAAATATGACGTAACAACGGGCTGACCCCCATTTTCGTCTTCCGAAAAGTCTTGACAAGCAAAAAAGGTAATCCTTTTATTTTTTTCCTCTCGAAAAACCCTGAAAAGCAAAAAAGGTCATCCTTGTATTTTTTCCTCTCGTAAAACTCTGAAAAGCAAAAAGGTCATCCTTGTATTTTTTCCTCTTCAAAATCCCTGACAGACAAAAAAGGTCAAAGGTCATCACTTAATTGTTTTGCGTTACGTCACATTTACGGAACCCCCTCTCCCTCGTCACACTTCGTAACAAATGGCGGACTCCCCTAACCGCGTTACGTAATTTATGGACGACCCCTAATGGGGCCTAGGCCTATTATTTTGAAATCCTATTTTAAGCAGAGTCTCAGGCCAAGTGGGCCCGCCTAGGCCTTTCTCTCTGACCAGGGATATTTCTAGGATTGTGAATTTGGAGGGGTGTCGACCTCAAATTGGGGGAGGTGTCCGGAGCTAATTAGTATGCATTTTGTATGCATACCATTGTCACATTACCAAATTTTTGGGGTGGGGTATCGACCTCAAATTTGGTGGGTGTTGGGGGGCGGTGTTTAAAATGACGGCTGGGGGTGTAAAAATATCCCTGTCTCTGACAGGGCTTGATTTACACTTGCCTCTATAATCTCTCGGCTTTTCCACATGCTGAGAAATCGCCAAACTAAATGTCCAGTAGGAACTGGGCCAGTGGGGGAGGGATCGAGGCAAATGTGCTCTGTGTCCTCTGTAGATCGGTCCATGATTTGAAATTTATTGCTGAAATTGAGTGAACTACGAAGCACAACCAATTATAATAGCAGTTCAATGCAAATTATTCGTATTATACTGGAAACTACAGTTTTTAAAATTTTAAAATCTTTTATTCTGTCTTAGCGCTCATTTGGGCCTACAGTAGTTTAGGCCTACGATCGTCATTGTAGCTGCTTTTCTGGTCATCAGACTCATCACTATGGTAGGCATTCTCCATAGACCAGCGCGGGTCAGTCGGACGAGTGGGGACGACCAGAGGGTTAGAACCATCAATCTTACGTGGCAACGGCTGAATGAGGGCGTATTGTCAGCCATTCCTCAGCCAGCTTTCCTTCCACGTCATCAGAAGGGTTCTTTATATTCGCTAGGTGGCGTTGTGCGCTATAATTTTGACTGGACGGCGTGCGATTTAAATGCCCTCGCGGCGGCGGTTTCTGATTGGTCAACAACGATGCGATGGGTTTTGAGCATAGACTTTAATATCATAGTAATGAATCTATGGTTTCGAATTTAGATGGCGGAAGTGCCTTTTAAAATCAACAGATGATCAGTTTAATAATTAATATGCTTACTTTGGTTAACTTTTGAGACATTTGCCTATCAAGGCAATGTATTTTTATCAATGTCCCTAAAACCTGCCACTACCATTTTCCCATATTCTTTTCATTTAATTATTTTATCTCAATGAATAGAACACTGATAAGATTGCCACTTAAATGATAGTCAAGTACATGATTTCTATTTTCTGGTCAAGATTAGAGATTGCTGTAAAATGAAAATTTAAATGTTATGTTGGAATATTGGCGTTAATCCTGTTACTGTTAAGAAATGTAAACAATCTGACATTACTGTAAGTTCTGTAAAATAAATTGAACTTCATTTTCTGTATCTTTCTTGTGCATTGATTCTACAGAATGAGGCTTTAATTTGTTTTAATGGCTGCTTTAACTTCAAAATATTATTCTAATCATTTGGTACAGTTGTTACATGTTTTCAAATTGCATATAGATCATAGATGTTACAGATTTTAAGCTTTAACAGTGTAATTGTGTACAGTACTTTAGTCATTGTAAATGACTAAAGTACTGTACACAACTACACTGTTAAAGCTTAAAATTATAAATTGTAAATGACTAAAGTAGGCTACTGCATATAATTAGTCATTGTAAATCCTGCATATCCTCCTTATCCTGGAATCTGGAAGTACGGACTGCCCCCTGGATTACAACCTCGATTCACCACGGACAAGATAATGACTTTTTTTACTGAGGCGACCATCGACTGGTGCTGATGTACTGCTACAATGGCACTAAAGAAGTTTACTACTACTACTACTATTACTACTACTACTAAATGATTTAGGATAGAATTTCTTAATTAGCCATGATGTCAGTACACATCTGTTAGTATAGAACTTTAGATTACATACAATGTATGACCTGGAATGCAAACCATAAAGCTTTACATTTTACTTAGATTCACAAAGCTAACAGTATTTAAGACAGTATTTTATACGTGGCTGTACAACATGCACTCTATATTTAGATGACATGCATACAAAATACGGAAGAAATCTTGCTAACAAAAGTAAAAGACCGTAACAATGAAACCCTCGTAGAATGAGTTCTGGCTTCTCCGAACAAATTTCGTTTTGCAATTTTGAATGTCAAAAATCTGTTGAAATTCATCTGCGCAATCTCTTGGCTATGGGGGCATTGTCCTCTTCGCTTCTCCGCTGTCCGGCCCTGGTCCGGATCATGGGACTCAGCTCGCGAGCCGACGGAGGGGCCGGCAGGGGCTGCACGGGTCTCGGCGGGCCGGAGTACGAGTCCTGGTGGTGCCGAGGGATCCTCGGCAGTTCCCTTCCAGGCAGCGGCGGAAGATGCGGCGGCTTCGGAAGGCGCTTCGGCGCCCCCGGCCGGTGTCCTTCCAGCGACAGCGGAGAGTAGGGACGTTGTGACGACCGGGAGCGAGGCAACCCGCCCTCCCACACCGGGGCCTCTTCGGGCCTCACGGGACCTCCTCGCGGCCTCGAATGCGCCGAGTCCTCCGAAGAACTGGACATTTCACCCGGCGACCTCGACCGACGTCTTTCGCCCGAAAGCGACGGAGATCGACTGCGAGAACCGCTCCTCTTCGGTCCACCCGAACCCATCGACCGGTCCGCTGTTGGTGATCCGGCGGAATGGGTTGCCAGATGCTCGTCCTCTAATGGCGACCCGTGGCTGTAGACTCCGCGTCGTTCCCTCGATCCTTCCGCGTGATCTTTAATCTTCGGGCGGACCGCATAGCTGCTCTTTTCCGGTGGGTCGTGTTGCCATGGCAATCCTTGATGACCTGTGGCACCTCTGAATGGAAGTTCCTCTGGGTACTGTGATGAATAGATGGGGCTTCTTTGATGGTAGGCACCCGATCTTGCCCTGAAATCAACAAAGGCTGCAAGTTCAAAAGTTTGTTCAACTTTCTCTTATCAAATACTCTGATAGCTGATAAACAATCTCATACCAAATTGGTCACATTTAGCAAAACCATAGAAAAACCAAATGTCAAAGGCTTTCAGATCTCATATATGAATGGTATTCAATTTTTTTTATGAACTTAGGACCAAATTTCTTAATGACTGGTACCCCCTTAAGGCCAGGTATGTATGCTTTTTAGCTGTAAATAATAGAAATCAGGTAAGTTGAAAATAAGATATTAACATTTCAGCCAGTTGTGTGATAACTCGATTCTTCAGTATTATTTAATTATTCCTCTTTATTTACAGCAAAGTTTAGCTAACCTCAAATTATTATCAGAAAGCAATTTAATGCAAATTTGAAAAGACCAGGGATGTATCGAGGGCGCCGGGGGGGGGGGGCAAAACATGTACTGATGGTGCCCTCAACTTCCGAAAAATTCTGACAAGCAAAAAAAGTGCATCGCTATTTCTCCTAGATAAGATGCATAATCAAGGATGGTCTATACAGCTTCAAAAATTTTTTGAGGGGAATCGACTTTGACGCCCCCAAATTTTGGCGCCTAGGCAACCTCTGCCACCCGTTGCTGTGCCACTGGAAGAGATACCTAGTGTCGGCTGATGTTCGTTCATCGCTCGGGCGCGACCGCTTTTTCCGCTGTTCCACGTCGGCGCCACGGGATCGCCGGGCAGAGTTCGACATCTCGTTCCGCTTGGCGGCATATTTGGACGCCTGTCCAAAGTTTACCTGGCAGAGAAATAAGAGCTGGTTGTAATAATTCAGAAATCAAGGCACATTTTTACCATTCAACAAGGTTTTAGTCTAGCTATTTCTACTGCATATCTAGCACACACACACATACACAAGTTGTTTTTCTTGTAAACATTGCAGTATTAAAACTATTTTAGTAATCTAATTAGTTAAAATAAAAGCTTTTCATGCTGCTTATGGCTAAAACTTAGGTTTAAGATATGCAAAGAGCGCAAATTGAAAAAAATCGCACGTCGTCTATCGGCATCCTGGTCGGCCAGTCATCGTTTTCGTCCGCAGTTTCGAACTGCGACCTTCTGTCCCTCGACTCCTCGCCCGAGTCCAGACTCGCGGCGTCTGCGTGGCCTTTTGCCGCGTCCAACGAACTGGGAGTGGCCGGGAGAGCCACCGAGTCGGAATCGGAGTCGTGTCGACGCCGAGAGCTACGGTGTCTTGGTGGCATATCCGAACTCCTACGCAGGGTGCCGCGACCCCTTGAAACAGAATACAAAGCAGTACCTGAGATCTAGATAAACACACAATGCCTTCAAGACTTTGACTGCAATGGTGTACATACTATTACATTGTTGTATGTATGTATATATGTATGTATGTATGTATATTTTACATAGAAACATAAAATACATCAGTCAGATCCATGCAATAGATCATAGATGTCTGTAAAACCATCAGTGCAGAAGGTTTCTAACTGTAAAAAAATGTAAACAAATCAACAGAATTCAAAAACAAACATCAATTAACTAACATAGGATAATAATTAATAACTATCATACACCACCTAACACTGCTTCCATAGCGCCTCAAACTGCTCCGCTATCTAGCCACCTATAACGACGGGAATTTCAAATCAAAATGTTCAAATATATAAATAAATTACTATCGTATATATGAGAAAATTCAAAATATACCATATTTTTGCACATATAATAATATAATTAACGTGCGCCTAAATGGAAGCCAATCTACCACAATGTACAACTAAGATCACCGACGCACAAGCAAAACTGACAACAAAGGGAATGAACTAAATCGAAGACCATCTGACATCGACACAAGATAATGATTAAAAATTTTCCCAGGCTTTCCTATAAATACACACACAAAGCAAACAAAATCAGACAATAACTGAACACTGAACAACGGTAGCGGCTCGGCAAATACATCGACGGTAACTCAAAATAATCTCAAAACACAACCATGAAATCTTGCCCTAAGGTCTCCAAATAAATACTTCGTACCGTAACGAAACCCTGACACGAGACGCCGACGAGCTCGGCGAAGACGTCTGCCGTTGCGACAACTGACTACCGACACAGCCGACACTCCCGCGTCTCTGCCGCTGCGACAGAGCGGGCGAAAAGCGAGTCCCGCGACCCTGCCTGTCGCATTTTTTTCCACGGGCAAAGCAAAGACGAAACAGCATTAAAGTCATGTGACCAAGTAACCGAACGGCATCCAAACCGTGCCATCGGTATTACTATATCGTCAAACGATACGGAAGATAAGCTGCACTAGAATCCGTGCAGAGAAGAAAATAGGCAATATAATCGTCGATCAGAATGTAAAGAGCTAAAGAACTATGCCCGAAACCGCTTGAAACGCAGACAAGAAACGCGGCCGAAATGCGGAGAAAAACCGCGCAGAACTGAACAGATTCCAAATGGAAAAGAAAAAGCATCAGGTCAAGACTCCCACCTGTCATCAACCCCACTCCTGTCTTTGTTCTTTGACCTCGATCGATGCGGCGACCGCCTTCGATCGTCGCCGCCGCGCCGCCTTTCCGCTGCCCGGTCTCTGCTCTTCTTCCGCCGCCTGGAGTCGTCCCTCGGCGCCGGTTTGACGTCGACCAGTATGACGGAGTCCATGCTGTCGCTGTCTTCCGATATGTTGCTGTACGGAGACGGTCTCCCGTCGCTGTCCTCCTTTCTTTCGCCGCCTTCTCCTCCTCCTTCCGCACCGAACTCCAGCGGAGCGACGTTGTCGTCGACGACAACGGTCTCTTCCAAGACGACCTCCTGGCCGTCCGTCACCATGGCGATGTCCTCGGTCAGATCCATTCCGGGAGAATAGCTTCCCTCGATGGTTTCTGCCGCCGCCTCTTCCTCGCCCTCCTCGTCCTCTTCCGCCACGTAACCGGAACTGGAGAGAAGGTCTCGGTTTTCGGTGAAGATGGAAGTGAAATCGTCGGACAGGTATTTCCTGTTGAGCGTTCTCTGGCGCCTCAGTTCTCGCTGCTTCTTCATCACTTTCTGTTCTCTCAGTTCCTCCTTCAGCTGTTCCTTCGTTCTTCGCTGACGATTCCTTCTCGCAGGTGTCCTGACGTCGGGTTTTGCTGCCGTAGACGGAGAGCTTTCGACCTCAGCATCTTCTCCGTTACGATCATCGGGCAAATCGGGCGTGGAACTTATTTCTGGTACGGTTTCTGGCGTTCTTGTCTCATCGTCTTTCTTCTGCGCAATTTCTTCAAAATAAAAAAAAAACATTTGCTTCTGTATGACGTCAATAAATAAAATTCAAATAACATAGAATGCGATCAACACAGCACCAGTCACGTGCAAAACTGAAGCCGCATTGTTGTTCCATCAAAGGTGAAAGTTGGTTTTAAAAAAGCACAGAAAAGACAACACCATGAATCACTTCTCCCCCCCTTACTCTTAACGGGTGTCTTTTCCTTTGCCACTTGAGTCTTCGTCTGCCGTGACTCCGAGTCGTCCCGCTCCTTTCGTTTTGACTCCAGCTCGGCACGTCGTTGCTGTCTCCTTAGGTAACGCTCGGCCTTTTCGTCGGCCTGCAAAGATAGGGACATGCCTAGGTTCAATATCAGGGAAGGCCCATCAATATTGCGTACCTATAGGACAGGGAGATTGCATACCTCTAAAGAAGGGAGATCATGTTACACAAGTTTACTTACATGTCCACCAACACCAAAAAGACCAGTGTAGAACTTGGGGCACCATTATCAAAGTGCTATATAAATTGAAGATTTAATTTTAAATTTTGTGTTCTTGATCATGGGTCTTTGCTTTCCTTTGTGCTTACAATTCTCGCCTTCCGTTCTTCCCTCGTCTCTTCATTTTCGCTGTCGCTGAAGTTGTACTGGAGGGCAATCAGTCTCCGAGTCTTGACCGGTTTCGAGAGTTTTGCGGCAACATCCTTGTGGACCTCAACTGAGTCGACAACTAAACAAATCATCCAAATAAACGAAACAATAAAGAATATCTTTAAGAGCTTCTTATGTCGCCACTTTCCTTTTACAGCGATATTAAAAAGCCTTTAAAAAATAGAAGTACGACAAGCACAATACAACAGAAAGTTTTGCTTTCAATAACCTCTGGAAGCATTACCAGCAATAATTTACCATGTGCCTACCATACCATACCATGCCAAAAGTTTGCCAGATACAACAAATCTACAGTTCAATAAAATCATTTAAAATATCATCATCTTTGCAAGTGTTGGTGAGCAAATAAATTTAAAAAATCATTAAAAAAAACAAACAAATAACACAGTACCAAGTACTGTACACAGTACTGTACACAGTACTTATAAATATAAAGTTAAGTTTCAAACGGAAGAATGAAATGCAAAAGTTCTACCTTTTCTCGGCCCGACTCCCTTGTTCTTTTCATCGTTAGCTTTCAACTCAGATTCAATTACTACAGAGCAAGAAGTGATGGATCTGAGTTGGTCATCTTCAACTGATGATCTTCTGTCCATTTCATCGTCATCGTCAAAATCATCGTCATGGTTACCGTCATCTTCATCATCAAAGGATGAGAGGTCACTCGTGTGGACAGAGCTCACCGCCATATCCGACAGTTTGTCGGCGTCCATTCCTTCCCAAGCGAAATGGTATTTCTTTGAAGTTCCTTCAAAGTCCACCTGACTCTCTTCGCCGGAAATTTCCACGTCTCTCGCCGACTCTTCCGCCACGAGTTTCTCAGACCGCCCAACACGACATCCGTCTTCGCTTTCCTGATTCGACGCGTCCGGCTCGAAAGGTCTTTCCCGCTCCTGGATTCTGCTGACCGCTTCCGCAGAATTCCTACCATCTTTTTGTTCCTTCGTCTCCAGTGAAGCGGGCAGAAGATGCGAAACATCGAGAAGCGATTCGACTGTTAGAGGCTCGAGTTCCTTCTTCTTCTTCCACCTTTTCTTTTCCCTTTCCCTTTCCACGTCCACTTCGTTTCGCTGCTGGGCAAAAACATCGCCCGGTGACGTCATCACTCCATCCATCTCCATCGCACCTAATGGCCCCTTGGAAGATGGAATCCCAACGCCTGGAAGCGCTCCAGAAATACCCGGTTGGTATGCAGAGGAATAAACGGAATATTGCGAGAAGAATCCAGCTGGAGGCGGCGGATGTTCCGGATCAAATGGTACAGTTGACAACTCATATGGTCCAGGTGGTGGTTGAGAATAGGCATTCATCATCCCCACCGGCAAACCGACACCCATCGGCGGCACCGACGACAGAGGTGGCAAAGGCGGCAGCGGTGGTAATGTCGGAGGCGGTGGCAGCGTAGGAGGAGGCGGCAGCATTGGCGGCGGCGGCGGAAGCGAGGGTGGAGGCAGAGTTGGAGGAGGTAATGTCGGAGGAGGCGGCAATGTCGGAGGAGGCGGTAAAGTCGGAGGAGGTGGCAGAGATGGTGGCACTGGGTGCAGGTCCACCAGCGTCCGGTATGTCAGCGTAAGCGGCAGAGGAACTGTCATGCCAGGCATCCCGGCTGCAACCATGCCTCCAGGCTGAAGAGAAAGAGAAAGAGAGGAGGCGTTGGTTGGCACCGGCAGAGGAGCCTGGACGCTGCTACCAGCGGAAGGAAGAACGCTGGAATCAGGGGTAGAGGCTGATGAGCATCTGTTTGGATGCGGCAAAGCAAGATCCATCAGGTATGGGATCTGAGAACCAGGTGCGACGGAAAACTGCATCTTAAGTTCATCTGCTTCTGTCCTCTCTTCAGGATCTACACAGATGAAAGAAATCCAAAGCTACAATCAAACCCTCCTCAATTCACGTACGATAACACTATCACTGCTTAACATTTCTTATTTTACGCAATAAGCACAAACTTTGCTACGAAGGCAATACAAGTTCATGACAATTCATTAACCCTCGAAAAAGAAATCAAAGGGCATACTGAGTCTTGCAAGCCATCGCTCATAATCCAATCCCAACTGATCACACACAATCCGATCAATTTGTGGCTTGAAATCCGTGTAGATCTTTGGATTTACAACCTGATCGACAACTCGATCCACTCCGGATGACAACATAGGAAGCCTGAGTAGTAAAAGAAAGAACTCTGGAGAGTAAAATCATTCTCAGCCATTTAACTTCAATGGTGGCCACAACAAGTGCAGTTCAGATTACTTTCACTGAATTAACCGATTAGAATTCTTGCCACACCAAAAATAATAAATTACAATAGCCAAAAATTCCATTAATATCAGGAAGTAAAACAATTTCTATTGAATTTTAGACTGCATCTTTCAGCATTCTAAGTCTGGCATGCTGGTCACCCATTCAGCCAAAGCATTCTGCAATGAGTAGTACCAAAGATCTCGAAAGCATAGACCAGGCAACTTACTCATTGAGATGGCGCCTTAGATTTTCCCGCAGTTGATTCTTGTTGAGATCTGGTCGCCACTTTTGAGCAGAAAGAAAACGGCTGACGGCCACTTCAACCCGATGAGTCAGATTTTGATACGCCGGCTAAAATGTGCAGATATAAATTTATGTATGTGTGCGTGTGTGTGTGCAACTTCAAAATAAGTGACAGTGTTGGCTGCAGCATTCAGTTCAGTTTCTATTAAATCGAAATTCTTAACCTGTACGACTTGCAGCAATTTTAACGGCTAACGGAAAATACTCAAACGAAGAAATTGCTGCTGACACCGCAACAAGAATCCTGCTTGTTTCAGTGTATGTGGTTGGTCTGGATCAAATAGTACCATAGGCGGATTTTATTAAAGGCTACGGTAGGCTTAAGCCTACCCAACTAATCCCACCAAAACAAAAAATTGTTTTTTCCATCAACACCAGGTCTGTCGCGTGCTGGATAGCACCCCCAGACCCCCATCATCATGCTAGCCTACCCAAATACTAAACTCTAAATCCGCCTATGAATAGTACCTAAGACATTTCGCGTAAATAGCAGAATCACGACGGCACAAGGACGGATAACGGACTCGACAATAGAAGCGCAAACGATTAAACAGGTTAATAGTCATTCGAATATGAATGCGCTACATAATATCATGATGCATCCCGTGATAAAGAATAACGCAGGCCTGCCTTTGTGTCAACGTCGGCGAGACATTCTTTCCGGAATTTATCGAACAGACCCTGCTTCTTCAGGCGATCGACAACCTCAGTCACTAGCTTACTGTCCGTCTGAGACATTTTTTAACAAATGTAAAACCAATTTCTCAATGTTTCTTTTTAAAAATCGCGTCTCAAATATAACCATTGAAACGCCTTATTAACATTTATGACATGCGCAATGAAAATGTCTGTAAAAATAAGTAAGTAAATCTTTTGAATTATGCTGCAGTTAATGCTTCTGCTCATATATATATTAATTGGCGCTATAGAAGTTTAAGATTAAATTGGATTAGATTACAGGTAGTACCGCTACACTGCCTTTTCTGAGATATTTAATCAACTACCAAGGTTAGGGTTTTCAGACTTCATTGGTGAGATCCATTGGGGGTCATTGATTTTAACATAGACTGCATTTCTAACTAGGATGTTGTAATTTTATTTTCTGCTTTTTACTGGTCAAATTAAATTAATTAAATAACTGATTGAAGAGCCTTTGGTGGCGACTAACGATATTGCTATTAATAGCCAATGGTACTTTATATTGACGTAGGTGCTTTATCTTATATTCGTGTTTACATTGACTCATTGACGTCTATTAATAGCCTATTAATAGATGTCAATGCATTGACTGTAATTATGCGTGTTTATACTTTGCAGTCAAAAATAAACAGTTTGGATTTACCAGTGAATTTCCAAAGCGGGAAGTAAAACATAACGGGAATTGTTTCGCTTGGCTTCATCAATAAGGAAACAAGAGAGAGACAGGAATTTGCGCATTTCAACATTTGATACTTTATTAGTAACGTATGTAATATTACTAACGTTAAGAATGATTATTGTGTGGTTTTCTGTATAGACCTTGGTGGAGTTTCGGAATAGGCCAGCCATACGTATTTTAGGGTTGGGTTATAGGTCAGGGTTAGCTGACAAAAGGCTTAACTTGGCTTTAATTGGAATTTGATTTTACACGCCAATGGTTGATGCCTAAGCATTACGATAGTAGTGCCATAGAAGTTTATTGATGGATTGACTGTTGACTTTATATAGCGCCATAGATAACTGGACAGAGCTCTGTGGTAGAAACTGTCTGGTGGCTCTGGGCCATCTGTTTATCCATTGTGAAACAGGAGTTTAGTTTTTATTTTATCTTTCTGAAAGATAAAAAGAGCTCAATTATTGCTTTATTTTTATATTTTCTTCGGTGTTTGCCTCTTACCAGTAAGAGTTCATTTTAGGGTCAGATTACCCTTTCTACCAACCTTAGGGTAATTGTAGATGGGATCATTAGAGCTGTTCTCTTCATTATTGTGGGTTTCAGGGGCTATGAAACATTTTGATCGGTGTTGAAAGTTGTTTTTAAATTTCAGAAACCAGGAAATGATACTTTATCAATTTATCTTCATCTAATCAATTCTGTCAGCCAAGTAGACACTTCATTTACTAGTTTGCAGCTGCATCAACTGGAGGAGAACCAAATCAGCCAAGGTTTGAAACTTGAACTGGCAGATCATTGCACTGGCAAATGGGCTTCTACATCAGTACGCCTAAGCATAAGCAGCTTCTGTGATACTACTTTCATAAGTGATATATAAATTTGCCAAATTTTACTTATTTAGTAGTCTCTGTACACAGGTCTCTGATTACAAATTTGCAGTCTGAGAGTACTGCCACATACTCTTTGTCATAGTAACTGTGCAGTCACTGAGGCTATAATCACATATCTCCAATTATAACTTTATAGGTCTTCTGTTTTTTCAGTACAACTAAAGTTGACTTTGCAGGTAATTTGTCAATGTGAAGATAATGGATCCAAATCAGCTTCATATTACGCTTGGTGGGGTTCTACAAGTCATAGACAAGAGTCTTCTCCAGCATCATAACACAACGATTACACAGAATATAAGGAGAATCTTGGACCTTGATTTATCTAATATATTTACCCAGAGATTTGAAGAACATCATGTAAACAGACATGATCATCAGATGCAAGATTTTGGCGTGAGTGTTGACGGCCGAGCCAAAATGGATCGAGTAATTCTGGATCCTGTCTCCAAGATGGTCTCGTAAGGATAAAAGTTCTATCAATTTATGTTCTTATTTAGTTATATAGTTATCGAACATAAGAAATTGAGGTCTCTCATGCTCTTAGGCAGAGCTCTCTTTAATTTATTGAATTTTATAAGACAGAGTTTGTGCCACCCTGGCAGGCCTTTGTTCTTTGTTTATCGGTTAATTAGGTGACATATTTAGCAAATTTATCAAGTTTCTATGAATTTGACCTTAATTCTTTTTTACATTTGAGTTCTTGATCAAAGTTTGTGGCACAAATGACAAAATGTCAAAAGTACATAAAGGCATGAAATCATTCTGCACATTTCCTACATACATATTCTGCTGTGTTTGGGTATTGGACTTCAAGTTTATAGCCTGTCACTCCACATCGGTGTATTTCATGTGTGAGATATAACATTACAGCTTTGCCTTAATAACTCTGAATATTTTGTTGAAATTAACAATATTTGTTTTGCTCAAAAGGTTTTCAGAGGATACAGATACTGGTATTCCAGGTCTTTTGAGAGCTGCTGTTCCTCTTTCTTTTGATACGACCTCTTATTTTGAGATTGGTGAGCTGAACATTACCCCAATTTGCTACTTACTGTTTCTCATAAAATATTTTCAATCAAGTGCTGTTTCTCATTTCGATCAATCAGGAGATTAACAGGACATTGTTGAATGTTGAAGATAAATTGTCTGCATGATTTGAGGCTTTCCGCATTGAAGATTTCTTATGGAATTGCAAGTGATATTTAAATGACGAAGAATCAAAATATATGAGGATATTTTTATTTAGAAATTGTTTCCCTTGGTGAGAGCGGTTCGGTTGGAATGGGTCTTGTTCCACCTGACTTTCCATTTGGGAATCAGCCTGGATTGATGCCTGGATCCATTGGTTACCATTCTGCTGATGGAGGGTATTCTTGCCATAACTGCTGTCATGTTAAACAATAAATTTTTCGAAGTTCTTGTTGTCTTCTTGGTAGCTGTGAATGTGAACGTAGAAATTGACATATATGAAATGCTTCCTAGTTTGTTATTTCTTCATTCTAATTTGCCATTAATTCATGCATGCATGAATGAATGCATGCATGCATGTGTTCATGCATGCGCTCATTCGTTCTTTAATTCATTCGTCCTTCCATTTGCTATACTTATTGGTAAAGTCACTTGCATGTGTGTGTGTGTGTGTGTGTGTGTGTGTGTGTGCCTAGGGTTTTTATTCAAAGTGGGTTTCCAAACAAAGTGAAGGACCAGTGTGGTGTCGGTGACCGAATGGGTTGTGGGATTGAAATGATTTCCGGGCAGCAATTTGTCTACTTCACAAAGAACGGTCTTACTGTAAGATTTGACCTTTTTTTATTGCAGGGAAACCATCTCTTGTCCTGTTATTTATTTCTGTTTTCACGACGACGATGATGATGATGATGATGATGATGATGATCATCATCATCATCATCATCATCATCATCATCATCATCATCATAATCATCATCGATTTGCAACTTGAAATATCAAAAGAAATTATAATTTTTATTAGGTTTGTTGGTGAATTTAGTTGCTTGTTGTTTTTTAGGTGGCAGAACAGCCTTTTGGTTTTGAAGTTCCTCTCTTTCCCGCCGTTGGACTGAATTCTCCGGGAGTTCGAGTCAGGCTCATAGATGCTCAAGTCTGGGGTTTAGATACTGGAGGTACTCTAGATCAGGTTCGTACTTACAAATCCTTCACAAGTATTCAAGTACTTTTCCAGTTCCTCTTCTCTGTTCAGAAAAGTTGCGGAAGATAAACGATTCGGTGATTATTATGTACATGTTTTTTTCTGAAATTTTTATTGATATTCTGTTTTTTCTTTGGTTTTTATGTATTGTATCTTCATTAAAGGTTGTTAAATATTTTATTTGAATTGTTATTTGAAATAAGGGCTGGAATGACCAAATCGACGACGGATTAGATGTTACTATCATTGGGCAGACTGGTCACATATCGTAAGCATGACAGGTTTTGAGTTACTGCCTTTGAAATTTGTACCTTTTGTTTTACATTCAAGATTATTTACTCCTGTGTTTTTTTGCCTGTAATAATTCTTCATATTTTGCGGCTACGTTTATTTCTACCTAATCCGTTGTTTCACTGAAAAACAACATCTAGTCCTTTACTATTTACACATTTGCTGAGATTTCTGATTGCACATGCTTTATGTGGTCATGCGTATTTTAGGGTCTTTTGGAAAAATGACGGTTTTCGTGATGTCTTGATACCAGCCACAGTTCAATTTTCACGAGAAAAAGCTTACTTTGAAATAGGTATGTGAATTGGCATTGCTTAATGGGAGAGAAGGAGAAGAGAGAAGTTTAATGTCAAACAATTTAATACATTTTTTAATAGGAAGCAAATTACTAATTTTGACGACCGGTTATGTAACTTCGATAATAATGAATCTAGATTTAAGAAATTTTTGTAATGTGTCTTTACGCATGGTAGAAGATTACTGGGACAGCAGATTTTTACGTTATTCTTTGTTGTATTGCTTTTAGAATTGTTTGCTATTGGTGAAGGCGACGACATTAGTGTCGGGTTCGTTCCAAAAAACTATCCGCAGGGTCGACATCCAGGATGGTTGCCGAACTCTGTTGGCTTCCACATTGCTAAGGGACAGTCAGTATTCTTCTTGTTTCATGATCTTTCTTATGATGCTTTACAAATTTCTGATCAGCTGTTGAAGTTTGTACTGCAAAGACTTTGCCAAATTACCAGTAAGTATGTAGTAAAATTCTTTCAGGTTTTTCGCTGGACAGCCATTTGCAACGAAGGAGCGCGTGAATACGTTTGCCGTTGGAGATAAGATCGGCTGTGGCTTGGAATACATTGGAAATACAGTTCAAATCTACTTTAATAAAAATGGAGCGGGAGTAAGAACCACTTCACTGCATAACTGAATTTAAAAATCAAGGCATTAGCAGTGAAAATGATTTTAGGAATGTCTTGAATTTTGAAATGTCATAATGTGTAACCCGTTGAATGGTAGAACTTAGCCCAGTGAGTTAAAATATTATTGTATGGCATTATAGAGATGGGTGTAGCCAGAGAAGGGAGACAGAGACTGAGAAAGAGAGGAGGGAGTAATGGAGGGAGAGAGAGAGAGAGAGAGAGAGAGAGAGAGACAGGCGGAGAGCAGTTTGGAAAATTCAGGAAGCCTGAGTATTTAGGAACACTGTGAACAGATGGGAATTTTTCTTCTGAAGAAGAAAAATTCTTGTCTTTTCTTTTTCTTCCTCTGATAATGATTCTGGTGTTTTGCATTGTCAAAGTAGTCAGAAGATTAGATTTTATTGCATTAAGTATTTTCCAAAGAGTTATGCAGCATTTTTCTTTCAATGTTATTTGAAAACTTGGCCGCCTTTTAATTATGCAGCATACAGAAACTGTGTTTGTTTTCTTGGTTGCGATTTCTGTAGTTCCTGGAAGAGGAAATCACTCTACCCGGTGCAGTTTTCCCTGCCGTCGGACTGAGGTCTGCCGGGAAAACTGTCTCCATCTGTGTTCAGGAGTTTGAAACGTGGGGTTTTGAGGCCAATAAGTTTGCCCCAATTCAAGTAAGCGTTGCTCTTACAATCTGATTGTAACAGATTTTGTCATCTCTGCTGTCTTCAAATCTCTATATAATTCCTTTTGTTGATTGTGAAGGTGTCGCTCTACAGTCTCAAAACCCATGGGGAGCACTGAAGGGTTGACATATATTTAAATATTTAGCATAGCAGTTATATGGTACATTCACACTTCAATTACCTTGAACGGGGAATTAAGTGGGCTTTTAAGTGTTGTATAGTGTTGCTGTATAGTCATTTTCTTGTGGTATTGACCCTCACTCTGATTTGACTATTGATTGATGCAGAAAGCATTACTATAATGGTGCTAAAGAAATTCTTTGATTGGTTGACTGACTGATTGATTGATTGACTGGATGAGGGTGGTTGCAAGCCTTTCCCTCACTGTCTTTGTTGCCACCCACTGAATAAGTGCATAATATGCTTTTTTAAAGTGTTGAGTTAAGTGGGTTAGCACTTTTGCACTGAAATAAGTGAGCAGTTTTTGCTGTAACACAGGACTTGAACCCAAATCTTGTGACCGGTAAGATCATCTTGCTGACCAGTGCACTTCTCTGACGCTGGTCTGATATTACTTTAACAATGTGTACGATTTTTGGTTGTTTTCCAGAATCGTGCAAAGCTGAGTGCTATCAAGTGCGACGTTGATAGTTGTACTGCAAGGTTTGTTGTGACTGTTTGGTTGCATGTAAACTGGATCGTGATATTTCTATTGACCAGCAGATGTGTAAAAAAGATGGTATAATGTTGGAGAGCTCCACTGTATGATTTTATATAAGTATATAAGTTTTGTTTGAATTCACGTAGGCAATGAATGATTATTTCTAAATGCTGTCTGTGGAAGATGGGAAGATTTTTGTCATATGTTAAGTTGACTACTTTAATGATACATGCAATATCTTCCTGTTATGTGGATGTAATGTAATGTAATGTAATGTAGCATTTGTATAGCACCTCTTATATTTCTACCCAGAGGCGCTATATTCTCTTTGTGGTGATATGGATATTTTTGTAGCTTGAAGTCTGTTCCCGGGCAAACAGTGATTGCAACATTAATCGCAAACCAGCCTTTTTCAAGAAACCTGTCACACTTTGACTTTGGTAAGCAGGAACAGTTCATTTATATGCATTTCTTTATATATATATATATATATATATATATATATATATATATATATATTTATTTGTTTATTTTTGTTATTTTTTTCCTCTGTTTCAATCTGGATTTATGATATGTAGTTTAGCCTTTAGCCATGTTACATTTGAGGTAGGATAGCACGATTGCATGAAGGATTGGTTGGCGTGATAAGACACGTTTGAAAAGTGTACCAGGATGGATCAAAAATGAAATCAAACTGAATTCATCTGAAAACAATACTTGTAAGTTTATAATACTGTTTGAAATGTGTAATTGCTCTGCACTTGTATGTTTTTAAAGAATTCTTAGAGGGTGAGAGCGTAGTGGCTGGAGTTGTTTCCCAAGGCTACGATGTGGATGAATTGCCCGGATGTCATCCAAAGTCCCTTGGATATCATTCGGATGACGGAGGGTGAGATGAATAAGCAGTGTCGGCGCTAACTGTAGTGATAACTAGTGTCATCTGTTGACCAAAATCAAACATGTCTTCGGCTCAAAAAGTCTCCCACAACTTTTCCCAACTTTTTAATAGCAGAACCCCTTTTGCAAACCAGTGGTGCCATATGATAAAAAAAGGCACTGCAGAAGAAATTTAAGATATGCGTTTATAACCGTTATTTCGGCATCGCATAGAATTTCATTTGTTCCATTTGCTTTTGACAAATGTACGTAAGACATTTGCTATGATTTAGTTGTTAATTCTCGTAGAATATTTGACAGGATTTATGAAGATTGTGGACGAACGAGTGTATTCATGGACGCCTGTAGCCATGGAGACAGAATGGGGTGCAGTTTGGACTTCAGCAATGAACAGCCCATCTTCTGCTTCACCAGAAATGGCCAGACGGTATACAATGACTGTTCCTTGCATAGCTATACGATCAGAGGCGGATTTACATTTTGGAGGCCCGGTGCAAATATTTCCATGGAGGCCCCCGGCGCCATCGTGGTCACTTAAAGATAGGTTTATTCTAGGCCTTTTGGGGGGATTCCCCCAAAATGAAAAAATCCCCCCCAAAAATTATGTTGCATGGGGAGATGGGAATTCTCCTCCCCCCCAAAAAAAAGTGTGGCGACGGGGAATTTTTTATTTTTTTGGAGAGGGGAAAAATAAGGAAGCTTGTCACAGAGCGTTTAAGAATGGAAAACGGGCAGATGACCTTTTTGTTTTTTTTTTTATTTGCTCCTCAAGACTTTTGAGATGTCAAACCTTGTCCCTCCTCCTAGGCTAGGGGTATGCCAACCCCTAGGGGTACCCCTACCTCTAGGGGTACCCCTACCCCTAGGAGTACCCCTGCCTCTAAAGGTACGCCTACCCCTAGGGGTACCCCTACCCATAGGGGTATGCGTACTCCTAGGGGTACCCTTACCCCTAAGGGTATGCCTACCCCTAGGGTTACCCCTACCCCCAGGGGTACCCTTACCCCTAGGGGTATGCCTGCCCCCTAGGGTACCCCTACCCCCTAGGGGTACCCCTACCTCTGGGGGTACCCCTAGAGGTAGGGGTACCCTACCCTACCCCTAGGGCCCCCACCCCTAGGGGTACGCCTGCACCTAGTGGTACCCCTACCCCTAGGGGGTACCCTACCCCTAGGAGTACCCTAGGGGCACCCCTACCCCAGAGGTACGCCTGCCCCTGAGGGGCATGCGTACCCCTAAAGGTATGGCTAGCCCTAGGGGTACCCCCCCCTGGGGGGCCTGCCTCTGAGGGGGCACCCCTAGGGTACCCCTTACCCCAGGGGTATGCCTGCACCTAGGGGTACCCCTACCTCTTGGGGTACCCCTACCCCTAGGGTACGCCTACCTCTGGGGGTACCCTTACCTAGGGGCATGCCTCCTCTCAGGGGACTCCTACCCCTAGGGGTACCCTCTACCTCTAGGGGTACGCCTACCCCTAGGGTACCCTTACCCCTAGGGTATGCCTACACCTAGGGGTACCCCTACCTCTTGGGGTACCCCTACCCTTAGGGGTACGCCTACCCATAGGGGTACCCCTAGCAAACACTACTAACGTCTAACAATACAACATTCATGTGTATCTCCGAATATAAATTGCTTTTAAGAAACCAACAATTAAAAGTCTTTAAAAATCATTATTAGAAAAGAGAGGCCCGGTACAGATGCACCACCTGGTACCATGGTAAATCCGCCTCTGTATACGATCACATGTATAAAGTGCTGTGCATGTATAGCCTATGGTGACATGTGTTTCATTTGTAGATAATTCTGTGTTATCCGTGTGTTATCTGCATGAAAATTCAGTAACTGTCAGCAGTAACTTTACTTGCTTTGATTTTTCCTGATTGTAAGAATTTGCCATGGAAGAAATGGTTGCAATGACAATAAAATTACAACGACAATACCGTAGTTATGGTTACTCTATGTAATAGTATAAACATGTTCATAATGGCACTACAGAAGTCGACTGACTGGTTGATTGTTTTATTTCTGTTGACTGGTTGACTGAATATACAGGTCTGTTTTGTTTTAAATAATTCAACACTTAGTTAAAAGCCAAAACACATATATTCTAACAAATGTACTGGTTCCATAGAGTGGTTCTCACACAGGGCAGTCCCTACTGAACCACTTTAAACCTTGTTATATTATATTATTATTATTATTATTATAGATCGCTGAAGTCCCGTTTGGTAACTGCCATCAGAAGTGGTTCCCCGCTATAGGAATGAAATCAGAACGGACAAACGCAAGTGTTCTGATTTCCGACTTGAACATGGACATTTGGAAAGAGTCTGCCGTACCGGATCGTATCCCTCAGGCCGAAGCAGCTGCAAGACGCGATCCTGTGAGTGGGACATCCAAAGGATAAACTGATGACCATCTGAAATCAATTTTTGAAAGTCATTTTGAAATTTAGAACCAGAAATATGTTTTCGCCGTTTACTTATACAGTTTTATGTATTTATCGCGGCGTCATTGATGGACAGTCAAACCCACTCAAGCATAGTTTCCCCGACTGCCTTGATGACATAATATGCAATTAACCCCTTAACTGGAGATCCCGGATATATCCATCCATTTTACATTAAGTTACAGTTAAATACATGGTTAAGGGGTTAAAGAAGATGCATGCTTTAGGATCTGCCTCGAAATACATGTTTTAACAAGAAATTTCTTCAATCATAGGCATAAACTTCTATTAGGCTGCTAGACTCGATCTCCCCACTTTTTGAGAGGCTAGGCTAGGGTAGGGGAGAGCCATAGTGGTTGGCCTCCCCTAATTTTTCGTCCAAGTTTATGTCTATGCGTCGTCTATTTTTATAAACTTTGCTTGTAATTTATCTTCAAGCAAGCGACTGTACTGGTGCACTATTGGTTTCAGAGGTGTCAAATAAAAGCCAAAAGTAGCCAAAAGAAGTATTTCGGATTATAATCCAACTGGTTGGTTATTCGTGTTTTAAGCTGTGAAATTCCCGATATTTTTCAGCGTCAGCCTGTCGATCAGCTCGAGGCTTTCGGGCAGGAGCTGAACTGCCCCATCTGCTGGAGCATCCTCGAAAACCCGAAGATCTTCCCTTGTCGTCAGCAGCATTCCTTCTGCCTCGATTGCCTTCGGAACCTCTGCGCCGGCGTCGGCCCCGGGGCCGTTGTTCAATGTCCCGTGTGTCGCTTTGGGGCCAATGCGCCCCGCAGAGTCGAAGACTTGCCCGACAACGCTGTTCTCAACAGACTCGTCGAAGTCTACAAGACACTTACGAAAAAATAATTACAACCTCTGACATTCGAAAATGGATGGCGTTTGTGCGGAATCTCGTCCGAATATTACCATAGTGTCTTTGATATAGTCACGGCTTTATGCGATAACCAAGAAATATTGATAGGGTGTGACATTGGCTGGGGTTTACTGTACACTGTATATGATTTTAACTTTGACTGAGATTGGCTGAATGCATTTTAGCAATTTATTCACTTGTATGGGCATACAGTAAGGGGCTGTCCGTTAATTACGTCAACAAAATGGGGGGGTTGAAATTTAATGGAATACTATTTATTACAATGGAAACAAGCCTGACAAGCAAGAAAAGGTCATCACCACCACATCACCACCTTGAAGAACTTGAAGACACGTCTATTTGCGACTTCTTATGAATGTTAAATATGTACAGCACCTTTGACTTTGGTAAACGCCATGCGTACGGCGCTATATAAATTGTCTGAATAATAATAATAATAATAACATTATGACACTTGATGAACAAAAAAGGTCATCACTGCAAAATAATAACCTAAACTTTTTAGGAGGACCCGTCACTGATCTTAGTAAGGGGGGTCAAAAGTTTTTGACATAATTATAGGGGGTTACTGAAAGTTGACAGTTGTTGACATGGGGGAGGGGTCAAAAATTGCCCAAAAATTGTTGATGTAATTAATGGACAGCCACATACAGTAAGACAGAAGCTGACTAATGCTACTAGTGAATTGAAGTGCGAATTTGCAATCTCTTTTTTATGCATTTAATCATGTAGTTCCGCTGTTTTGATTTTTGACACTGAGTTTTTTTAAGGCCAATATTAAACAGTGGTGGCTCCAGGATTTGGCAAGTGGGGGGGGGGTGTTGGGTGGCAACTTCTAAGCAGGGGACCAACTATTTTTCAAAAACCTGGACTAGTCTAATTTCTTAGAATGAGTGCACTAAAGTATGGGGGCCAGGCATTCAATAGGGGGCATGGGCCCCCATTGTGGAGCTGACTGATATTAAAGGCAAATATTAGCAATAGTTTTTAAATGAACAAATGATTTTGTCATTAATACTTGTTATGTATTTTACCGTGAAGTAGGCCAATTCTGTTAAATTGCAGTTTTATTGCATTTTAAATATACAAATATTAAAGCAAATGTTGATATTGATTGCTATTTGAGTATTTGTGAATTTAAAATGTATGATATGTAAATTAATTAAGAGAACATCATTGTGGCACTTATGTGTTAGAAGATAAAAGAAAGTCTGATGATGGCATTGCGAACCAGCTTTAATGGGAGCCCGGGGTAGCCTACCCAGGCATCTAAAAATATCTTGTGTGTAAAAATTTCTAACTTAATTACTACAGACTCACTTTCTTGAGTGTTAAAAGAAACTTTGAGACGAAACTGTCATACATCAATATAAATTTATATCAGGGTTTCGGGAATAGACACCCCCCCCCCAAAAAAAAAAGTGTGACACCTCTGATATGAGATCCTTAATTGGTTCCACATAAAGGCCTAACCTTCGTAGAATCAACAATTCTGCTATGGACCTTTACTATGCATAATGGCGTAGGCTACTGTATCTGCAATTAGAAGTACAGTAGTGGGATGGTCAAGACATTATGAGTTTGCGTTTCAGCGAAACACCAAGGTCATAGGGTCAGATTATATATTCCAAGTTGCCAGAGGCTTGCGAGTATTCTGCAGCGGAAATTATTTTGCTGAAATAGCGTGAGATTAAGAGAGAAGTCAGTTATCTAAGCGGACTTGGCACTTGTATATAATACACGCGCAAGTTATTATATGCTAGATGTAAACTACATAGTACCACTAGCAATATGCACCAATTAAAAATTAAATCGCACCTATAGAACTGTCGAAAAAAGAACTTTTGTTTCAACGTATTTTGTATTGTACAATTATAATAAATTAGATAAATTTCGATATTAAAACTACAGTGTAGTTTAGAGACTAGTTCTCTTGTATTTTTTTCGGGTTTAGATTGACAGGTATTTTATGTCTGTGACTACAAACGTTTGAGTTTTAGAATGCTTGAACTGGTAAAATTTGATGGGAGTAGTGTTTCCATATCGAGACTTTTACTCTTTATTTCAGTTTATGTTGTTTCAGTTGACTACCGTACTTGTCTTTGGGTTTGTTATTTAGTGTGATTCTTATTTTTTGTTCTTTGACTAAAAATTAAAAATTAAGACTTTTGTTGAAGAGTCTCGTGAAGAACAACAGTTTAGGGACCATCCATATAGTACGTATGCAATGAGGGGGTCGGATTTTGGAGATTTTCCTATGTACGCTGTTTGCCATGGGGGCTGGTTGAAAATATGCCTTTTTTGCATATGTACTATATGGATGAGCCCTTAGAGATTTTGAAGTCTCGTGACAAAGATTCGTGGATAACAGTGGCCTATAGGGATCTCAAAAAGCAACTTTTAGGGTCTTTTGGAAATTTAGAAAATGAAAAGTTGCGATGAAGAGTTGTGAAGATTTTCAAATCGTGACTGTGTTAAAATGTACATTTACATTATGGAATAACCAGAAACAGTCCCGTGCCCTATTTGGGCTGGGAACTTACACGCACAAACACACCCTATTCAGTAGCGTCATTTCACACTTTTCTTGGGGGCAAGATAATTTTTGTGGGCTATTTTTGGACCAATTTTTTGACCATTTTTGGCAATTTGTTGCACATTTCACATTTATTCATTTAATACATTATACATTATTTCTTCATTTGCTTGCGGGTCACTGCCCCCTCCCCCAATGACGCCCCTGACACTATTCCGGAATCCTGGCTACTCAACTGAATAAAATAAAAGCAATAATACTAATATTTAGGCCTAAAGTGGTTCATTAGGTCTTTCTCATGTTCTCATTGCCTCAAAATTCCCCGGAAATTTTGGCATAGGCTACTTTCAGCGCTCCCCCAAACTCCTAGGTGACTCCTCCGGAAATTTCAAATCCCCGGAGGCCAGGAGTCTAGAGACTAGATTAGACACTGCTCTCTCCCACACAAGTGAGACTTGTCGAATTGCGAGAAAAGTTTCATTGCGCTTGTTTCACTGTGAAACTAGAAACAGCGTGTACGACAATTTAAGTAAGAGGCATAGGCTTAATATTAGGCCCTATAGGTTCACTGGTCAGTGGTCATATTGTGGCGTGGGAAATTGTCCCGAGGTTTCTTTGAGATAATTGGGTTGTTGTGATCCCTAAACTGCGTAAATTAGGCTAGTCAAAGTTAATTGCTCTGTTTCTATTCCCACGGTTCTAAAGGCAAACCGGTGTAGCGTATTATACTAACCCCATCTAAGGGGGGCCTAATAATAACAACTCCCCAGTCATTATTATATATAATAATAACCCCCCGTTATTATCATATATAGTAATAATTCTCTCTGTGTACTAATAAATCACTAGTTATTATTATAATATATAATAATGACGGGGAGTCAGTATAATATATAATTATAATAATTACGGGGAGTCAATATTATACGGGGTTATTATTTTATACTCTACCAATTTCAACTGGATTCAACACACAGCCAGACTTTATGGCGCCTAGTGTCTCCAGCCCACCCACTGTGTTCGCGTCGTAGGAAGTTAATAACTAAGTAAAATCTCGCAAATTTAAATAGTTTCTTTGGAGAGTAGTACAGTAGTAGGGGGCTTATTCTTAAGCGCTTAATCTTTCTTGAAATACCTATGGACAAGGTGGATTGTAAGTGAGATATGGCAGAACTTTGGCAAATAATAAAGTTAATTTCTATTCCTGGGAAAAATAAAAGCCACGCCACCTGTATGCGAATCAAGAGCGTACGACTTTTGTACAGATTGTGCGCACAACTCGCCTCTTGTGATTGGCTGGAACTTCAAAAAAAATGTGCACGTGACCTATAAATGCCTCTTGTGATTGGTTGGGCATTTCGAAAATTGCGCGCATAGCAAGGCGCGTCTCCTTTGTCTCAGTTTTGAGACAACTGGCGTCTAGGTCACTACAGCTCGTTCGGAGTCCTCGTGTGTGGCGTTATTCTGGAATTTTCGATAATTTCGATCATTTTCGAATGGATTTTGGAGGATCGTCACGGAAGTTTGCGATGCTGTTCCTGTACGACAAAGCTGTCTTTATGTCTGCGTAAGTTTATGGTTATATTCGATCTTCGGGGGCGTAAACTTGGATGAAAAAGTGCAGGCCAACCCCATACCCTCTCACTTCCATTTGGTAGGCTCTCAAAAAGTGGGGGGAGTGGGCGGGGCTAAACCCAACTGACAAAAGCAATAGGGTTACTTGACCAAACCCAACTCATCATAATAATACATGATCAGTGATAAAAACCTGACCTTTCTTAGCCATCCCAACCAACCATAAATGTGGAAATTTCTTACCCAACCCAACCCATGGGTGGATCCAACACCTGTCCATGTCTGTGGAGGATGGGCACTAGGACTTTCTTACAATGCTAGTTGCCATAGTACTAAGGTATGAGATGTGATTCTTAATTACTAGATAGTGTAAGAAAGTATGTAAGTAATATATTATATATAATTATATTAAAAGTATGTAATTAGTATGTTAGATATTATGTATATATGTTAGATATTCTGTAGCAATTATAATAGGTAAGGACTACACACTCTTGGGTGTGTTTTAATTGCAGTGAATAGGAAATAGCAACTACAAGAGATAGTGGCCTAATTTTTGAAAAAAACTTGATTAGCAGGTGCTCTTCACTTGTCTGTCAAAATTGCTAGCTATTCACACGTCTGCCAATACCATTCTCTGTAGTTTAAAAATGTCCTTTAAAATGTCCAATTACGCATTAGAGAATACCACAGGCAAAATTCTGACTGCCTAGAACTTTATATCTACAAGAGATAGTGGCCTAATTTTTGAAAAAACTTGTGTTCTTTAAAATGTCCAATTTACGCATTAGAGAATACAACAGGCAAAATTCTGACTGCCGAGCACTTTTGATCTACAAGAGATAGTGGCCTAATTTTTGAAAAAAAACTTGATTAGCAGGTGCTCTTCACTTGTCTGTCAAAATTGCTAGCTATTCACACGTCTGCCAATACCATTCTCTGTAGTTTAAAAATGTTCTTTAAAATGTCCAATTACGCATTAGAGAATACCACAGGCAAAATTCTGACTGCCAAGCACTTTTGATCTACAAGAGATAGTGGCCTAATTTTTGAAAAAACTTGTGTTCTTTAAAATGTCCAATTTACGCATTAGAGATTACCACAGGAAAAATTCTGACTGCCAAGAACTTTTGATCTACAAGAGATAGTGGCCTAATTTTTGAAAAAAACTTGATTAGCAGGTGCTCTTCACTTGTTTGTCAAAATTGCTAGCCATTCACACGTCTGCCAATACCATTCTCTGTAGTTTAAAAATGTTCTCTGATATGTCCAATTACGCATTAGAGAATACCACAGGCAAAATTCTGACTGCCTAGCACTTTTTATCTACAAGAGATAGTGGCCTAATTTTTGAAAAAGACTTGATTAGCAGGTGCTCTTCACTTGTCTGTCAAAATTGCTAGCCATTCACACGTCTGCCAATACCATTCTCTGTAGTTTAAAAATGTTCTTTAAAATGTCCAATTACGCATTAGAGAATACCACAGGCAAAATTCTGACTGCCTAGAACTTTTTATCTACAAGAGATAGTGGCTTAATTTTTGAAAAAAAACTTGATTAGCAGGTGCTCTTCACTTGTCTGTCAAAATTGCTAGCTATTCACACGTCTGCCAATACCATTCTCTGTAGTTTAAAAATGTTCTTTAAAATGTCCAATTACGCATTAGAGAATACCACAGGCAAAATTCTGACTGCCAAGCACTTTTGATCTACAAGAGATAGTGGCCTAATTTTTGAAAAAACTTGGGTTCTTTAAAATGTCCAATTTACGCATTAGAGAATACCACAGCCAAAATTTTGACTGCCTAGAACTTTTTATCTACAAGAGATAGTGGCCTAATTTTTGAAAAAAACTTGATTAGCAGGTGCTCTTCACTTGTCTGTCAAAATTGCTAGCTATTCACACGTCTGCCAATACCATTCTCTGTAGTTTAAAAATGTTCTTTAAAATGTCCAATTTACGCATTAGAGAATACCACAGGCAAAATTCTGACTGCCTAGCACTTTTGATCTACAAGAGATAGTGGCCTAATTTTTGAAAAAAACTTGATTAGCAGGTGCTCTTCACTTGTCTTGCAAAAGTGCTAGCCATTCACACGTCTGCCAATACCATTCTCTGTAGTTTAAAAATGTCCTTTAAAATGTCCAATTAGGCATTAGAGAATACCACAGGCAAAATTCTGACTGCCTAGAACTTTATATCTACAAGAGATAGTGGCCTAATTTTTGAAAAAAACTTGTGTTCTTTAAAATGTCCAATTTACGCATTAGAGAATACAACAGGCAAAATTCTGACTGCCGAGCACTTTTGATCTACAAGAGATAGTGGCCTAATTTTTGAAAAAAAACTTGATTAGCAGGTGCTCTTCACTTGTCTGTCAAAATTGCTAGCTATTCACACGTCTGCCAATACCATTCTCTGTAGTTTAAAAATGTTCTCTGATATGTCCAATTACCCATTAGAGAATACCACAGGCAAAATTCTGACTGCCAAGCACTTTTGATCTACAAGAGATAGTGGCCTAATTTTTGAAAAAACTTGTGTTCTTTAAAATGTCCAATTTACGCATTAGAGAATACCACAGCCAAAATTTTGACTGCCTAGAACTTTTTATCTACAAGAGATAGTGGCCTAATTTTTGAAAAAAACTTGATTAGCAGGTGCTCTTCACTTGTCTTGCAAAAGTGCTAGCCATTCACACGTCTGCCAATACCATTCTCTGTAGTTTAAAAATGTCCTTTAAAATGTCCAATTACGCATTAGAGAATACCACAGGCAAAATTCTGACTGCCTAGAACTTTTTATCTACAAGAGATAGTGGCTTAATTTTTGAAAAAAACTTGATTAGCAGGTGCTCTTCACTTGTCTGTCAAAATTGCTAGCTATTCACACGTCTGCCAATACCATTCTCTGTAGTTTAAAAATGTTCTTTAAAATGTCCAATTACGCATTAGAGAATACCACAGGCAAAATTCTGACTGCCAAGCACTTTTGATCTACAAGAGATAGTGGCCTAATTTTTGAAAAAACTTGGGTTCTTTAAAATGTCCAATTTACGCATTAGAGAATACCACAGCCAAAATTTTGACTGCCTAGAACTTTTTATCTACAAGAGATAGTGGCCTAATTTTTGAAAAAAAACTTGATTAGCAGGTGCTCTTCACTTGTCTGTCAAAATTGCTAGCTATTCACACGTCTGCCAATACCATTCTCTGTAGTTTAAAAATGTTCTTTAAAATGTCCAATTTACGCATTAGAGAATACCACAGGCAAAATTCTGACTGCCTAGCACTTTTGATCTACAAGAGATAGTGGCCTAATTTTTGAAAAAAACTTGATTAGCAGGTGCTCTTCACTTGTCTTGCAAAAGTGCTAGCCATTCACACGTCTGCCAATACCATTCTCTGTAGTTTAAAAATGTCCTTTAAAATGTCCAATTAGGCATTAGAGAATACCACAGGCAAAATTCTGACTGCCTAGAACTTTATATCTACAAGAGATAGTGGCCTAATTTTTGAAAAAAACTTGTGTTCTTTAAAATGTCCAATTTACGCATTAGAGAATACAACAGGCAAAATTCTGACTGCCGAGCACTTTTGATCTACAAGAGATAGTGGCCTAATTTTTGAAAAAAACTTGATTAGCAGGTGCTCTTCACTTGTCTGTCAAAATTGCTAGCTATTCACACGTCTGCCAATACCATTCTCTGTAGTTTAAAAATGTTCTCTGATATGTCCAATTACCCATTAGAGAATACCACAGGCAAAATTCTGACTGCCAAGCACTTTTGATCTACAAGAGATAGTGGCCTAATTTTTGAAAAACTTGTGTTCTTTAAAATGTCAATTTACGCATTAGAGAATACCACAGCCAAAATTTTGACTGCCTAGAACTTTTTATCTACAAGAGATAGTGGCCTAATTTTTGAAAAAAACTTGATTAGCAGGTGCTCTTCACTTGTTTTGCAAAAGTGCTAGCCATTCACACGTCTGTCAATACCATTCTCTGTAGTTTAAAAATGTCCTTTAAAATGTCAATTTACGCATTAGAGAATACCACAGGCAAAATTCTGACTGCCTAGAACTTTTTATCTACAAGAGATAGTGGCCTAATTTTTGAAAAAACTTGATTAGCAGGTGCTCTTCACTTGTCTTGCAAAAAGTGCTAGCCATTCACACGTCTGCCAATACCATTCTCTGTAGTTTAAAAATGTCCTTTAAAATGTCCAATTACGCATTAGAGAATACCACAGGCAAAATTCTGACTGCCTAGAACTTTATATCTACAAGAGATAGTGGCCTAATTTTTGAAAAAAACTTGAGTTCTTTAAAATGTCCAATTTACGCATTAGAGATTACCACAGGAAAAATTCTGACTGCCAAGAACTTTTGATCTACAAGAGATAGTGGCCTAATTTTTGAAAAAAACTTGATTAGCAGATGCTCTTCACTTGTTTGTCAAAATTGCTAGCCATTCACACGTCTGCCAATACCATTCTCTGTAGTTTAAAAATGTTCTCTGATATGTCCAATTACGCATTAGAGAATACCACAGGCAAAATTCTGACTGCCTAGCACTTTTTATCTACAAGAGATAGTGGCCTAATTTTTGAAAAAGACTTGATTAGCAGGTGCTCTTCACTTGTCTGTCAAAATTGCTAGCTATTCACACGTCTGCCAATACCATTCTCTGTAGTTTAAATATGTTCTTTAAAATGTCCAATTACGCATTAGAGAATACCACAGGCAAAATTCTGACTGCCAAGCACTTTGATCTACAAGAGATAGTGGCCTAATTTTTTGAAAAAACTTGGGTTCTTTAAAATGTCCAATTTACGCATTAGAGAATACCACAGCCAAAATTTTGACTGCCTAGAACTTTTTATCTACAAGAGATAGTGGCCTAATTTTTGAAAAAAACTTGATTAGCAGGTGCTCTTCACTTGTCTGTCAAAATTGCTAGCTATTCACACGTCTGCCAATACCATTCTCTGTAGTTTAAAAATGTTCTTTAAAATGTCCAATTTACGCATTAGAGAATACCACAGGCAAAATTCTGACTGCCTAGCACTTTTTATCTACAAGAGATAGTGGCCTAATTTTTGAAAAAAACTTGATTAGCAGGTGCTCTTCACTTGTCTTGCAAAAGTGCTAGCTATTCACACGTCTGCCAATACCATTCTCTGTAGTTTAAAAATGTCCTTTAAAATGTCCAATTAGGCATTAGAGAATACCACAGGCAAAATTCTGACTGCCTAGCACTTTTGATCTACAAGAGATAGTGGCCTAATTTTTGAAAAAAACTTGATTAGCAGGTGCTCTTCACTTGTCTGTCAAAATTGCTAGCCATTCACACGTCTGCCAATACCATTCTCTGTAGTTTAAAAATGTTCTTTAAAATGTCCAATTACGCATTAGAGAATACCACAGGCAAAATTCTGACTGCCTAGAACTTTATATATACAAGAGATAGTGGCCTAATTTTTGAAAAAAACTTGTGTTCTTTAAAATGTCCAATTTACGCATTAGAGAATACAACAGGCAAAATTATGACTGCCGAGCACTTTTGATCTACAAGAGATAGTGGCCTAATTTTTGAAAAAAAACTTGATTAGCAGGTGCTCTTCACTTGTCTGTCAAAATTGCTAGCTATTCACACGTCTGCCAATACCATTCTCTGTAGTTTAAAAATGTTCTTTAAAATGTCCAATTACGCATTAGAGAATACCACAAGCAAAATTCTGACTGCCAAGCACTTTTGATCTACAAGAGATAGTGGCCTAATTTTTGAAAAAACTTGTGTTCTTTAAAATGTCCAATTTACGCATTAGAGAATACCACAGCCAAAAATTTTGACTGCCTAGAACT